>CAUYUJ010019494.1:73440-100940 GCA_963575745.1 Prorocentrum cordatum
TTCTCCCTCTCTCTCTCTCTCTCTCTCTCTCTCTCTCTCTCTCTCTCTCTCTCTCTTTCTCTCTCTCTCTATATATGCTGTTATATCTCTCTATATTTCTTATTTGTTTTTCTCTCTCTCTCTCTCTCTCTCTCTTTATCTCTATTTCTCTCTCTTGTTCTCTCTCTCCTCTCTCTCCTCTCTCTCTTTTCTCTCTCTCTCTCTGTCTCTCTCTCTCTCTCGCTCTCTCTCTCTCTCTCTCTCTCTACATGTATGCATGTATACACAAATGTTTCTCGTTCTCTCTCTCTCTCTCTCTCTATTCCTCTCTACCTATATCCCTCTATGTGTATACCTGTATATGCCATGTGGTATGTATGTATATGATTATCGTTGTCTCTCTATCCCTCTCTCTCTCTCTCTTTCTCTGTGGTTACCTCTCTCTCTCTCTCTCCTCTTCTCTATATATATGTATATACATATGTGTGTATAACGACATATATTGTTCTCACTCTCGGTGTAAGTATGTATGTATGTATGTAGGCAGGCAAACAGTCAGGGAGGTTGGTAGGTGTTTGTATGTATGTTTGTATGTACGTATATATGTATGTACGAACGTACGTATGTATGTATGTATGTGTGTGCTTGTAGGTCTGTATGTATGTAATGTTACGTTATGTGCTGCAGAATTCCTACGGACATGTCTTTGAATTCTCTCCCTATCTGTCTCTCTCTGTCTCTCTCTCTCTCTCTCTCTCTCTCTCTCTCTCTCTCTCTCTCTCTCTCTCTCTCTCTTCCCCTGTTTCTATATGTGTGTACCGATGTGTTTATCTCGCTCTCTCTCTGTTTTCTCTCTCTCTCTCTCTCTCTCTCTCTCTCTCTACGAATCCGCGTGCGGAGTCTTTCGGTGGAGCTCCATTTGGGGCATCGAAACGTGTAAAGGTGTGGCGGCGCTGTGATGTGACTGATGATTGGAGCAACGAGTCCGACGGCGATGATGATGATCATTATGATGATAATGATGATGACACCGATGGTGATGGCAACGATGAGAATGATGATGGCGGCGATGGTGACAACGATTAAAGGGAAGAGGGGAGGAGGGGGAGAAGGAGAAAACAAAGAGACGCACGGCACTGCGAATCCAAAACGAGGAACCAACACACAGGAGGGTTGGGAATACACCATTATCCCACTGCGACTCGACCTAGGAGCTTGGAGCCCCGAGGAAAGCAGCATAAGCTAAGCTAAGCTAAGCTAGGCTAGGCTAAGCTAAGCTAAGATAGCTAGGCTAAGAGAAGCTAAGCTAAGCTGAGTTAAGCTGAGCCAACTACGATAAACAAAGCTAAGATAAGATAAGCTAAGCTGAGATGAGATAAGATAAGCTAAGCTAAATTAGGCTAAGCTACGCTAGGCTAAGCTAAGCTAAGCTAAGCTGAGATGAGATAAGCTAAGCAAAGGTAAGCTAAGTTAAGCGAAGCAAAGCTAAGTTAAGTTAGAATGAGATAAGCTAAGATAAGCTGGGCAAAGTTAAGCTAAGCTAAACTAAGCTAGGTTAAGCTAAGCTGAGCTAAGCTATGATGACATAAGCTAAGCTAAGCTAAGCTAAGCTAAGCTGAGCTGAGCTAAGCTAAGCTCAGGTAAGTTAAGGTCAGCTAAGCTAAGTTGAGCTAAGCTCAGCTAAGCCAGCTAAGCCAAGTTAAGCTAAGCTAGGCTAAGCTAGGCTAAGCTAAGCTAAGATGAGATAAGCTAAGCTAAGCTAAGCTGAGCTGAGCTAAGCTAAGCTCAGGTAAGTTAAGGTCAGCTAAGCTAAGTTGAGCTAAGCTCAGCTAAGCCAAGTTAAGCTAAGCTAGGCTAAGCTAGGCTAAGCTAAGCTAAGATGAGATAAGCTAAGCTAAGCTAAGCTGAGCTGAGCTAAGCTAAGCTCAGGTAAGTTAAGGTCAGCTAAGCTAAGTTGAGCTAAGCTCAGCTAAGCCAAGTTAAGCTAAGCTAGGCTAAGCTAAGCTGAGTTGAGATGAGCTAAACTAAGCTAAGCTAAGCTAAGCTAAGCTAAGCTATGTTAGGATAAGCTACGTTAAGATAAGCTAAGCTAAGCAAAGCTAAGCTAAGCTAAGCAGGGGGCGCAACTGGGGGAACCGCGGGGCGGATCCTGGGGGAACCGCCCCGGGCGTGGAACACTGCCCGGCCCTTTAAGCCAACACGGTAATTCCCCTTCTACGCAGAGCCTAGGTAGGGAAACCACAAATTTCCCGGGCGATTGGGATGTTTGGGGCGACATCACCATTGAATCCCATTGGACGCACAGCGCTAATCAAGAGAGGACACATGGCGACATCAATGCGGACGCCCATATACCGGCACATGTGTGAAAGCATCTTTATATTTCTGGAATCATACATCGCGCATGGACAAACTCCCCCGGATGGCCGCCCCCTTTCCTTCCTCTTGGACGGCCCCCCCCCCATCCACGGGGCACCTGCCGGAAGGGTTCCTGGACAGGCGCCCTAATATACTTCCGAAGTGACCCAAGAGCGCTCCCAGAGGGCCCACGACGGCTTCTACACAGCAGCAGAAGCCCTCAAGACGGCCCAGAAGGCCTCAAACAAGAAACAAGAAGCAGAAATCGCCAAATTCCCCGTTGGGCGACGTGCACTTTTTGCAAATTCGCTTCCTCGGTCCTCACGGCGTCCAAGACGACCCAAGAGGCCCCCAAGAGAGCCCCAAGACAGCCCAAGACGGGCCCCAGAGGGCCCCAAGGGTCCCAAGGGAGCCCCAAGAGGGCCATGGGACGCGGCCCAAGAGGGCCCCAAAACGGCCCAAACACGGCCCGAGCCCCCCAAAACGGCCCACGAGGGCCCCCAGCCAGCCCAGAATAACCCAAAAATGAATCCCACGAAATCAAAAACAAACCAACATATATATAAATAAATAAATAAATAAATAAATAAATAAATAATAGTGTGTATATATATATATATAAAAAAAACTGGGACCCCCAAAAGGCTTCCAAAAATGCTTCCCACTAAGCCCCAGACGCGCATGGGAAGTCTCTCGCCTGCGCCCTGCACGGCGTTCCCACAACGGGCCCCCAAGGGCCCCCGATTCACGATCCACGCAAGGCGCCCAGAAACCCCACAGAAACGCGCCACGAGGTCCCGACGGGCACCCAAGACGCCGCAAATTCCTACCAGCTGTAGGCCATTCGGCGCCGTGAACGCCATGGCCCTAAAACCCTCTCATGCCTGAGACCCCTCCTACAGGCGCCCGCGTTAACGGCGAACCTCCTGTGCACGCCGCGGCAGACCAACCCCGCGAACCTCATGAAAGACGGCAAGGACAGCGATAGCGTCTAAACGCCGGCCAAACACCAAACTTCTCTGCAAGTTTTCGTTGTCGGGCGCCCGCGGCATGTGACAGACGCCCTAGGCTGCCCAGCAGGCGCGCGCCGATGGCGCGACCGCCAATGAGAATCACGCATTGCGCGCCCTTTCGCCCCCCCGCCCCCCGCCGCCCCCCTCGACGGTCGGATGCGTCATCTGTGTGAATGATAATCCCAGAACGGCAACCCTCGAACCATGACCCAGCCAGCGGTCATCGGACCAGTTTCTTCGCTGCCCACCCCTCCCGGGCGGCGACCGCCACCCTGGCGACGGCGCGTCGAGATCATCCGCGTCCAAGCCGACTCTGGCCCGAGGGCCGTCAAACACCGATTCCAAATGGCAAGCCGATCTTGGGCGCCCGAAAATGGGTTTTTTTTTTTTTTTTTTTTTTTTAAAAAAAAAAAAAAAAAAAAAAAAAAAAAAAAAAAAAAAAAAAAAAAAAAAAAAAAAAAAAAAAAAAAAAAAAAAAAAAAAAAAAAAAAAAAAAAAAAAAAAAAAAAAAAAAAAAAAAAAAAAAAAAAAAAAAAAAAAAAAAAAAAAAAAAAAAAAAAAAAAAAAAAAAAAACGAATCTCTGGAAAGACGTCGAAAATACGGTTGCGGGAGACCCGACCTGCGAGGCGAACCGTCGAGATTGTGCACGCCCCTCATACGCGTAGACCTCTGACTGCGTTTGCTTTGACAACCTTGTCTGCGACAACCTGCGCGCAGCGAATCCGACGCGACCTCGACCGCCCTCGCGATCACGGGGTTAGTCCTCCTAGCGGCGCATACCTGGGCCCCCCCCGCTGCCCTTACCACACCAAGAACAATTTCACAATTACCAGCCTCGCCCCCCCCCACGCCCACCTGAATGGCCCCCCCCCCCCCGCCCCCGCGTCGCCGACAACATCCTTTCTGGTCGCGATGTCGGCCCCGCACCGCGGCCATGCCATGAGCACGCGCGAAGGCCATTACGGGAACCCCTCTCGCATCATGACCTTGTTTACCCACTTCGCGGTCACATCGTCGGCGAAATCCCGGCCATCGGTTTCGCGCCCATTGCCCTGGCCCCGCCCCCACGACCCGCAGCCCCATCGCGGTCGCGACGCCCCCCCTCGACGTCACAGCCGTCGCCCAAGACAGGGCATTGGCTGACCCTGACATCGAAGTCATCATTTTCGCCCCGGCGGCAACCAACCCGCTCTGCCCATGGCATCAATTCGCTTATGCGTTCCATCCAACCAATGCCCCGCAGCCCCCCCTGGTCGCACCATTCCCGCACCGACGAAACCTTCGGCAGCCCCCCAGCATTATGCGGACGCAGGACAAATATTCGAGGCGAAGCGAAATGAGCCTTCACGCATTGGTCATAAATATACACGCCTGCACACATATACATATATAGAAATTTACACATGTGGGTGCGTCATTGTCATACTTATACATTTACATAAACATATACATAAACATATACATAAACATATACATAAACATATACATATACATATACATATACATATGCATATACATATACATATACACACATTACAGACATACATACATACATACATACCTGTACAAAAAAATGTACATATATGTATACTTGCATGAGCGTGCGTGCATATAGATATATATTCATATAACATACAAACACACATGTATAGCCCGGGCGCTCTCTACCCCGACCAAACAATGGTTTGTTCTATCCCGAGGCAAGCGCGAAGGCACCACGTCGGGCCGCGTCGGGGCCGCCGCCTTCGAGATTCAGACTGCTGTTGAAACAAAGGTCACAGAGCGATCGACACTGAGCATCTGGGCGCCAAGCACCCGAAACCGGACAGTGACAAAGGGTGGGAGGGAGCCTCGAAGACTACGGAACAGCGTTCCTGCGGCCAGATGCGACACCACTCGGCTTAAAGCGGTGAACACGTCCAGCCCGGGCGCTCTCTACTCTGACCAGACGATGGTTTCTATCGCGAGGCGAGTGCGAAGGCACCACGTCGGGGCCGCCGCAGTCGAGATTCAGACTGCAGTTGAAAGGGGGGTCAGAGAGCGATCGACACTGAGCATCTGGACGCCAAGCACCCGATCCCGCACAGGAAGACTGGCTAAACTTGGCCGCAGTACAGGCCCAGCGACATACTCTTCAGCCTCTGAGTTTTTAACTTCTCAGCAGCAAAGACCTTGTTCTTACCGGTAGCATTGGCAAACTGAACAGGATACGGAGCGGCAATGCTGGTCCACTTGTGCCCTCCATGAAAATTACCGGACAACTCGATATGGCGTTTTTAGTTAGACTGCAAAAACCACGCTTGCCAGAACAGCGCGCACAAAGGGATGAGGGGCTGCCGCCATTCCACGCAGCTATTATAATTGCCTTTTTTCCAGGGGACTCAAAATTGACAAAAATCGCAGCAGGCCTCGAAAATGACTGGATTATTCGTGAGATCTACCATCTGCTCCGCCCACCACATGACCGACGTCCGAGGGCTTTCGAGGAAGCCAAGGACACTGGCAGCAATGCATATTTTGATGAGCACGATACTGAACCGAAACGCATCGTTGCCTATCCTCAAGCGTTCGAGCTCAGCGCCAGTCAGGCCTTCGACTCCAAACGGGGCGGAGCTGCTCCGCAACGGGCGGCGAAGGGCACGCGCCCGCGTCGCACAGAGCGCGCCCAACCACGGCGCTGCAATACTAAGTGAACAACAAATGACATAAACATAAAAAACTCGGAGGTCCGCGCTGATGTCTCGGATCGGCGCTGGACCCCCCTCCCCGGCGCGCGGAGCGAGCCAGGGGCGGCGCCGGAGGCGCCGCCGGGAGGGCCCAGCGCCGATCCGAGAAAACCGCGCGGACCTCCGAGTTGTTCTGTTCATGCCACTTTTTGTCCCCGAAATACATCCCGAGGTCAGCCATCCAATGATAACCTTCTGAAGCGCGGGATCGAGGTGGCCCTCGCGAGCATTGTTGATCAGATCGAAGGAGAGCGAACGATAACCAAGCTTTTGAACGGCACCTGCGATGCGACCGCAGCTGGCGAAGAGTTCGAGAAAGACCGAGCACCTCCTGAACCCCGGGCGCGGCACAGCGCTGGCGCGAGAGGCGCGCTGCAAGTAGCGCCGCGCCTCGTGCTCTAAGACTTCCCCGGCAGCCCGCGCGGCACCCCCCGCCCTCGGCCCAGCAGGGCCGCGATGCGCGGCGGCCGCCGCGCCCGCGACAGCGGACTCTCGAAGCCCTGGGCCATCGCGCTCATGAGGTTCGCCCCCACCGCGCGGCCGAGCACGAACACGTCCTCGGGGACCTTCGCCATCTCGAGCAGCAGGCGCGCCGTCTTGCCGTACCTCTTGAAGCTCGCGGTGGTGGCCCAGCGTTCTCTCGCCATTACCTCCTCCTGAGTCCTGGCGGCAGCGACGAGGTCGCCGCTCGCGCCGCCGCGGCGCAGCGAGCACAGGCGCGGGGACAGCGACTCCAGGCCGAGGACCTCCACCAGCACGGCGAACTGTCTCTGCAGCTCGGCCAGCGAGAAGTCCAACGGGCTGCCGTCGTCGAGCGAATGGGCCTTCAGCGCCTCGCGGCACGGCAGCAGCCGCCAGCACCGCGGCGTCGAACATCCCCGTCTTGCCGGGATCGCCCAGCGTCGCGCTGTGGAGCAGCAGGCCCCACGAGCTGCACTGCTGGCCCGCGACGACCTTCGGGGCGACCAGGTGCTTCCCGCGCAGCAAGGACGCCTCGCGGGGCCTGAGGCACGCCACAAACGTGACCACCACCCAGAGGCACATACGTAGGAAGCCCGGGTGGCGGAGACACCCAGCCAGAGCGAACGCCGCCGCGCGGGGCAGCGGCAGCCGCGCGCGCGGAGGGATCCCCCGGCGCCAGGCGACCAGGCGGCGGCTGGCCCGCGGAAGCATCTCCGTCGTCGTCTTGCACAGCTCCGGGATGAGGTGCGACAGACCTGCCATGAGCTTCGAGCCGCCCTCGACGATCGTCCCCTCCGGAAACTGCGCGCTGAAGAACGCGACCAGCAGGGAATCCAGCTTGCTGGCGCTCTGCCAATCCGCGCCCATCCCTGGCAGTACTGCGGGAAACGCGTCGCCGCGCCGACGCACAGCAGCCCCGCGCCCGGCGTCGCAGCCAGGTCCCCCAGCAGGCTGAGGCCGCCCACCGGAGCGCGAGCCACCACGAGGCGAGACGCGGAGGCCGCCCGCTGCGCCTTCAGCGCGCCCGCCCGCGAGCCCGGCTTCGCCCGCCGGCGAGGCCGCTTGCCTGGCGGGGGCTTCGGCGCCATCCGCGGGACCCGCTAAGACACTCTGAGCGGACGCAGCGGCGCGCGCCAGCTGGACCGCCAGCTCGCCCACGCCCTCGAGGTTGGAGCCCAAGACCCACAGAACGAGGATGCATGCGAGGGCGCACGAACCAGCCAAGCTTGCCTCTGGAAGGGATATCGGCCGGGTTCACCTCGGACGGGATCCAACGCGCATGTAAACGCGCGCCACAAACCAATGATAAGCAGGCCAGCTGACGCAGGGGATGCAGAAGGCGATGCGATGCCCCACGGCCCTTGCAGGCCGCCAACGCCAGCGGAGGGTGATCCACCAGGAGAACCACCCGGCAGTTGAAAGCCTCCGACGACCTCAGGATACGCTTGGCGGCCACCACCAGGGCCCCCCCCCTCGAGCTCGAGTGCATTGGCACCCACTAGAACCTTCGAGGCGAGCGCAGCAACCCAGGGGCCCTTCAGCACGTCCTCCGGCACCTCATCGAAGAGGGCCCCCGATACCTCTAGAAACTTCTGGAGATCCTCGATGCCCTCGATCGGCGCGGCGCCGCGCGGAATCCCTCTGGCGCCACGTGGGGGCCCCGCGGGGGGCTGAACAGGCCCAGGAACAGGATGGCCAAGACTGCGATCACCGTCGACTGGGAGACGACTGCTGTCAGGACGCTCTAACGTACGTTTTCTGGCACGCTCAGCACCAGCCACCTGGCACCCCCAGCGCCCCGCATATCTGCCTACCTCGCTGGCCTTGTCCGGCGACACAACGAGTGCAGACTCTGATGCCCAAGTGGGCGGCGCCTGAGGCTGCGATGACGCCATGACATGAGATGCCGATCTCAGCGAAGAGGAGCCATGAGATGTCGATCCCAGTGAAGAGGCGAGGCAGGATAGAGCGGAAGGTCCACAATGCCTGGCGCACACGCGGCCAGATCCTCTGCGAACGCTCGCCAGCACCACGCATAAACTGGCAAGACGCACTGAACAGCGAGAGCACCTCCCGACGAAGACGGGCGGCCCAAGTCACATGACCCATCAAAACCTGAAGCGCCGACCCGCTACACACACCCCGTCTGAGCTGTGACTCGACACCGTACCTGGAAGGCCACATGTTGCTCGGATTGGTGGATACCCTGGACCCCTCACAAAAGCTCAACCCTACGAACATGACGCCACGACTCGCGGTGCTCAGCTCGTGCACAGAAAGGCCAGGAGACTCCAAGCGCCTGCGCGCGCAGTGCAGGCCGGACTGCACTGCCTGGCGATCCGAGCCCAAGATCATGAAGTTATCCACGCAAACCGCACTGGCCGCGTCCGAGCGCTGGGAAACGGACACAGCAAGCAAGCCGTCCTCGGTGACGCGGGACGAGTCGAATCCTTCGAGCTTGAGGACATGCTGAAGTACACCCTGACAACATGTAGCGCCCAAGAGCACTCCATGGAAAGCACGCATACGCACGGAGCGATCATATCATGCGGGGCGACCGGCGAGCCACCGACGTTGACGATACCTAAACGCCTTGCTGCGATAGCTGGAAGCCTGAAAATTACATCGAGTCCCTCTGTGATGACAAAAGTCTATCAAACGCGCGCCCCACGCCCCCAGCCGCGAAAAGGCGCCCCGACCCCCGTTCTCGAAACCTGCAAACGACCCTGGGGCGGGGAGGCAAGTCCGCGGGGGATCCACAATACTTGCATTCGCGGCCCGGGCATGAAAAATGAATCCGATGTCACCTGAGTTTTTGGCGACGAAGAATATTCCGACAGTAGCACCCCGACCGGCAACCCCGCGATGCCTCATCATCCGTCGTTGCCTCAACTCAGAAACAAAATCACCGTCGGCAAGAGGGCTGTTCCTCAAATTCGGATCGGCGTAGGGGCCGTTCGGGCACAGCTCCGCGCGCGGCAAATCCACGGCAGCAGGCGATCTTAGCATATGATCGCGCCAAAGGCCGAGCCTCTTCGAGTCGGCCTGAGCGCGACAGTCTGAGAGACAGGCAGGAGCGTTGCCTCGCGAGGGCCAAGAGACCTTGCTCTTGACATACGGCCATTGGGTGGAGACCTCTTCCGAGTAAAGGCCTGACTCAGCAAAGAGCGCGTCGAGGGCTCCCTCGCGAACCTCGGGGTCGCCGAGCGACGGAGGCACACCAAGATAAGCCGACTCAACGTTGCTAAGAACCGCCGCCTGACCGGCATTCCGCACCGAAGACGACGGGGTGCTGGAGCCAAGAAGTTTGTTGAGACATATCGCGCCGTCCGAGGCCAAGTCTATCGCATGCGAGCTCCTAGCCAGACTGCGGATTGCGCCAAGTGAGAGCGACGTCACAAAGCGAGGAAAGCTCTGGCAGCTCGGAAGAGGCAGAAGAAAAATATCTCTGTGCCGCCCCGGGCACTGCAAACCTGCCTCGGCGCAACTAGTTCCAGCGCGAGCATGCACACCAGCCGGGGGCAGGGCTGGCGAGGGTGACATCACCCCTGCCCCTGATCCTTGCCCATCTTCTTTGGGCGCGCAAGAGCACGCTGCTCGCGCGCCTTCCGACGCTCCTTCATGACAGCATATTCCTTGGTGAGCTCACTAGCGATCCACTGGGTGAGCTCAAACATGACGCAGAGATTGCCGCGCACCAGATCTGTGCCCCTGGCAAGGTTAGAACCGAGCCTATCATCACTGCCACCGTTGACCTTAACCTGTACCTCCCGAGCGGCTATCTCAGCCGCAGCTACGTTTGCCGCATTCACTTGGTCATCCGCCTCCAGGCGGCGGCGGAGCGACGGCAGCGGCAAGATCGGGTGAAAGAGCCGCACCTGCTGGTGCTCCGCCCCCACCCACAAGGCCACCCGCCCCGTCGGCAGGCGCGGCTCCTCCGGCGACGCCCCTGGCTGTACCTGCAGCAGGTGGCGGGCCGAGAGCAGCGGCGAGACGCGCTAGGCCCCCTCCAGGCGCCGGCGCTGGCCCAGCCGCGCCGGCTCCGCCGGCAGCGGCGGGCAAGGGCGCGGCAGGCGGTGCAGCTGCAGGCGCTCCAGCGCCCAGAACCCCGGGGCCCGGACCAGGGACCCCACCAGGCCCGCCAGGGGCCACCCCGGGAGCAGCACCGGCAGAGGCTGCAGCTAAAGAACCGCCAGCCGCGCCACCCCCCGCGGCTGGAGGGGCTACCGCGGACGCGCGAGCGCCCCCCAGCAGAGGACGCACGTTGCCAGCTGGCGGGGCTAAGCCCGTCCGCCGATAGCCCGCGGCTCGGGCCGCTGTCAGCTGGGCGACGGTAGGGATCACGCGGAACCTGTAGTACGCGGCGTGCGCACCAGCATGAAGAACCACTCCATTCGGGCCGGCGATCGCGATCCAGTCCGAAACGTCCGCTCCTATCATCAGGTCCTCCTCGTACTCGTCGAGGTCCGGCGCCATGACCGTCACTCCTGTCAAGTAGTTGGGCGGTGTTCCACAGCATATTCGAGTGCACCACAGCTCACGACCACCAACATTTGTATCTCATGGCGAAGAGCTCTCCCTCACGAAGGCCGAGGGGATGCCCGACAGCGGCTGCCGCCAACATTGCTCCTAGATGCCGGTGCCGACGCGCCGGCGAGCTTGAGCCTGCTGTCGACGGGCGAGCACGGCAATCTCGTCCTCAGCGGTCCCCAGCACAAGGTACGGGTTGTCTTGAGGCCGGGGCAGGTGCAGCACGACGATGACACCAGATGCTGCTGAAACTGCCACTCGCAACCTGTCCGCCTGCCACCAATCCAGCAAGGAAGGTGGCGAGGTCTAGTCTGAATCCGCGACTTGCACCCACTATGCTGGCCCTCCCAGTAGCCCACGAAAGTGGCTCCAGTTTCGCATTTCGCAGCCTCCCACGGATTGCGAGGTCTTCTCTGGAGTCGCGCCGCCCTAACTGGCCTCGAAAGACAGAATCGCACTCCGCAGCCACCCACGAATGTCGAGGTCCAATATGGAGCCGCGCCTGGTACCCATTATGCTGGCCCCCCCGAGCAGCCCTCGAAAGTGTCGGCAGTTTCGCAGTACGCAAGTCCCCAACAATTGCTCCCTGCTCCGCAAAGATTGCACAAAACCGATTGCACAACATAGATTGTACAACAAAGATTGCGCAGATTTCACCACATGACGTGTTCCACAAGTATAAATCTGCCGACCCCCTTGAATGGCCCTCAGGCTGCGAAGATTAGGCTTGCAGCTCCCTGTACCAGTTGCAGTTTCCAGTTTCCAATGTTACAGTCCTGCTTTCTGCTTCCCTACTGTTAATTGCTGCTGAACGCGCGAGGGAGGAGAGCCGAAAAGCGTCCTGGTTAGCGTCCCCGGATCGCGTTGTCTGAATTCCCGGGGGTCGTGGGACACGTAAAAATACTTGAACGTCGCGTCCCCGAGGCCATAATCCCTAGTAAAGTATACCATATTCGCGTCCCCGATGCCGTAAACCCTTGTAAACTACACAAGATTCGCGTCGCCAAATGTTCGGGTCCCCGAAGCCATAAACCCTTGCACATTACATAATACTCGCGCCCCCGAAACCAGAAACCCTCAGAAATTCCCAAAAGTCGCGTCCCCAAGGCCTTAAACGCTGGTAAATTACACCGTCCCTGCGTCCCCGAGGCCACAAACCCTTGCAAATGACCTTATACTCGCGCCCCCGAGGCCTTTTATAAAGTACGCGAAACTTGCGCCCCCGAGGCCATGAACCCTTGTAAGTTATACAATTGTTGCGCCCCCGAGGCCACTAAACCCCAGCAAACTATACAATGTTCGCGCCCCCGAAGCCATAAAACATCGCAAATTACCGCGTACTCGCGCCACCAAAGCCATAAAGCCTTTTGCAAATAAATATTAGCCCTCGCGTGAATTCCCACAATCGCTTCACGTCAGGGTCCAGACATCCCAACACAGCTCTGGCAAGTCCCATTCTGAGAGGGGGGGCCAGCGGCATGGGAGCGAAACCCTTACGGATATACAACAATAATGATAATACGAGTACTAATACAGATGATGATACGAATGAAAATGTCCGCAATAACAATAATCATCATCATCACTATCATCACCATCATCGTCATAGCTATAACAATGACTGTGAAAATAATTCGACGGCCCACTGGGCCAGAGTCGTGCTAAGATCTTCGGCGACTGGATATGCATGCTCTACTTCGCGCGCGCGGGGGGCCGCCACTGGGGGTCCCTGGACGAAAAGTACCCCCCGGAACCCCTGGCAAGGTCCAGGCTGACTCGGATCAGAGATGGCTTTGCTCCAGGGGCGGTTTTCCGGACCCTCCAGATCGCCCCAGCAGCGGCCCAAGGAACCTAAAGGCAGCTCCAAATGGACCCACGAATTGGAATCACGGCCGAAGAGCGCCCCAAGACGCCCAAGATGGCCCCAAGACAGCCCAACAGGCCCCAAAGAAGCCCCAAGAGTGCTCCAAGAGGACCCCAAAGAGGGCCACAAGAAGCAAAACTGATTGATGTTCCTTATCTTGTTCTATGTGATTCGCGTTCTCGCATTCTCGGGCTTCCGACGCTCCAAGATGGCCCCAGAGGCCCTCCAGACCGCCCCAAGACGGCCCGACAGGCCCCCCGAAAAAGCCACAAGACGGTCCACGAGAGCCCCCGAACGGCCCCAAAGGTGCCCAAGATCGCCCGTGAGCGCCCCAAGACGGCCCCAAGAGGGGCCGTAGAGGGGAAACACGAGCCACCAACACGAGCCTTCCGCCCCAAGAGGCCCCCAGGAGGCCAGAGGCCCCAAGAAGCCCCCGAGAGAATCCGAGACACAAAAAGAAGCCCCCAAGGAGTCCCCGAGCAGCCCCCAAGAGGCAAGAGGCCACGAACGCACGTGCAAACACATGCAATGGCACAGTAGGGGGCAGCGGAATGAGCGAAGCGGTGCAATAATAACAGTATTAATAACAATCGCAATACCAAAAGGTTCTCCTGCAGTGAACTCACGCGACGCGAGGAGAGGGGGAGCGGGATGGTCCTTTCACGTGGCGCTATGTGGGTTCAGCCGCACAGCGGTCCGTCGCCCGCCAGCTCAGGGGCGGGCGAGAACTGGGGGGGGAGGGTGGAAAAAGTGCAACCAGCTCGAGGCCTAGAAGGCTGAAGCCAGGGAGCGAGAGAGGAAAGGGGGAGGAGCGGGCGACAAGAAGGGAGAATCCCAAAGTTGATGACCATGCCCTGACAAGACCAATAACAACAATGCAGCAGCAGCGATAACACTTGAGGCCCATGTCTAAGATGTATAATATGTGGCGGTGGTCGCCCAGATTCGAAACCAGCATCCCCTCATGGTCGGCCGTACCCGTCCCCCCTCCCTCAATCGCCCCCCTCCCGCAGTCCCATCTTCTCGTCCTACTTGTCCTGCCCCTGCGCTTGGGCACTTCGTAAGGTTCTTGTTTGCTGGCCCGCGTGTTGACACGCTGGGAAACACAGGCACACGTCATAATCAATGTTTCTACACGCACAAGAGAAACACAGCTTGAGCCTGACGTGAGCCTTAGGCTGCGTATGACCTCACGAACCTTGACAAAGTATCTCTATACTTACTCACTTTACCCACTTCGGAGCCCGCACAAGCGAAACAAGCTGACGCTGGTAACGAGTCACAGTACACTGCCAGCCTGCGTCAGCACAGTTCGACCTAAATGTCAGATCCATCCCTGCTCCCCACTCTCACAACAGCCAGAGGCAAGGCAGCCTTCTCCTCCGCGCGGATTTTGTCCATGGTAGCCTCGGCATGCCGCAGCGGCTACTCTCTAAGATAAGCTGATGCTGGCATTGCTGACAGCCTGAGCACTGCCTGGCGAGATGCGAACGCCTCTTACATTCGAGTGATTCTCGAGCTGATTGGCCAAACTAATGATGCAGGACAAATTGGCACTGTGGGAAAATGTCGGACCACGCGATTCTCCGCTGCCACCCTGCTGGGGACAAGTGCGCCCATGCCTGGCTAGGAAGCACTCACCAGAACATCGGCAACTGGCGGTGCTGAAGGAATGAAACGCTTCGAACAAAGATGAACGAGGAGGGACCTCGCGCCTGCCACTCAACCCGACCAGACGCTCCGAGAGAAAGTCGCAGGTGACTGTCTTCGCGGACACGAGGCTCGGCTCAGAGACGTGCACGGGAGACTGCCTGGACTTCTCCGGCTGCCATTGCAGAGGGAGCCCCTGGTGCGGCCGACGTCCGGCCCGAAAAGCTCCGTGAGCCACACGAGGGCCCTGGCCCTGCCTGCCCGGGAGCCCCAGCGAGCATCCCGCCTCGGTGGCCAGTGGGGCGGGCCACCCCGCGGGGTGCCGCCGCGCAGAATGGGCGCCCCCGCCCCCCCCCCGCAGGAGCACGGGCCTGCCCGCGGCTCCCGCCGTCGGGTCCGCACTCGACCGCAGCTCGGTGCAACACGTTCTGCTCCAGTGTTGGGGGGCCACATGCGAACCCTACCCCTACCCCCCGCGATTTCTGAGGGGGAGGGCGGGGTTCATTTCGTTCGGGAGCTCCCGAGCGAAGTGAACCCCACCCTCCCCCTCAGAAATCGTGGGGGGTAGGGGTAGGGTTCGCATGTGGCCCCCTAAGTGTGCATCCGAAACAGCGGGTGGGGAAACGGCAATGGACAGAGAAACGACGCTGCGAGACAGACGCCCAGATCCTGGAATTCGAGGCCGGACGCGCCGCAACCTGGGCTGGGCGGCGCCGTGCTCGTCCAGCGCCGTACGGGGCGCTGTGGCCTCGGCAACATGCGGGCTTGGTTTTCTGGACAACGCTAAATTGAAGCTGCGCCCCCTTCAAACGAAACAAAACGAAGTGGCCCCACACGACACAAAGAACTCATGCGCGTGGCGTCCACCGCTGTCCCGCGGAACCAACCTGTTTCCCCCACTCTCCTGTCCTCTCGTCTGTTCCGCTTCCCCATCCGCCTTCCCCCTCCCCCTCCCTCGCCTACATCCCCCCTACCTGTCCCTCCCCCCTCCGTTCCGTCCGCCCCCTCCTTCCAGAGCCGCCCCGCGGCTTCTCACCCTTCGGCTGCTTCCACCCCAGCGGCCCAGGAATCGAGGAGAACGGGTCTCGCCATTCGCCGCTGTAGCTGGCCCATCTCCGCCCTCCCCCGCGTTATTCAATGAGTACGCACGCCTCTGCAAGAAAAGCGGCGTATCCCGACCGTCCGCTGCGGGCAAAAACCAGTTGGCAACTGGCACCAGCTTGTGACTCAAGAAATGAGTGATGAGATGCACCAGACATGCATCAAGAAGTGTTAGCCAGCGTGGACCCCAAACAGCGATGTCTTGCAATATGTGCGATGCAATCTAGGTGGTGCAATCAATAGGGTGCAATCTAGATGGTACTCTATGTGGCGTAGAAGAATGCAAAGCAATGTAACACCATGTAAAGCAATACACAACAATCCAAACAGTGCAAAGCAAAATACTGCAAAGCAATGCAAAGCAATGCAAAGCAATGCAAAGCAATGCAAAGCAATACAAAGCAATGCAAAGCAATGCAAAGCAATGCAAAGCAATGCAAAGCAATGCAAAGCAATGCAAAGCAATACAGAGCAATGCCAGGCAATGCCAGGCAATGCAAAGCAACGCCAAGCAACGCCAAGCAACGCCAAGCAAGACAAAGCAAGGCCAGGCAACGCCACGCAATGCAATGCTATGCAGAGCAGTGCGAAGCCATGCCGAGCAATACCGAGCAATGCAACGCAGTGCCCTGTTGTGCAAAACAGTCCAAAGCAATGCAGAGCCGTGCAGAGCAACGCGGCGGCGCGCGGCGACGAGCCGGCCGGATCGCCCCTGGGTCCCAAGGGCGACGGGCGGCGACGGGCGGCGACGGGCGGCGACGAGGCGGCCGGACCGCCGCCGAGGCCCAAAGGCCAGGGCGGCAACGGGCGGAGACGAGCCAATCCGGACCGCCGCCGGGGCCCAGTTATCTCAGGACACACAAATAGATACACACAAATAAAATGTTCCCCCATATTTTCCTATATTTTCTGGGTTTTTTTCTTCCCCCCCACTTCCCACAGTTTCCCATGTTTTCTGGGAATCGCCGATTAATTGTGTCTGTGTGTTTTTTCCCCTCCTGAAAAAAGAGTCCCCAAGTACAAGCACTGTTTGGGGATCAGTAGGACTCCACTGAAGGATCAGTTCAAGTCGAGCGCTCGCCCCAGCGAGAAGTGCACAACAGATCCGACAACAGAATGCCAGCACGAATCTGCGAGTGGAGCCGATGGACATGATAAAGTGACGCAATAATCCTGAAGCTCCAGATCAGTGGTACCCACCGCACTGCCACAGCGAAAGAACACGAACTGGCGTCCGCACCGACCGTGGCGTCACCAAACTAAACTTGCCCTTAGCACAACCAACGCAGGCCTTGAAGTGTGCCTTCAACGCGCGCTGCGTCCATGCGGTCCCCAGCGGCCAGCCCATCACCAGGCGGCATTGGGACGGCGGACACAGAGCTGCACCCAAACATATACACACACATGCACACACACACAAAGACACACGTACACACACGCACACACACACACACACACACACACGCACACACACACACACGCACACACACACACTGTTTGGCGTCGAGGCCCCGCGCGCAGCGACTGTGCGTAGCGAGGTCGGAGAGGCGGGCGCGCGCGCGTCAAAACGCCGAACCCTCAAGCCGCCTGAAACAAGCGGCATCGGCAGCTGGCCCGAAGTCACCTGGGCGTGGACGACGGGGGGGTCTGACGAGGGTAGGCAGACAGCCGACCGGCATGAAAACGACATGACGGTGAAGGCAAGGGGGGACACAGCGGTGGAAGCTGCAGGAATGCCGTGGCCAGACGACTGGCAGGAGGGCACGTCGAGGACACAGGGGGGCCGAAGGCCAGCAGTGGCGCCAGAGACACCGCGAAGGCCGCAACATACACACGCTCACACACACACACACACCCAGGCCACTGACGGCTCGTTCCAGCCTCCCCCATCTCTTAACCGCCTCCTGCCACGGTCGGAGGGCGCCGCCTGCACACACACACACACACACACACACATGCACCGATCCTGGGCCCAGGCCGACCCCTGGGCGCGGCATCCGAGCACCCATCCTGCTGGCCAGGCCAGGACGCCGCACGAGCCCGATCCTGGGCCCAGGCCGGGCCTGGCCAGGATCGGTGCGGGCGTGGAGTCGGCATCCTCCGACCCGTCGCTGAGCCTCGCCGACCTCCAGCCGAGCAGCCGTTCGAGCCCTGCGGGCGGGACCCGTCCCCAGGGCGCCCGCGCCTGGCTCGACGCGAGGTGTGCCAGCCCCTCCTGCAGCGCGGCCACCTCGCTCTTCAGCTGCGCGGACCTCGCGGTCGACGGGGGGGGGCTGAACGCCTCGCCCGAGGGCTGGAGGTCAAGGTCAAGCCCGTGCGCCGGAAGGCGAGCCCATGAAGGGCGCAGGCGGCGGCACTCGGCAGCGTGCTATACTCGCGCGCGCCACGACACGTGCTAGACATAGCGGCCTGGGAAACAGCATGCGCGTTTAAAGGGGGGATTCATTCGCATGGCGTGCCCATTGAGAAATGATGGCACAAATTATGAAAAGCCGTGGCTCGTCCGAGGAGAGGGGATATGTGCGGAAGATGGGAGGAGGCTGGCAGGGTGGAGAGGGAGAGGCGGGGGTCCAAGGAACGCGGAGGAGGTGAGTACAGTGGAGGCCAGTCCACAAGAAACCTTCCGTAAGAAGCCCATCCCTGAGACCCCGGGACGTCCACTGGTTTTTGGTGGGAACGTCACGCTCTCCATCGCAAAACCATCGAGACCCAAGAAACCCAGGGCACCCTGGAGGCAAGCAGGGTGTCTCTTGGAATGGGCCCCCACTTTAGGATGGGGACCGGGGCTCCCTCCTGGCCGCCTGTGCGGTTCGCAGTCCTCGACTGCTGGGCTTGCCTGGTGGGCATCGCTGCGGTGGCTCAGGACGCCTGCCCCCTCCTCCTCCTCCTCCTCCTCCTCCTCCTCCTCCTCCTCCTCAACCTCCTTTTCCTCCACCTCCGCCTCCGCCTCCGCCTCCGCCTACGCCTCCTCCTCCTCCTCCTCCCCCCTCCTCCTTCTCCTCCTCCTCCTCCTCCTCCTCCTCCTCCTCCTCCTCCTCCTCCTCCTCCTCCTCCGCCTCCTCCGCTCCCTCCTCCGCGGCCTCCGCCGCCTCTGCCTCCTTCGCCTCCTCCGCCTCCTCCGCCTCCTCCGCCTCCTCCGCCTCCTCTGCCTCCTGCTCCTCCTCTGGTTCCTCCTCCTCCTCCTCCTCCTCCTCCTCCTCCTCCGCCTCCTCCTCCTCCTCCTCCTCCACCTCGTCCTCCTCCTCCGCCTCCTTCTCCTCCTCCTCCTCCTCCTCCTCCTCTTCCTCCTCCTCCTCCTCCGCCTCCTGCTCCTCCTCCTCCTCCGCCGTCTCCACCTTCGCCTCCGCCTCCACCTTCGCCTCCGCCCCCGCCCCCGCCTCCTCTTCTGATTATGATTATGCTTATTAGTATTCTTAATTTGTTGTCATTGCTTTTATTCGTATTCATATTATCATTCATATTATTTGTACTATTAGTATTAGTAGTAGTATTATTAGTATCAGTAGTATCAGTAATAGTATGGTCATTATCTTTATTAGTATTATTGTTTGTATTATCAGTATCATTATTATTACTAGTATTATTACTATTATGTTTATTACTATTATTATCAGTAATATTAGCATTAGTATTAGTATGCTCTTATTTATTATTGTTATTATTAGTAGTAGTAGTAATATTAGTATATGAATATGGTCATTACGATTATTATTTTTCATATTATTACTATCATCATTAAGATTAGTAGTATTAGTAGTAATATTATCAATGTTGTTATTACTATGGTTAGTCTTATTATTATGACTACTACTACTTGTATTATTAGTAATATGATCACGTTTTCTTATAATTCGTATTATTAGTCTTCTTATTACTGGTATTATGCTTCTTCTTGGTATTACTATTGTTAGCATTTGCCTTAGCATTACTAGTCTTATAGTTTCATTCGTATGTATCATCCTCATCCTCTTCCTCCTCCTGCGCCGTCTCCGTCTCCGCCTCCTCCTCCTCCTCCTCGTCATCCTCCTCCTCCTCATCCTCATCCTCATCCTCATCCTCACCCTCATCATCGGCAGCATCATCATCATCACCATGATAATCATCATCATCATCAGCATCAGCATCAGCATCATCAGCATCATCATCAGCATCAGCATCAGCCTGATCATCATCAACATCAACATCAGCATCATCATCAGCAGCAGCAGCATCGTCTGCAGCATCATCGTCATCAACAGCATCATCAACATCATCATCAGCATCATCAGCATCCTCATCAACATCATCCTCGGCATCATGATCATCATCAACATCAGCAACAGCATCATCATCATCATCATCAGCAGCAGCATCATCAGCATCAGCATCGTAATTATCATCGTCATCATCAGCAGCATCATCATTACCATAATCATCAACATAATCAGCAACATCAGCAGCAGCATTGTCATCATCAGCGTCGTCATCATCAGCAGCATCATAATAATATTCCTCCTCCTCATCCTCAACCTCCTCCTCCTCATCCTCCTCCACCTCCTCCTTCCCCTTTTCTTCTCATTAATATTCCCATTCATGCGATTATTGTTCTTCCTCTCACTCGCATGATTCGTATTAGTTGTACTACTATTCGTATTATTAGTATTATTAGTATTCGCAGTGATCGCGTTTTCATTATGAGTAGTAGCAGTAGTCTCGGTAATCCTCGAATTCGTCTTACAGTGCGTATTATTAGTAATATTACCCGCAGTGTCATTATTGCTAGTAGTATGTGTGTTCGCATTCGTCTTATTACTCGTATTACTCTTCCCCGTCCCAGAATTAGTATTCATATGATTCGTATGCGTCGTACTCTTATGATGGTTAGTCGTCTTATTAGTCTTTGTCGTATGATTAATCGTCCTAGTGTGATTGGTATTGCTAGTATCCGTATGAGCATTAGTATTATGAGTGTTAGCCTATCATTATTCATATTATTAGTATTGCCAAAAGTGTGATTAGTCTGGCTAGTCTTCGTACTAGTATTAGTAGTGGCAGTCTTAGTCTTACTATTACGATTACTCGTATTATTCCGCGTCGTCGTCTTATTATGATTCGCATTCTCACTCTTATGATGCTTATTAGTAATACTATCATCATGACTGGTACTAGTATTGTGTGTCGTCCTCCTCCTCATCCTCCTCCTCCTCCTCCACTTCCTCCTCCCTCCTCCCTCCTCCTCCTCCTCCTCCTCCTCCTCCTCCTCCTCCTCATCATCATCATCATCATCATCTTCCTCCTCCCCATCATCCTCCACCCTCCTCCCTCCTAGCTCCTCCCTTTTCCTCCTCCTCCCGCCTCCCTCCTCCCTCTTCCCTCCTCCCTTTTCCTCCTTTTCCTCCCTCCTCCTCCTCCTCCTCCTCCTCCGCCTCCTCTTCCTCCTCTTCCTGTTCCTCCCCCCCCCCCATCCTCCCCCCTCCTCCCTCCTAGCTCCTCCCTCCTCCTCCTCCTCCCGCCTCCCTCCTCCCTACTCCCTCCCCCTCTCCTCCCTCTGCCCTCCTCCATCCCCCCTCCTCCCTCCTCCCTCCTCCTGGTTTCAACCAGTTTTCACAAATAGCCGAGGATCCGCGGTGCCGAGGCGGCGCAGAACCTAAGCCAGAAAGAAAGAAAAAGGGAAGAAAGGGGGAGGGGACCCTGAGCGAGGCTCTGCCCTCCCCCGCCTGGGCCGCCGCTGAAGGGACCCGAAGTCATCCTTCAGTGGTGGCCCTGGCAGGAGAGCCAACGCCCCCGTTAGGCTCCTGTGGGGGGGGGGGGGGGGCCTCATGACTCGAAGCCTCGGCCGAGGAGGTGGGCGCAGCCACCACATAGCGGCCTGCACCTCTCTCGGTCCAAAGTGGGACGCTGCGGCCGAAACTCGCACGAGCGGTAGGGTCCACACCCTGCCGCAGCATCTCCAGAGACTTGCCTGTAGCGTCATTTCGGGGCCTCCCATTGCAAGGATCAGCCAGCAGATTCATTCGATGCCTGGCATAGCTGCCACACCTGGAGCACCAAATGATCGGAAGAGCCGCACCAGGGTCACCTCCCCACAAACGATGAGAGCGATGAGCCTGGCGACAAATCCTGGGCAAGCCTGAACACTTATAATTGGCCAGGTGGGTCCAACTTCGACCTCGGTCAAGACAGATCGCACAACGCCAGCCCTTCCCCCAACGCCCCAAGACCTGCCCGTTGGGATCGGGGCAGAGGATGAGCTGGGCCCCTGGGGTCGGGGCTGCTTAGCAACGACCTTAGAGACATCACGAAACTTGGGCCTCCTTGCGACCTCGAGCATGGCACCAGTGAAGCGAGCCAGAACCTGCAGGCGCTCCCTCTGTTCGATGAACTGGTCGCGGAGAGCCACTGGCATGGGAATGTCGCTGGCGGCCCTCCGAGCTGCCTGATCAGCAACTCGGTTCCCCTTCCAAGCCCAGAAAGACACTCCCAGGGAGAAATCCTTTGGCCAGGATTTATGAGCGGGGACATGGGAAACACGAAACGCATCGCCTCGGCCCCGCCGCCGAAAATTGATTCCTCCCCAGAACTCAGCAAAAGGCAAATTCGAAACATCTGCTTCCGCCCCTCGGCCCCAGGTCAGAACAGCCGATTGACAGTCACAACCAAGCTCAACTTCGCCTGGGCCCGAGAGACGGAGAGCCAAGAGGATGGCGAAAACCTCCGCCCCTTGAATAGAACGCAGCGCGCGCGGAAGCCGCCCGCTGGCCGAACCCAGAACACGCCCCCCTCCGTCGAGCATCACGACCGCCCAGGCAGCAACCGCGAAGAGAGGGAGCTCGGGAAAAAGGGCCGATCCATCGGAGCACGCGCGGCCTTGAAGCTCGCCCCCTGGTGGGCGAACGCCCCACCTCCAGGCGCCTGTGATCTGGAGGCGAGGGGTGAACCTGATGGGGGCAGGGAGGAGGCAGCGGGAGAGAAAGGGGCCCTCCTCCTCCGCCCTCCTCCAACCACGCAGCTCCTCATCAAAACCAAGCTTGCAACGACCCTCGTGCAATCCATCGCAGACAAAGAGACGGCGCTGAGGGGTTCCGCGCGCTCCAAAACACAACTGGCACCTCTGGTCGATGACCCGACGGCCTCGATAAAGAACAGACTGGGCAACAAGGCCCCCAGCCACGCGCGCGGCGAGAAGGCCGGCCTGGAGCCCCCCCCCCCCACCCACCCTTGCGGCGCAAGGCCGCGCGCGCTTCGCCGACCGGGCCCAGCTGGGGGTGATCAACATCCTGGCCGTGATGGCTCCACCGCAGCTGCCCAGACAGCAGATCTTCAGTGCCAAGATCAACGAATGTCTGCAGAGAAACCATTCGGACCTTCTCGAGGTCCAAGGACAAACCCGAGGGAAGAGACCAGACGCAGAAGCTCTGGGGAAACCAACCGAGCCGCCGAAGCGTCATGATCACCGCGCCCGTTGGGCCTTTCACAGCAGACCAAATGAATTCGTTCGCGCGGAAGCGCTCCAAGAGCAAATCAAAAGCGGAACGCATTTCCTCCCTAGACGCCCATCCCTGCCAAAGAGCCTTCCCCCAAGCGAGGAGCGGCAGGGAGTTGCCCACAAAGGCTGGGTCAGCTTCGGGCGCAGGCGAAAGCCAGTACTGCATGGTTCGGGAGCGGCCTCTAGCAGGTCCGAAAAGCCCCCGGGCAACCGCGCACCGAAGCCTCGAGAGGAGCCTGTTAGAGATCCCAACGACACTGACCCCGCATGAGCCTGCAGGGAGGGCGCCCACTTTAGAAATCATTGTGAGCCTACGGGACTGACTTTTCAGAGATCGGCATCGGCCAACACGGGCCCTCACTTTGCTCACTCGTCCTGCCTGGACCTGAACCCGTCTACGATCCCCCTGCGTGTAGTCAGTGCACAGGTTCTTCACATGATGAGCGGACCGAATATGCCACTTCTTCAAACCTGCAACTATCTTGTCGGCGATGTCCGAAGTGGTAGCCGTCGCGCGGCCCTTGGTCGTGGAGATGATGATCCTACGGGCCTCGAGCATGCGACACAGCGTGAGGGTGACCGCCAGGCCTTCCTTGACCACCAGTTGGGCCGTGCCGGTCGCCTGGGCCGCAATGTCACCCACCACATTATAAAGTCGGGTGCGAGGGAACCACTTGGCGCGAAAATCGACAACGCCTAGCAACATCACCTGGAGGGGGGTAGTGGCGAAGCCGCAGCCTGCGACGATGGTGGCCTGGATTATTACAGTGCGCGAGACTCGCTCACCTAGCAGGAGGCTCCGAGGTGCACGATATACTTTCAGACAAAGCCGAAGGTGAAAAAGCGGGAACCCATGCTTCTTGGCCGCGCTGATCAGGTCCCTGCGATGGACCTTCTCGTAGGCCTTAACCAAATCCAGAATAGAGCATGTCGCAAACCTCTCCGTCAGCGCGGCATTCTCGCTGGAGAAAGACTGTCCCCAGACGGCCCTTTCGCAAGACTTCCCCCTGGCCCCCCTAAGTATAGCTCCGGCAGGGGTCAACTTCCCATTGGCGCACGACCTCCCTGGAACAGCGGGCCCAGACCCTCACCACCATGCTGGGCAGCCCAATGAGCCGCGCGCCCCCGTCAGGCTTTGGGAGGGAGGGCATGAAGGCGAGGCTGAGCTGCGCGGGCAGCGCTCCCAGGGCCAGCATCCAGTTCCAAAGCAAGTTGAGAGCCTCGAGGCACTTGTCCGAAACCACGCAGAAGTCCCTGGGGCCCAGTCGGTCGACACCCTGCGACGTCCAACCCTTAATATTCCGTGCAACCTTACGAATAAATCCAGGCTCGCGTTGCGTCTCAGGGCACTGCTGGGACTCAAGGAAGGACGACAGCTCACGCACGCATTCCTCGGGATCCTCGTCGGCCTCGGGACATGACCAGACCTCCTCCCCATCCTTGAGAACGTGCCCCAGCTCCTCCTCAGGGCCCTGGGGGGCTCGCCTCGCTTGGCCTGGATAGGCCTCCAGCCCACAGGAAGGCGGGTGAACCTGCGGGCCTTGCCGCCGCCGTTCGCGGCAACATCCTTCACGTGCTTGCGCCACTCGGCCGACCGCTGGCTGGCGAACCCCCCCTCGCAACGGGCGGCCTGCTTCCCTGCGAGGTTGGCGCGGTCAGCGAGGCCAGCGGAAGACATACAGCTCCAATCTGTGGCAGAGCGAAAGAAAACGACCCAGGCTGGAGCGTCTCTGACCGCCTGCGGCCCCGTGCTGATCTCAGCGAGAAGGGAAGCGAAAACGAGAAGCCTCTTGCACACATCCTGGGACTGGATGTGGCCAAGCTCACGGAGCCAATTGGCCACTCGCCTCCATCCCAACGCCTCCTGGCTAGCAACAGAGCACGGCCCTGGCGTCGGGGCGAATCCAGGGAGACGCGTGTACTTCCAGCCTAAGCCCCTTCCTCGAAACCTAGCCTGCTGCTTCTCTGGGATCCCGTGAGCCCCGATAAGCTCGTCCTCCAAGAGCCCGACAAACTTCCCAAAGGACCGGTTCAAGCTGCGCTGGCCCCCCTGCTGCTCGGGTGCCTCCAAGACGTCAGGCCAATTTGGCGGGACAGGATAGGGGCCCATCGGGATCTCCTGCGGGAACTTCCGAGGGCCAGAATGCACAAGAATCGTGGTCGGCACAACACGGGCAGAAATGCGGAGGCCCACGGGCCTATGCGGGGCCAGGATGGAGTTGACCGCCACAAAGCGCCCCTTGACGGACGGCATAAGGACATCCGAGACGACGAAGTAGTCCAGGACCCGCCCCTTGCCCGACCGACATGCGATTTCTCGCGGCGCGACGATCCGAGCCCGCGCCCGACTCGGCCATCCCATGGCCGCCAGCTCCGAGGGAGTCGCATTCCAGTCGCCCCCAACGATAAAGGGTCTTCGAACAGCGTGGAACAGCTCTCCCAAACGCACAAGCAGATGGACCCCTTCGGGCCAGAAAGGAGCCTCGGTAGGCAAGTGAACTGAGGCCAGCCAAAAGCCCTCTGGGACCAGAGCGTTGACTTGAAGATGAGACGACGAGGAGATGGGAGAGGTTGCTTGGGCAGCGGACCTTCGCCCATGCCGACGCGCTGGGGCGCGCCCACTCCGACGCCTCCTGACAGGCCGCCAAGCTCGGTGACTCGGCTGGCCTGCACTGCTACAAAAAAACTTGTGGCCCCTCAGCTGCTTCTCCCTCTGCGCCCGATCATCAGGATGAACTCCGAGTTCCTGCAAACAAAGCAACTGCACAAGCCGATCTGCAAGACTCCGAGTCCGACGACGTTCTGCCCGCTGACGAACATGCGCAAAGGCGGACTCCCAGGCCGTAGTGTCGGCGGTCCAGACCACCAAGTCGCCGCTCGGCTTGGACTTCTTCTTCGGAGGCCGCGGCTCGCCAGTAGGAATAAAACGCATCGCCACCTCCCAAGTGACCCACGTCGTCCCCAGCGGTCGGTACTTCACCAACCTCTGCGCCCGCAAGGCTGGCAGGGGGACCCGCGCGCGCCTCGTCGGTCGGTACTTCACCCCCTGCTGCGCCCGCAAGGCGAGGTGGATCCGCGCGCGCCGCCGGGGCGGTAGGACACCACTCAACAGGATCAAGAGGAGGCCCACGCAAATGCCGAGACGGACCCAGGAGAACCGATCTGAGAACTCGAAGATGCCGCGCTGGCTCTCCGCGGGGCGTCTTCTGCCAGGCCTACCTCGGGACGCGCGCCGTGCAAGCACGGGGTCACCGCAGTAGGCGCGGTGAGTGAGCGCCCTGGCGCCCATGCACACGTGGATGCCGCAAACGGAGAGCGCGAAAAGGAAACCGACCCCCTGGAAGTGACCGTACTGGAGCACGAAAAGGAAACCAACATTCTACAAGACTGCGCGAAGCCACCCGGCGTGAACGAAGGTGCCTCTGGATCAAATCGGAAACAGCCAAGGCTAAAGGGTCGACCCTTTCTGTGCCTGCTTCCTGGCTTCCTCGAAGAGCGTCCCGTCATCACAATCACTGGGAACCGCTTGGGAATCGCCTGTGGCAAGGTCCACCTGGGCAGGGGTCCTCGGCAAGAACGCACCCGAAAGATCTCTGTCCTGCACGCCGTCTCCAGTCGACGCTGGGGCCGCTGCCGCGGGCGCGACAGGCCCCTCAGCAGCACCTGCGCCTCCTGCTGAAGCTGGCGGCACTTCGGCAGCGCCTGGCGGTGCGCCTGCCGCGGGCGTACCCGGGGCTTCACCAGACGGCTCTTCACACCTCCTGCGCTTGGAGTCGACCATGCGGCGGTTGAACTCCTTGTGCTCCTCCACCAAGCTGGCGGCCTTCTCCTTGGCCTGGCCGAAGGCAGCCTTGGTGGCCTCCCTGAAGATGCCGAGCAGCTCCGACTTACGACAATCCAACTCGGCTCGCTCTGAAGAGGAAAGCTCGAGTCCTTCGCCATCGAGGCCGAAGACCCCTCGATCGTCCAGTTCGACATCGACCCCTTCGAGCAGCGCGTTGAGGTCCAGCAGGGGCCTCCCCTTGCTGCCAGGTGCGGCCCCTGGAGCTGCAGGAAGGACTTGCTGCAGAGCTCGGACTGTGTCGTGGTAATCGGACTCCCTTCGCTTATATTATGCATGTGCCGCCACAGCCTTGCCCTTGGCCTCGGCCAGAGCCTGCTCGATGCGCTCCGCCGCCTGGACAGCCTTGTCCAGCTGGATCCTGGCCATCTCGAACGCGTGCTTGGCAGCTCCGACAGTGGGCGGCGGCGGGGTTCTGTGCGCGTGCTCGAGCCGCGCAACGATGGCGGAGTAGTAATCAAACTGCTGCTTGTCGCCAAGCTCCGTGAAGGCGGCAGAGAGCTGCTTGAG
>CAUYUJ010019494.1:105940-153440 GCA_963575745.1 Prorocentrum cordatum
TCGAAGCATCCTTTCGTCATACCCCTCTCGAGGATCGTGGCCCTGGGCCCACAGGGAGCTCCACCGGACCCACCGACGCCCGATTTCGGCACACCCATCACCAGGATCGTGGCCATGGCTGGCCCCATGCGGAGCTCTTCCGACGGTCCCAGTGGCAAGGGCCCGCATGCGTCCTCGGGCCCGATGTTGGCACACCCCTCACGAGGATCGCGGCCTGGGCCCTATGGGGAGCTCCACCGAGAGCGCACAGAAGCCTTATTTCGGCACACCCCACACGAGGATCGCTGCCCTGGCCCCATGCGGAGCACTTCCGAAGGTCCCAGGGGCAGGGCCCGCATGTGTCCGCAGGCCCACAGAAGGCCCATTTCGGCACACCCCACACGAGGATCGTTGCCCTGACCACATACGGAGCTCTTTCGAAGGTCCCAGTGGCAGGGCCTGCATGCGTCCCCAGGCCAAATTTCGGCGCACCCCTAGTATGACTCAAAGCATGGAGCTTCTATTATGAGTCGTAGTAGGAAGCTCTTCTTATGACTCATCACGGTACCTGTACTATGAGACTCCTAGTAGGGCTACTGTCAGTCGTGGTAGGGAATCTTTATTATGACTCAAAATAGGAAATCCCTACTATGACTCATGGTGGGGAGCTCCTAGTCTATATTATGACTCATAGCAGGGAGCTTCTAGTATGAGTCGTAGTAGGGAGTATTTACTATGACTAAGAGTAAAGGGGTATTATGACTCATACTAATGAGTCTCTTTAGTTCATAGCAGGGAGTCGTTAGTATGACTAATAACAGAAAGTCCCTACTATGACTCATAGTCGGGAGTCCCTACTATGAGTCATAGTAGGTCTTAGTACGGAGCTCCCACTATGACTCATTGTAGGTGGTCTCCACTACGATTCATAGTATGGAGTCTCTACTACAACTCATAGTAGGGGTATCTACTATGACTAACCGTAGGGAGTCCCTACTATGAGTCGTATTAGGCAGTCCCTACTATGAGTCGTACTCGGGAGCCCCTACCATCAGTCGTAGTAGTGACTTCCTACGATGATTCACTGTATGAGGCCTCGAATATGACTCAGAGTAGGGAGGCTCTACTATGATTCATAGTGGGGAGCCCCTGCTATGACTCATAGTGGGGAGCCTCTGCTATGTCTCAGAGTACGGAGCCTCTACTATTACTCAAAGCAGGGAGCCTCTACGATGACTCATGGCAGGGGGTCCCTACTATGAGTCGTAGTGGGGAGCTCCTACTATGACTCATAGTGAGAAGCCTCTACTATGACTCATAATGGGTAGTCTCTACGATGACTCATAGCAGGTCGTAGCAGGAAGCTCCTACTATGACTCATAGTAGGTGGTCTCTCATACGACTCATACCAGAGAACTTCTATTCTGACTAATCGTCGGGAGTGCCAACTATGAGTCGTACAAGGGAGTCCCTACTATGACTCATACTGTGTAGTCACCACTACGACTCATAGTAGGAGGTTTCTACGATGACTGATCGCAGGGATTGCCTACGACGAGTCGTACTAGGGAGTTCCTCCGATGAGTCGTTGTAGGAAGCTCCTAGTATGAATCGCAGTAACAAGCTCCTACTATGAGTCGGAGTAGGGGGGCTCCTGGTCTGAGTCGTAGCAGGGAGCCCCTACTATGAGTCGTAGCAGGGAGCCCCTACTATGAGTCGCAGTAAGGAGCCCCTACTATGAGTCGTAGCCGGGACTCCCTACCATGAGTTATAGTAGGAGCTTCCTACTATGACTCGTAGCAGAGGGGTCTCTACTATGACTCATAGTAGGGCGCCCCATGACTATAATCCCTCTCAGCCCCTCTGTCAGCCCCATATACACTCTCTGTACCATCCCTGTCAAGCTCGCTTCGCTGGAACACACACGCTTTTGGTGCTCCAGGGATCTGCAGGGTCCCATACTATAGAGTTCCATTGGCTCCAGTAGCTTGGGGTGTGTGGGTGAGGGTGTGGGGGGGGGGGTGCACGGGTGTCGAGTGTAGGCCTCCGCCCCGCGGGCGGAGTTTGGAACAGGGCTCCCGTGGGACGGGTACCCAGTGTAGGCCTCCACCACCACCACCACCACCAACAACAACAACAACAACATCAGCAACAGCAACAACAACGACGACAACTTCGTCGTCGTCGTCGTCATCATCATCAACACCACCACAACCACAATATTATCGTCATCATCATCAGCATCACCATGCTCATCATCAGCAGCAGCACCATACTGATCATAGTCACCACCATCATCATCATCATCATCACCACCACCACCATCACCGCCGCCACCATCATCATCACCATCACCATCACCATCACCGTCATCAGCATGATCATCATCATCGTCGTCACCATCATCACCACCAGCGTCGCCATCATCATCGTCAATACATCACCATCATCATGATCATCATCACCACCATAATCATCATCATCAGCAGCAGCATCATCATCATCATCGACAGCAGCATCATCACCATCATCCGCATCATCATATTCCTCATCCTCATCCTCCTCCTCATCATCATCACCATCAGCAGCATCATCATCCTCATCCTCATCATCATCCTCCTCATCCTCATCATCATCATCATAATCATCATCATCATCATCATCATCATCATCATCATCATCATCATCATCAGCATCATCATCCCTGGGGGCGGGGACGGGGGGAGGAACTGGCTTTCCAAGGCTCCCCTCCCTGGGTTCCCAACCCCCAGCTGCAAGGGGGCCCCGGGGGCTCACTTCCCCCCGGGGAAATGAGGGGCGGTTTTTGGGAGGGTGTCCCCATTCCCCCCCCCCTTTCACCAGGACCCCCCTGCAAGCGCACACTGAAAACGTTTTTTCCTAGGAGGAGCACGAAGGCGAAAGGGAGGAGAAGGGGAGGAAAAGGAGGAGGAAGAGGAGGAGGAGGAGCCGTTTGAGTGACCACAGTTCGTTCGATTATGAAAGAGGAAAAGAAATGGGACAGAGCCCCAATACGCATCCACGGAGCCCCGAAGAGCATCGCTATACCCGTCTCGAAGGTCGCGGCACTAGTCACTGGATCGGTCGGTGAAGGCCGCAAAGCGAAAGGGTATGTGAAGGTCGCAACGCGAAAGGAATTCCCCCCCCTACACGCTCGCTGTCCTGTCTGACTCAGCGGTCTGAACGCCGTGGTAAACGTAGGGCGTGGGTGGGTCAAAAAGTCCCGCCAGCCTTTCAAGCCTTCCAAAGCTCGAACTCCGATTGATCGGAGCTATTGCTACCGAGACTCATGGCCAGAGGGAGAAGGTCAGCTCGACACCGAGAGATAACAGCGCAGCCAACACTTCTACGCCGTGGGGCAGTATTTGTTTGTCGTGCGACTGCCCGTTGCTGGTACAGCCCTTGTCCTAGCACTCAGCAGCTTCACCTCCACATTCTCTTCTCTCCAATCACACCAGCCCTCTAGGCGTAGGTGGTTTGCCGAGTTTCGTTTTCTTTCTTGCATGACCTCTTCTCCCCGTGCTCGGGGGAGGGGGTCCCCCCTCCCCCTACCCATACCCCCTCACCTGGGCCTGGGAGAGGGGGGGCCCATCGGAGCGCACGTGATGGCCGAAGATGGCTCCAAGAGCCGAGTCGGCGGTGTCTGCTACAGGGGGGGGGGGGCGATCGTCCTGCAAGGCGTCCTGATTTTGACCCGCGGGTCGTCCTGCATAGATTTTCAAATCGATCCGCTGGCGACCCGCAACCGTTTCGCGCGCGGCGCGCAAATCGACCCGCAATCGACCCGCAATCGTCCTGCAATCGTACTGCGTGGATTTACAATTTCGGTTGAATTTTTAGAAATTGTCATCGGTCGTTGCTCGTGGGTGGATGCTCGTGGGTGCTTGTGGGGGTGGGTGGGTGCTCGCAGGTGCTCGCGGGGGTCAGACACCGCCGACTCGTTTGAGGAGGGGTGGCTTTACCAAAAGGGGGGGCGAGCACGAGCGCGCGGAGAAGGAGGAGGAGGAGTGAAAGGGGGAGGGGGAGGAGGAGGGATAAGGAGGAGGAGGGCACCTTCCTCCTCCGCCTCCTCCTCCTCCTCGTGCCCCCTCCTCCCCCCCCTCCTTCTCCTTCCCCCTCCTCCTCCTCCCTCCTCCTCCTCCTCCCTCTCCTCTCCCCCCTCCTTCACTTAGTGTCCTCCTCCTCGCTCCTTTTCCTGCCACTCCTCCTTCCTCGTCCTCCTCCCTCCTGGCGGGTTGGAGCGGCGGTGGCTGGCCTTCGTGTCCAGGACGCGCCCGAAGGACGGGCGGCGGGGGCGGGGGGCTCCTGCCTCCTTCCCCCCCTATCCTCCCTCCCTCGTCTTCCTCCCTCCCCTTCCGGTCTTCCTCTCCTCTGCCCCTCCTCCTCCCTCCCTCCTCTCCTCGGGCCTTCCGCGGCCCTCAACCACCCTTCTCCCGCTCCGTCGCTTTTCCAAGGCTGGCGGTGCGACGGACTGCACCGCTCTGACACCTCGGGCTCCGCTGGCAGCGGAGCCGCTCTTAAACACTAGCTGGTAGAAACACGCGTGCTTAAACATGGGTTTGTTTTGTTATACCCTCATGACTTATTATTCTCTTTCTGTTAGTCTCATCCTTACTATTCGTACCCACCATCATCATTCAACGCTTTCCACCAGATGCCAGGCGAAGTATTCCCCACAGGGCCCACCGAAGCCACGATCGAGGGCAATGCCGAGGCCAATGGTAGACTCTAATAGTGGGACCGTGATCGAGGCCCCCGTGGGGGGCCTCACTCTGGAATCTACCGCGCTAAACCTTAGCATCACCCGCGATGTTGGCGTCGATGGCCCTTCGCACCTCTCCTACTTCCTCTTCATGGCCTCCGCGGCCCGATCCCTAATGGGCTTGAACACACTCTGCCACTTGCCAAACTTCTGGCACTCGCGCTTGATCTGGCGCGTCTTCGTGTCGCGCTCCTCGGGCCCCCACTGGGCCAAACCGTCGATGTTGAAGAGGCGCAACAGCAGCGCCTCCGTGCGCGTGACCCCTAGCGCAGAGACCATCACGCCAGCATCCTTGATGATGTCGGCGTCCGTCGGCAACCCGACGAGGTGGCAGGCGTCCTGGTAGCTCTGCACCGCCTTCTGGGTCCGCTCCGCCTGCACATACAAGTCGGGCTGCTGGAACAACGACTCGGCGCAGGTGTCGAAGCAGTCGGTCAACGTCGAGGTGTCCGCCAGGCTGGAATGCCAACTCTGGCCGTCCTCTCCGCCATGCTGGCGGTTCTTGTTGTCGGCCATCGCAGTGGTCAGGTTCTCAAGGGCATCGTTGGCGCGAGCATTCTTGATCTCCGAAGTGCACCGCTTGTACTCACCAAACGCGTCGCTCATCTTCTTCGAGTGGAGCTCCTCTGGCAGAGAACACGAGTGCCTGTCGTACTCCACCATCTGGGCGAGAAAGCGCTTGATCATGGCCGCGGGGTCATCGGCAGCCTGGGCGTCGATCAAGTCGCTTTCCTTCATGGTCTCAAAGGTGAGGGCGATGTCGGCCTCCAGCTGCAAGCACGATGCGAATGCCTTCCAACCCTGTCCGAGGTCACTCGGGTGCAATACCGACTCCGCGAGGACGACCGCCTCACCTAGAAGTGTCTGCGTCACATCGCCAGTCTGGTAAAGGACGTGAAGTGCGGCGACCCCGCGCTTGAGCAACGCGCCGACCTTGGAGTCATCTGCAAACTTCGGGCACTTCTTCTGCTTCTCCGCCTTGAGGGCGTCAACGAACTTCTGAACGTCAAACTCTGGGTCGAAGTAAACCGAGATGCTGGCAGAGACTGTCTCGTCACGCTCAGTCGCAGCCACGGCTTGCGCAGTAGAGGCACACCAGATGATAATGTCGTCGATCACGTTCTCGGACGGCCACACGTCCTTCGCAGACTCCGCGCAGCGAGCCAAGTTCTCCACCTCGATCTTCGTGAGCACGACGCCCTTAGAAGTGCCGATCGACTCCCAGGCGCGCTGCAAACTGTGAACGAGCTTGATCTCCCACTGCTTGGTAGCACCTGGCGTCAATACCTGCTGTGCGCGCTGAAGCTGCACCAAGGACGAGGTGAAGGTGTTGGTGAACTCAACGCCATCTGGTCCGAAACCGCTCAGCCGATCCATAGCCTTCATCGCGGCGTCCATCGTCTCCACTGCAGACGCCATGTCGGGAGTATGCTTGAACACGTGGATGGCCCTGCGCTTGTAGAAGTCACCGTGGTAGAGGGCAAGCATGGCATTGGCTCTGATGGTCTCCATCTTGTCCTGGAACTCCGTCGTCGCCGTCTGGAGCGCAGCAAAATGGTGCGACGCAGGAGTGCAGGACACGACTCCAATGACAGCGCAGATCGCATCCAGGAGATCGTGCGTAGCCTCAGGGACCAGATCCAAATCCTCGAGCGCAGCCTCGAAGGTCGACTCCAAGGACGTGCACAGCGAGAGCATGATTTCGAGGGCATCCCCCCCGCGCTGAGCAACCATGGGGATCAGCTCGTTGACAACAACCTTGCCACACTCCAGGACCCTCTCGTTGAGCCCAAGACGGAGGTGGGAAACCCTGGGGCTGAGCAGATCGAACCCTGGCGAATCCGCGACGAGCTGGACGTCCGCGTCCTCCTGCAAGCTGTCCGAGTGCGCCTCCCCGCCGACGACGTTGTCGCCCATGCTCCTGAACGGGTTCGCCACTGCGACCACGTCGGAGACGTTCGCCAGTAGAGCGCCATCCTCTTCGGCCTTCGCGAAGACGAGGAGCATGTTCTGGCAGGCCAGCGCGCGCGTGAGCTTCGCGACCACATGGTCTGGGCACTCGACCTTCATCCCGTGGAGCGCGCGAGCAGCCTTCCACAAGCTCTCGCTGCCAGAGGGGTTCGCTGCAAGCTCGTCCATCAGGGCGATCGCGGCGTCGGTCTTGTCCAAGAAGGTCTCCAATCTGCCAGCCTGCACGGGGGAAGCGGGCAAGAATACGAAACAACTGCGACGAAATGGAAGGAGCTGGCTGCGGAGAGCAGTGAACTAAGGATAACGGAAAGGAGAATGGGAGGAACGAGGAGAAGAAGAGGCGAGACGAGCCAGAGAAGGAGAAGGTGAAGGATGATGATAGGATGACACGATGGGGGGAGGGGAAGAGGAGCAAGGAGGAGAGTAGGAAGGACAGGAAGCTGAGGACGGAGCAGAGCGATGCAGGCACTGAGGAAGGAGAGTAGGGGGGAGGCTGAGGAGAGCGACGCAGACACTGAGGAAGGACAGTAATGAGGAATGCGGGAAAGGAGGAGAGTAGGAAGGAGAGTAAGGAGGATAATGATGCAGGCGCTGAGGAAGGAGGAGAAGGAGGACAAGAAGGGGGACGGGAAGGAGGAGGTGAAGAGAGCAGGTTTAAGAGGAGAGATAAAAGGAAACGGATGAAGGGAGGAAGACCACCGCGCCTGAAGCGTAGTCGCAACTGCTCCAAGCAGGCGCTTGACACAGTTGCGAGCCCACTGCATGCGCCTGGTGAGCTTGGGATCCCTGGCGAAGGCGTTCGCGACCGTGCAGACGCTGTACCAGAAATCTGGCGACCGAATGCGAGCCTGCGTCTCCCCCAAGTCGCAGTCGTCGTGGCAGTCAGCGTCCAAGTCGGCCAGCTGCGCCGTCACTGGCAACACTGCGTCGGTGCCTGCCGCTGAGGGGGCGGGGCTGCCAGAGCCACGGCGAGACGCGTTGCTGCCAGCTGCTGCACTAGGACCATCAACACCAGACAGCACCGACCTGGTATCGTCTCCTGGCGTCCCGTCTTGAAGCCTGCGCAGCATTGCCGTTCTCGGGGATGCTTTCGTAGCCATCGGGGAGACGAACGGCGCCCCTCCTCCTCCAGAACTCGCTGCCCCGCTGCACCCTCCGGCACCAGGCCGGCCAGCTCCACTCGGAGGCGGCGAAGCTGAAGGTGCACGCGCGGCTGCCGCAACCCCGTGCATTGTCGGCAGGCCCTGGTGCTTCTGGGACTCCTTCTTGCGCTCGAACTCCTCGACGGCCTCCTTGACCTGCTCGTCGGTGTAAGTCTTGATGCCCTTGTTCCTCGGCTGGTACTTGCTCGCGAACGCACCGCCCCACATGTCGTGAACCCGCTGCAACTCGTTGTCGCAGGTCACCTGGCTCTGCGACTCGAACGTGTGCTGCTTCATGAGAGGCTGCCTCATCACGATGCGGGTGTTCAGGTACCTCACCACCTTCGGTGCTGGAGCACCAGCACTGCTCGTGGCATCGGAGGCGCCGCAGGGCCGCAGCAAGCCCGACTCGGCCTTGCCACCAGGGAAGTCACGCCTCAATCCAGCCAACTTGACGTCCTCCATGGCCACCCCGTAGGTCTGATGGAAGGAGTCCTTGTTCTCGAACGCCGCGGCCTCCTCGACATACACGCCGCCGATCGTCTCCTCATAGACCTCGCACTTGCCCCACGGCGTCGGAGAATGGGGATGCATGATCGAAGCCTTGTGTTCTGATAAGTCCTTCTGGTATGGACTCGGCTTGCCCTTCTCATCAGCCTGCTGCTTCGCCTTGCACAAGGCGGCGACGTCAATGTACCTCAAGGCGGCGAAGACGGCACATCCTTCGCACACGGGCCCGATCGGAACCATGACATTGTTATTCCTCGCGTCCACCTGAAGCTCCTTCTCGGCCCAGTTGGAGCAATCTGGCAGGCACTTCTCGCCGCAGGACCCGCAAGCACATCCAGCTACTGCCGAGGAGGCCCTCTTGCCACGCTTCGCCTGCGGTGCAGACGCTCCGTCGTCAGTGGCCGCAGCCTTCTTGCCCCCCATCGGCCCGCGAGGAGCCCAGAAGCAAGCCGCTGAAGGAGGCACCGCGGGTTGGAGTCTACCCCGCGCCGCTGACGCAGCGGGCCAGCCTCGCTGGTGAGTGTGCGCCAGTACACTGTCAAAGCCAAAACGGCTTCCATCACCATGATCATCACCATCGCATTGACATCGACACTTGCCAACAACAGCATCATGTCTCATGGCACTTAGGCCCCGCTATACATCCATGCGGAACGCCAGGACATCGCCGCCCTCCAATGCAATGCAAACACACATATTTGCAACTGCGTACCACATGCAACGCAATCCGATGATTTGAGGCGCAGGGCGAGAGACACCACAGAGACACGCTAACGAGAATGGGCACACTGCGGGTCACACCCCTGCTTTTTGGCACTCGGAGCGTTGTCACTTTGTTTGTTTGTTTGGACCCCCCACATACCTACGCGCCGAAGCAGTTGTTGACCACAGAAGAAGGGGTGGGCCAAGCGAACATGAGATGCTCGTACATGGCGTTATCGATGGCAAAGGTCACGCACATCGAGCGGGAGCAACGTTGGACTACACCCACAACCTAGAGAGGCAAGACATCTTGCCAGCGGTTGGCGTTCAACTTCAGAGATGGCTTCTGAACAACCCCTGCTATGACCCTTCTGTCCAAACATGGCCCAAGCTCCAATGTGTGAGCCTTCTGCCGACTGGACGCCCGCACGGATGACCGAGCAAGCTATTATTTGAAAACTGTTGTAGGCGTTGTCCCCGAAAAGTCCTGAGACTGTAGATGCAGGACCCGTGGACTAATGGTTCAGACGCAAGACGCTGGGAGGAGGCTGGCCCCTTTTTTGGTCCCCCCCTTCTACGCCATATGGAGCTCTCTGCGAACCCCTCCCGAAGATATGACATCGCGCCCCTCTTCCTGAAATTCCAAGAATGCCACCTTCCATAGACTCTGTGGGGCGAGCTGCGCGCGCGCACGAACCCAGATTGGTGTGGGATGGCTTCCGAAACATACCAATTTTCAGGGCACCTTGGCAAGCTCATGGTCCTTCGATGAAAGGCCTGGACCACGACCAGAGAAACGACCGCGACCAAAACGTCGACGATCGGAGGAAGGAGAGCGGAAGTCTCCAGCGATCACTCGCACAGAGTGCTTGGGCTTGGGCCCTCGCCTTCGAGACGCAATCGGAAAGCAAATGTGCGGAACTGCTTAGAATAAACCGTGCAACAATGCAAGTATGCAAAGAGGGGGGAGCTGAGGAAAGAAAGGGTGGTGCATATCCTCTAGAAAGGGCGTCCAGAGTGGGCGAGGAGATTGAAGACAGAGCCAACGAGCTCGGTCTCTCACACTGGCTCGCGCGGACGAATCATCATCTGACTTTCCCTCTGCACTGCGGCCAAGAAGCGCGGGCACTCTCCGCGCGTCGTGGGATTGCTGCGCCCAGTGACCTGGAGGCGCTTCAAAAAGGCGGTGCAAGACGCCATCGTTTACAAACGCAGCTGCACGGTCTTGCCCGAAGCGCCGAGTCATCAACCTGAGGAATCCAATCGCCCGCATGCAGCAGCAAAAGGCGAATGCCGCTGAGAAAGATGACGAGATGGAGTCTGCTACCGAGACGCACATTGAAAGAGGCCTCGTGCTAAAAAAACTGCAAGTGCGAAGGTGCTGGGGCTCTGGAACCTCGGCGCACAAATATGACGGACATGCGCACCGACCGCCTTCAACATCCAAGGGGGCTGTTCTGAAGGACATGTATGATGCAAGGCGTCGGACAGGATTTGGCGTTCGACCTTGAATGCACCTTGCCGCGCACACTCACTGGGTGTGTTTGAATATTCGGGGGCAACAAATGACTAAACGCACGCCCCGTCACGCATGCCTGACGGACCCGACGCATGACGCGTGGTTGACCGTCGGCGGGCGTGTTAGTGCCGTGGCTACTAGCTCCCCCATGCAAGGACAGTGGGTGTCCGTGGCGATGCCCCACGCGAGTGTAGCTTCGCTCTTTCGCGCCAAAAGGCTGGCCCATTGCTCGCGACTTTCGCTGTAGTTATCATTGCCTACCAATAGCGAAGCTACTCTGAAACCGCATCGGGATGTCCGTGATTACTTAGCACGAAAGACGGACGCAACGCGCTTGGGTTAGTCGGTGCAACGCACCGCTAAGTCACAGATGGCAGCCCCCGTCGGGGCCGCCCGAGAGGGCGCGCCCTCAAGGCCCGCCGCGCAGGCGGGCGATAAGAGCGCAGCAAAAGAGGCCCGAAGCCCAATTGACGCAAACAGCCTTGGCAAGAAGCCTGGAGCGCGGCAGAAAATGCGCATCGCCGCGGGCCAAGCTGCTATGACGAAGCCGCGACATCTACAATGTCCGTTCGCTGGCCACGCGCGCCGATGCGATTCGCGCGGCAACCAGACCTGGCAATCGCCCCGCCGCGCGCGACATTGGCAGACCCAGCCGAACCGACGCGCGCGCGAGGCGCCGACGCTGCGCAGACAGATCCAACATCTCGTCTTCACCGCGCCTTTTTCGCGCAGGCCGTTGTCGTCGCAGCCGAGAGGCCGCTTGGGCTGTCCGCGCCGCGCCCTCCCTTGCCGCCTTGCGGGCGCGTTCCAGATTGTCGACGCACGTCGGGCCCGCCGCGGGACGCGGCGCGCTGCCGCGAAGAGCCAGCTAGACGCTGCCAGCATAGTTCGACCTCCCGACGAACTGCGGCCGAAGAGCTCCATGGGCCAACGCCAATGCTCGCTGTTCCGTGCTCGCAACGTCGGGTCGCACCGCGAACGCGCCGTCTTTCGGCCGTGGCGTCGGCGCCCGCGACGGCCAAACCGCGCGCGTGCCCTCCGCGGCGCACCCGCCCGCTCGCGCGCCGCCGCCGCTGCCGCAGCCTTGTCCTTACCGCGCCGGTCGGAGAACGCCCGGCGCTTCCCGCTTGGATGCGCTGTGCGCTGCGCCGCGAGGAAGCTGCGCGAGGGCGCGCGGCGCCCCCTGATGGGCGCGCGCGGCCAGCTCCCTCACCGAGGCGCTCGGCGCGCGCGAGCGCGACCTTGGGCGCGCGAGCGCCACCGTGGGCGCGCGCTCAGCGCGCCGATAAGGAGCGGCGCAAGAAGCTTCCCGCACCCGACATTGCACGCCCAAGCATAAGTCTCGCATTGGGGGCCTTCCCGCGCGCGGCGCGCGCTGGTCGCCCGAGCGGCGGGGGCGGCTTGCCCGCTGCCGCCGTCCAGCGGGCCGCCGCGGCGCGGGCGCGCCGAACGAGCGCGCGCGGCCGCGGCGTCGGCGCTGCGAGGGTAGCTGCGACATGCCTGGCGCCAAGCGCAGCCGCCGCGCGCAGATGAAGGGAGGGCGCGCCGCGCCGCCGCGGCGCGTTCGACTGCCGCGCTGGCACATCAGCGAGCGCAGAGCCAACTGCCCTTTCGGCGCGCGACGCCTACCCCCGCTGCGCACTGCAAGCGCGCCACCCCACCCCTGGCCTCGGTCGCCACGCTGGCCCCGCCCCCCGCCCGCGCCCATGCCGCATCTCGCGCCCGCCTCCCGCGCTGCCGCCCATGCGCAATCCCATGCCGACGCGCGCCGCCCCGCGCCTGCGGGGGCCCGTTGCCTCGGTCGGCCAAGCCATCGCGAACCAGCGGCTGGCCCTTGCCACTCGGGGCCCAGCCGCGCAGAGTTCACGCGGCGCGCGCCCTTGAGCCGCGGCGGCACCCGTCCGCGCAGACCGCCGCGAGCGCCAACAAAACTTCAACATGGCGGGCCCGAGCGGGCGCGCGCGCGCGACCCCCGAGCAAGCCCGCAGCCGGCGCCCGCGAGGGGCGCCCGCGCGTCCGAGCGCGGGCGCGCCCGAGAAGGGCGCGGCGACGACAGCTGATGCACCGCGCGGCAGCGGGGCGCGAAGCGCCCGCTGATGAATTCCAGTCGCGGCAGCTTGTCCCCCGACGCAAGCGCCACCGCGAGCGAATCTGGCAACCTGCGCCAGAATTGCCAGGGAGAGAACCTGGGCGGGAGAAACGCGCAGGGGGGGGGGGTACTTTGCAAAATGTCGGACCAGTTCGGTGCCTAAGATGATATTATGTAGTCAAGCCATATCGGCCGTTCTCCCATCAACGCATCTAGCTGGCAACCCCTGTTCAAACGCAAGCGCACTCGGGCGCCGTCGGCCACCGCCCAGGACAGGCCGCACTTGCGCGGTCCAGCTGGGGGGGGGGGCTTGCCGACCCGCGCAGGACGACATGGCTGGCGGGCGCGGCTGTGCGTTCCTCCGCGGAACGATTTGGAAAATCCGATTTTCCTCCGTAGTAAAGAAATTTCCCCCCGACAATAAAAAAAAATCCCCCGTCGATCTGCGCGGGACGATTTGGAAAATCCGATTTGCCGAATCGACGCGCGCGGGACGCACTGCGCCCTGCGCGACGGCCGCGCCGACGCGCGCCCGACGCCTCGGCGCGGCGCGCCGAGGCCGCTGCGCGAGCGCAGCGATGCCGAAAGCCACTGGGCTTCAGACGTGCACGCCCAACGCGCGCGCGGACCTGCGCTTGATGGCGCAGACGCCCGACCACGAATGACGCACGCGCGGGCACCGCGGGCACGTGGAAGCACGTCGGCGACGACGCCCTTCCCGCGCCGCCGACCGTCAACCGCGCGCCGTTTCGCGCCCGCGCGCGCGCCAAGCCGCTTGCGCGCCAAACCGTTGCAGCAGCCATCGCGGCCGTCGGCCGCCACCTCTGCGGCGGCCCGTCGCGCCCCCGCGCGCGAACGCGCCCCGCGCGCTTCCATCGGAGGCGGCGCCGCCAGCCCGCGCCGCGCCGCTGGCGGCCCCGACCGCCGCGACGCATCGCGCGGCGAACGCTGCCGAGCACGAAGCACACTTTCGCAAATTACGCTGCGCGCGACGCATTGTGCAACGGACGAGCTACACCACCGAACTGGCATTGTTGCCTGTTCGCCCACAGCGCCAGCTTGTTATTGAGATGCGACGCCAAGTCGGTGGGCCAAGCGCCACCTGGCCCGCCCACCTCGCCCACGCTGCCGTTGGGAACGCGCTGGGGCCCCCACTGGGACGTTGCGCTTGAGCCCAACTCGGGCCCAATGGCGCACGTGACATGGCGTGCATGTCGCACCGAGATTAGAGCTCGTTTGGTCGAGGTGCGCTGGCTGAAGCTGGAAGGACATGTGCGCTGGCGTGACAAGGCGCACGTAGGGCTCCGACGCAAAGTTCGGGCGGCCCACGTGCGAGCCCCCCACCCGCCCGACGTGTTCCGATACACGTGACAAGAACAAGTGCGCCTCGCGCGTGCAGTCGCACCGTGTGCGCGCCAACCAATCGCGGTCGCAAGCGGATGGCGACGCCGCTCGTTTCGGAACTCGGGGCCCGCCGCCAACGCACAGGGGCATTGCCGACGCATTACGCGGGCGCTGGCCCGAAACCGCAGCGCCACACCGAAGGGCGCGCTGCGCGGTTGAGATGCGCGCCATGGGGGAGGGGGGCAGACGGCGCAGCGCTGCTCACAAAGGCCGCGGTCTTAGCATGCTGCCACCGACGCGCCCTCTCGCGTGGGCCCACTGCTCGGCGCATGTCTCTCGCGCCGCCTCCGCCGACGCGAAATGGCGCGGCGTCTGGCCGCCTGCGCGGCCAGACTAAATCGCGCAACCAGCGAGTTGATACGGTGCCGACCTACGGCATTGACGTGCCACCTGGTTCCGCTGCGCGCGCCGAAGCGCACTCGCAGGCCGCATGCTGCCAATACGGCTTAGATGTCGATGTCGGAGGCACCAGCGGTTGCGTTTTTTTAGCCCGCCGCAGAACCATGCTGTCCCAATCCCCTTGGCGAGCGCTTCCCGCTTCCCGTCATGCAAGTCGCTGCCGCATGTCTACAAGTGCGCCGCGGGCCTACACCTGGCACAGCAACACTGGCGCTATTGTGCGCCCGTGCTCTTCGATTGCATTGCCCCTGTAGAACTACCGCTGCGCCCGACAAACGTGGCTTGCTGAGTTGAAGTGCAACCCGCGCAGACCAGCGCGCCCAGAACGCAACGACTGCGAACTCATGGACAACGCCGAGGCCGTGGGCGAGCGAATGATGGACATCGGACTTGGCGCTGCCTGTCACGCACGCGAGCGGGGCATCGTTTTTCAGCGCCTAACCCGAGGCAGTTCACTTTGGTGCATGCGTGCGCGGCCAGTCATATTTGGGAGTGGCAGCGCCAGAGGCGCGCTCATTAGATGCATGCCACGCAACACTGCGAATGCAAGTGGCTACCGCCCTGCGCCGAGGGAACACGCGAAGCGATATTCCATGCCCCAGGCCGCGCAACTGCCACGATGTCCCGCGACATGCGCCACGGACGGGGCTAACGCGGCACGTCGGAGTTGCGCGCCGCTCCGTGGTCGCAGGGTGGGCAACGGGACCACCGCTGCCCAGTTCGGACAGCCGTGCGCGGTTAGAATCGCACAACGCCCCTGGTTAACCAGTGACTGGGCAAGCGGGCCGTTCACCTCGTGGCGAACCGCGAATGGTGCAGCCGAACGCAGCGCCCACCACCTGAGCGCCACCGCGCAAGGCACCGCCAGCAATTTCCAGATTTGCGGCTGAACGTCGGCGCGACACAGTCGCAGCGCGACGGCGACGCAGGGCACGGTTGCGCAAATGCGTGTCCGAGGGGACCGCGGTCCTTTCAGAGCTTGAACCGTGCGATGAACAACATCAGCGCTGTATAAAGTTACAGTCTTTCAGTTTTCTTATTATGGCTTACTGCGTGCACATGCTCACTTTGGTTCAAGTCCACTCGTACTCTGACCCATGGGCCCCTTCTTTCTGACGTTGTTAATTGAATCATTATGTCGCAGGCTTGAGGCACCTATATGCGCGATGCTTTCACCCCTGGCCAGCGCGCCAGGAGGGCCAGCCGTTTTCGACCAACGGTTGATCACCAGTGGGTTGGGGCTCGTGCTTTGTTGTATTGAGTTATTGGACGGCAACAGCCTCAGTATGCAGAGGGCGTCGGCGGCTGCGGTGCGACAGCACTTGCGCCTGAAAACGGCCATTGAACTAATAAGGCGCGTGTGATGACGAGTGTAGCTGTGCTCGCGCACCGCGGCGCCCAACGAGCTCCTTCACGCGACGGGCAATGCTGGGCCTATGCGTTGGTGGGCCTGGTGGGGCTGGGGCTACAGGAGGCTATGGCTGGCTACTGGGCCCGTCAAGTCCTGACCGTGTCATCTGGAATGGTTTCGGGCGGCTGCTGCGACTGACACGGTGACCTGCTGCCCTTGTGGGAAAACAGAGACTCGACCTACTTGGGCCTGACCTGTAGCACTTCAGAGCCCTCAGGGTACCCTCATCGCCCTTCCCACTGGCAATCCTCATCCTATACTCGCATAATACAACCATACACGCAGCTACACACCATACACGTGCTATACTTTCATCCTCCTTTTCCACTCCCTGAACTCTGGTTGGGGGGACGTGCCACACCCTCAGTGCCAGCGCATGTCACGGCCATGCCCCGTTGAGGTAGTGGCACGCAGCTGTCAGTATCGTCACCCAGTGTGGACGCATAAGGTTCCTCCTCCTCCCTCCATTTCTGCCGTCTCCTCGCCTTCCTATTCGGTCCGTTCGACCTCCACGTATTCCTCTCGCGATGGCCCTTCCTCTCATCCATCTTCGGCGCCGTCGCAATCCTCTCCTTCCTTCCTTTGCCTCCTCGGCCTCCTCCACGGGCCGCCCTGCCAAAACAGATGGCGCCCCTGGAGGCCCCGCCCCCGCCTCTCGAGCAACGACCCCTCTCTCGGCGACGGGTGGCAGGTCGAGCTGCAGCCAGGGGGGGCAGATTCCGTCTCTTCATGGGGGCGGCATTTGCTCGAGCGGGACACGGCCGTCATCGCCGATCCGATCGGGCAACTGTTTGGAGTCGGGGGCTGGGGGCCGCAGGCGTTCAACCCGAGGGGAGAGGGGGGGGGGGGGCGCCAAGCTAGGACCGTAGTGGGCACTGATGGGGTTGCCAGGGGGTGAGCACGGAGGGGGAAAGGAGTCATGCGGAACGAAAACAATTACCAGTGCTGTGTGGTGCGTGTTTTGCTAAGGCTCATTGTCGGGCTCCTCAGGCTCACCTGGGCGCCTGCACCGCTCGAAACCGTCGGCGAACCAATACTCAGCATCGGGGTGCTCTTTCAGAGCGCCCCGCCCATCTATGCGATCCTGCCTAGTCAACGCAAGCGCGTGCTTATGCTCCCAGGCCGAATCAACGCCGCCACCAGCGGCCAACCAGGCAGAAAGAAAACCTAACGGACGGCCTTGGGCCTCCCATTGGGCCCCTAACCGATGAGAGCGCATGAGCGTGCGCTGCTTCTTACATTCTTCGTGCGTTGTACAAACAGCAATCACGAATCCGTGCCCGCCGGGTCTCACATAATGCCTGAGAGCACCACCAGTGACGCGTATAGCACGCACCGCTTGCCCACGAACACCTGGAATGCGAAAGTCTGAATCTGCAGGGCCAAGCTCACACGGCGGCGGTGGATCTGGGTCGGCCACGGGATCTGGATGAGCTGGACCGCCAATGTCATCACCACCAGGGGCCTCCAGTAGCTCAGAGGGGTCCTCCAATGGAAAGCCATGCAGTTTGTCACCGTGGGCCCCATCAACCCCCCTTGTCCCACAGCCCCTGCATTATCCACCTCAGCCCCCCTCCTTTCTCCGTGTTTTCCTGGAACCCAGATCCGCACTTAAGGTGGCTTCGGGGTGGGGGGTGTTCCAACCGATGGTTTCACGACTGACGATCATGGGGGACTCACGGCTCACGACCTTCACCCCTCACAAGTTTCACCCGCGCGTCCTCGGACGCTTCCACGTCCTCTGCACCGTCCGAGCTAGTAGACCCAGAGCTGAACGGGGTCGGCGGGAAGTCGAATAAGCCATCGGGCGGTTCGGACTCTGGATCGTCGGATCCTGGATCGGCCCTCGGGTCACGGCGGCTGGAAACCTCGCCCGCCACACGCTGGTCATCGCCCCCATCCCCATCATCAGAACTGAGGCCGCTGACAAAGAGGAGGCCCTCGTGCGGCCCACCCTCGCGCACCCCCTCGTCGCCAGAAGAGAAACTGCCGAAAAGGTCCGCCTCCTCCGAAGTTGCCATCGGGCTCAGTGGCCCTTCTCTTGGGGAGAAGTCGTCATCGTCACTGCCGTGTTTCGGGGGTTTCGGGCGTGCTTTTTGACGCCTCCTACGCGTTTAATTCTTCCTCCCGCCAAAGTCGGGAACCTCGAGGTGCTCTACGGGCACCATCCTGGGGTCGATGTTGGCGACGGGCTCGTTGCCGCCGACCACGCTGTACAAACGAAAGACCACTCGGACGAGTGCCTGAAAATGTTGTCGATCAGGCGCATCATCGCGTGGTAGACGCCGGTGCCTCGGAGCTGCAAGTACCCGCGAGCGTCGATGGAATGGTCTGGCCACTCCAGCACCCGACAAGCAAACTTCACGGGCGACCAATTCATAAATAAGATGTGCACGAAGATATCGATGTCATCTGGGACGATTCGCTCACGATCAAGATCTGATTCTTCAGAGTCGGATAGATACGAAGACTGCAACCTGACCACGATGTCACCATCATCAACTGCCGACTTCGACTTCTTGGTCGGAAAACTGCGTGAGATCATGCGGCACAGCCAAAGCTTGAAAGCCCACTTGTCATCACCTGCATCATCACATAAGCAAACGCCTGCATATTGACAACTCCACTTCTCATGGGGCGGCCTCTTGGGAACATCTGGTATTGGAGGCTGGTCGGCGTGAACGACAACGTCATGCAATGACGCGTCCCATTCAGTAACCAAGGAGTCCAGCAGCTTCCTGTTATTCTCCACCATGTCGTCCACGAGTCGAGGAACGTGCTTCGCTGCAGAAAAGAACCACATAGACACGCACTCTCGCTTGGTGGAGGCCTGGCACTTCAGCTCCCCAGCCACGTCGGAGAGACCTGGGACAGCCTCTCGAACTGCTTGTCGGGCCTTCTCGCTGGCAGTTTCTCGGAGGACCTTGAGAGATGATGCAATGGAATGTTATGCTTCCCTTCGGGCCACGCGCACGGCTTCAGTATCGTAAGTCGACGTCGAGAGCGCCGTCGCCAAACCCTGCACGCTTGGAACAATATCAGTACACCCAGCACTGACAACCGCAGGGGTCGAAGTAGAGTCCAACAGTGCTTGACCACGACGTTGCTTAGCAGCCCTCACAACAGCTCTGTCGATATCCATCGCTCTCTTGCCGAAACTGTGGCCTCCATAACGATGCCTGAGGGTTGCAGCTCGAGCGTCTTCAAGCACGCTGGCAAGCTCATCTTGCGAAAGTGCCCTGTACTCAGCTGCGAGCGACCTGGCGTCGAAACGACGAGAACCTCGGCACCTCATGCTGACGAAGAGCCTCCAGAGACCTCCCTCTCCGCGTCGCTGGCGTGGCCCGGGCTCAAGCTTGCCCTCGGCCTTCGCCTTCAACGCCTTTTTCTTGACCTTCAAACTCCTGCGACGGGTGCATCGGGGCTTCCTCCAGCCAGGCGGCGTAGTCCAATGACGCATTCTAGAACGGAGATTCGAAATGAGCTTGTGCGCGCTGAGTTTCGCAATCGACGGTAAGACAACGTGAGTGCTCCAGACGTCTGACACGCGCTTGATACCAGCATTGCCATTCTCGAGCTGCACTGTATCCAACTGGGCTAACATTGAGATCGCCGTCAGTTCAGCCAAAGCGAACTCTCCATCTACATTATCGATGCCGTAATAATCCAAGAAGCCTTTCGTGTACTCGTCCATGCCGCTGCTGCAAATACTCATCAACTTAACTTTGGCAACCTCTGGGTTCACCAGCAACATGAACAATGCGAACGGGTAGGTGTCGTGCACCGCGGCGAGCTCCGTGAGGAGAGCAGCCTGCCTGGACAGAAGCTTGAAAACCATATTCGAAAGGGAAAGGGTCCTCTGCGCTGGTGGAAGGCAATCGAGCAGAGCTGCTCGATCATGCAACGTCGAGATCTCCTGCAAAGCGGTATGTTCCAGGATACCCTGAGCAGCTAGCAGCAACGGCCACTCACGGGCTTGGGCAATGCTGACGTCGCTGGACTGGATGGCCTTCAAAGACATCATCGTCTTCCACTTGTCACCAGAATGCTGAAGCCTTGCGTGCATGTAGTGCACCATTGGATCAGCAGCGAACCTGATCCCGAGAAGTCTATCAGCAGGAAAAGTTGCCATCCACGCATGAGCCTTGTGTCTCTGCCCCATGTTCTGCTTCGCCATGGCGGCCGCTGCTGCTCCGGCGGAATCACGAGGAAGCTGGTCCTCACCAGCACCTGCAGCCGCCCCTGGGGCAAGGTCGTCCAAGTCAGCTGGGTCGTCGTCCTCCAGGGCGCCTGCAATGTGGACGTCCTCAACCGCATCGAAGTGCACGCGCGGTGGCGGCGCGCCGCCACCCCCCCCCCAGCTTCTCGCCCATGTCCGTGCGAAACTGGATAAAAGCCTCGGCGTGAAGGTTGTGTATGCAACATGGAACCCCATGGTCGGCCATTGTCTTGTCCAGACCAGTCCAACGGTTCCGAGGGAATTCGAATGGAGCGTGAGAATACAAGATCGGAATCAAAACATCTCCGAGTAGATCTGCAACCTGCTCAACGGTCTCGTCGCCAAACCTCTGCCAAGCGTAATCACCGCGAACTCGCCAATCACCTGGTGCGAGCCTCAGCAAAGCTGCTCGCTTATCCCTGTGCTCTGGGGCGGCTCCGTAAAACACGTCGAGAACAAGATCTTTATATTTCTTCGCATCGTCGTCCAAGTGCACGTGGTCGTATATAGTCAGCATATTATTGATGCACGTCTTAGCCGAATCCCTGAACCTGAGCATCATGCGGAAGTTGTTCAACGCAAAAGTTGTATTGGCCATGCCTGTGATGCCCCGAGAAACAGCAGAGAACGCCATCGATTTGGTGTGCATGTTGGAGGCGAAGTGGACTTCGCAATGCACATGTACGTTCCACCACCCTTGGCGACCAAGCATCAAGCCCCCCTCTGTCCTGCCATTGTACGCGGCACCATCTGTATCGGCAAGGCGGATCTTGCGTGGGAATGCTTCTCGAGAGGGCGATCCAGGGTCAAGCTTACGGATACACTCTAGAAGCGTTTCTGCAGTCGACCTGTCCACGGCCAACAGGAGCGTGCTGAGGTGGCCAGTGACAAAGTGAATCACACCACCAGCACGAAATACGAGCGCAACAGCGTTGGAAGCATGCTGAACCTTGGTGAAGCCATACGAAGTATCGGGCCTCCTGCGCAAACTCATCTCATCCCTCAGCTTCTGGGTGATGGCCAGCTCTTCGGCGCAGGAGGCCGACTCTGGAGCTGGGGCCGTCTGGGCGAAAGATCTGTTGAATGTTCGTGTCAAGAGCTTCAGATCCACGCCATCGTACGTTCCATAATCTATGTAAGCAATCAACTCGGTGCCGACGCCGTCAACGACGGATGCCTCGATGCCGTGCCAACTCCTCCGCTCAAGGTGCCAGCAGCACGCCGAAACTGCAGATGAGAGCGAGCGGAGGTCAGCTCTGGCAACATCTGCAACCGTGGCGGCGGCAGCACCAGACGTAATGTGTTGTGAATCGCTGTCGAGCAGCGCTGAGGCGACGTGTCCAGCAGACCCGATGTCGTTCTGGCAGGCCGACTGCTGGATGCCCGCGGCTTGGCGGGCGATCTGCTCGGCCAGGGGCAACGCCAGGAGGGCGACAGGGGCTGCCGCCGCGGAGCTCACCTCGAGGGCGACGGCGGCGTCGCCGTGCTCACTGGCGCTTGTCTCGCCTGGATCGCCCTCGGGCAGCCCCTCTGGGGCCACATAATGCCAGCGCGTAGCGTTTCCAACGGCGAGCGGGGGCATGAGGCTCGGGCCCAAGCCAAAGCCTCATGCATCCGCCCGCCAATGGGATCGCTAAGGGTAGGCATTCGATGGCCATGCCTCTCCCACGCGCGCCAGCGCATCGAGCAGCTCATCTCCGTCTGCGCCGTCCACGTCGGCGCCCGAGCCGATGGCGCCGAGAGCGGCGCCGAGCTCGTCGTCGGCCACTCTGGCGCCGTCGCCGTCGGCGCCCGAGCCGATGGCGCCGAGTGCGGCGCCGAGGGCGTCCATGCCGCCTCGCGCCACGGAGCCCCTTGGCGGGACTGGCTCCGCCAAGGGCCGCGCCAAAATGGCTGCGGTGGAGGAGGAGGAGGAGGGGGCGGTGGAGGATCTGGCAGGAAGGCCAATTCCCTTTGGTTCAACCCCCTGCCTTATGATTTTGCACGGGGGCCCACGGGGTCTTAGTAGAGCAAGGGCCACGCAGGGCCACGGGCCACGAGAAAGCCATGAAGGGGCCACGCGAGGGCCACGAGAGGGTCACGCAGAGGCCACGGGTCATGAGCATCACTGAAGAATTTGCGAGGATGTCAAAAGCAAAAACCAAGCGCGAGATCGAGTCTGACGATCCTGGCCCTGTGTCCTCCTCCTCCACCCCCCTCCGTACCTCCTCATTCGCTGTTTGTTGCGACGTGCTCTTGCGTGCGATGGAATGGTTTGTTTTGCTCGTTATGCGATACGATCTGTGGTATGGCCGCGGAACGAAAACACAACGATTTGGCAAATCCGCGTTTGAGGCTGCAGAACGAAATCGGGACAAAAACGGAACGACTTGCAGGACGATTTGACTGACCTTGCGGAACGACCTGCGGGACGACCGCAGGTCAAAATCAGGACAGAAACCTTCCCCCCCCCTGTAGCAGACACCGCCGACTCGGTCCAAGAGGGCCTCAGAGAGCCCAAATTGACCGCCTCCCAGATGGCCCAAGATAGCCGAGCATGATTCAAGATACACACCTCCAAGAGGCCCCAAGACAGCCCCAAGACGGTTCCAAGTGCCCTTCGTGCCTTCCTGGGCACCCTTCAAGAAGCCAGAATCCTTCAAAACCTTCCGAAATCCAGTGTGGCTTGCATTCTCGCTTTTTCGCTTCCGACGGGCTGTTGAAGCGTCAAGATGGCCCCAAGACGGCCCAAGAGAACCCCAAGAGGGGTCTAAGAGGGCCCCAAGAGGGCCCCAAGAGCGCCCAAGAGCGCTCCGAGAGCGGCCCGAGAGGGCCCCAAGACGCCTTGTTTGAGTATCCCAGGGGGTGGGGGGGGACGGCTGAATTGAGGACCCCCATCGTTTTGATCCACAGGACTTTAGAGACCTCCCAGACCCCTCCAATGAGCCCCAAGAGGGCCCCGACACCACCAATGTGAGCCCCAAGAGGGAGCAACGAGTGACCCAAGAGGCCCCACGGGGACCACAAGAGAGCCTCTAAGATAGCCTGGATCGTCATTCGAGAACCTCTCACTACAACATATCTCAAAAGCCCGACTTCTCCTCCTCCTTGTCATCGTCCGTTCCTTCCCTTATCATTTCCTGTCTCCTCCATGCTCCTCATCCTCCTCCTCATCCTCCTCCTGCTTCTCCTCCTCCTCGCCCTCGTCCTCCTCCTCCTCCTCCACCTCCTCCTCCATCAGCTGCAGCAGCATCAGCATCTACATGATCAACATCTTCCTCTTCCTCTTGCCGCATTCCTGCTCCTCCTCTTCCTCCTCCTCCCCCTCCTTCTCCTCCTCCTCCCCTTCCCCCTCCTCCTCCTTCTCTCTTGTTCCTCCTCCTCCTCCTCATCATCATCCTCATCCTCATCCTCCTCCTCGTCCTCATCGTCCTCATCCTCATCCTCATCCTCTTTCTCCTATCCCCAAGATGGTCCCAGGAGGTCGAGCATGGTTCAAGGTAGCCTCCGACAGACCTCCAAAAGGCCTCAAGGCAGCCTCAACATGGTCGCTCTCTCTCTCTCTCTTTCTTTCTCTCTCCCTGCACTCCATACATAAACGCCACGATGATCCCAAAAGCCCTCGCCCACCTGTCGGCGGCAGCAATTCAGCTCCCTCAGGCACGGCTGGGTTCAGCTGTCTGGCGCAGCAATACGAGCTCCTGCTCGGTCATGCCGTCGCACAAGCTGGCCGAGTTCTGGAATCTGGCACTTGAGTGAGCAACGCGTTTGCACAAACAGCTCGGTCGCGGCGCTCAACTTCTGCATCGCCTCCCCCCACATGCGGTTGCATGAAGCGGGCCTTGCCCGGCTTTTAGCTGACCACCGCGGCCGGGGGCACCCACATCTCGATGCCCGTGCCTCCCGCGACCCCCTCTTGGAGCACCATGCCGGTGATTGCCACCATGGCCAGTCGCCCGTTCGCGATCTCAGAGTTCAAGGAGCGCTTCTTCTTCTCTGGGTCCAACACGGGTCCGAACATGCCCAGGAAGCCCTTGCCGTAGTCGCCGGCGGGCCCCGTCTTCCACTCCTCGATGCCCCTGTCGCCCCCGAGCCCGAACTCGACCAGCGCCGCGAACAGCAGGATCTGCACGAAACCGCCGCTGGGGATCTTGGTGGCCGCCTGCACTCCCATGGGGAGGTCCGCGAACTTGATGCCTTTGGAGGGGGACAGGTACCCCTCAAACGTGCCGTAGAAGGGGGCGATGTAGCCGATGGTGGCCATCATGGACAGACGACCGTGCTTGATCTCGCAGGAGCGCAGGCGCTTGAACTCCTGCTCGGTGATGCCGTCGCAGAAGCCGGCCGGGTCCCAGAAACCAGTGGGCGCCTGCACGCCCAGCTCGGCCGCGGCGCTCCACTTCTTCGGCGCCTCCACCCCGTCAGGGAGCGTGAAGCGGGCCTTGCCAGACTCATAGCTGACCACCGCGGCCGGGGGCACCCACATCTCGATGCCCGTGCCTCCCGCGACCCCCTCTTGGAGCACCATGCCGGTGATTGCCACCATGGCCAGTCGCCCGTTCGCGATCTCAGAGTTCAAGGAGCGCTTCTTCTTCTCTGGGTCCAACACGGGTCCGAACATGCCCAGGAAGCCCTTGCCGTAGTCGCCGGCGGGCCCCGTCTTCCACTCCTCGATGCCCCTGTCGCCCCCGAGCCCGAACTCGATCAGCGCCGCGAACAGCAGGATCTGCACGAAACCGCCGCTGGGGATCTTGGTGGCCGCCTGCACTCCCATGGGGAGGTCCGCGAACTTGATGCCTTTGGAGGGGGACAGGTACCCCTCAAACGTGCCGTAGAAGGGGGCGATGTAGCCGATGGTGGCCATCATGGACAGACGACCGTGCTTGATCTCGCAGGAGCGCAGGCGCTTGAACTCCTGCTCGGTGATGCCGTCGCAGAAGCCGGCCGGGTCCCAGAAACCAGTGGGCGCCTGCACGCCCAGCTCGGCCGCGGCGCTCCACTTCTTCGGCGCCTCCACCCCGTCAGGGAGCGTGAAGCGGGCCTTGCCAGACTCATAGCTGACCACCGCGGCCGGGGGCACCCACATCTCGATGCCCGTGCCTCCCGCGACCCCCTCTTGGAGCACCATGCCGGTGATTGCCACCATGGCCAGTCGCCCGTTCGCGATCTCAGAGTTCAAGGAGCGCTTCTTCTTCTCTGGGTCCAACACGGGTCCGAACATGCCCAGGAAGCCCTTGCCGTAGTCGCCGGCGGGCCCCGTCTTCCACTCCTCGATGCCCCTGTCGCCCCCGAGACCGAACTCGATCAGCGCCGCGAACAGCAGGATCTGCACGAAACCGCCGCTGGGGATCTTGGTGGCCGCCTGCACTCCCATGGGGAGGTCCGCGAACTTGATGCCTTTGGAGGGGGACAGGTACCCCTCAAACGTGCCGTAGAAGGGGGCGATGTAGCCGATGGTGGCCATCATGGACAGACGACCGTGCTTGATCTCGCAGGAGCGCAGGCGCTTGAACTCCTGCTCGGTGATGCCGTCGCAGAAGCCGGCCGGGTCCCAGAAACCAGTGGGCGCCTGCACGCCCAGCTCGGCCGCGGCGCTCCACTTCTTCGGCGCCTCCACCCCGTCAGGGAGCGTGAAGCGGGCCTTGCCAGACTCATAGCTGACCACCGCGGCCGGGGGCACCCACATCTCGATGCCCGTGCCTCCCGCGACCCCCTCTTGGAGCACCATGCCGGTGATTGCCACCATGGCCAGTCGCCCGTTCGCGATCTCAGAGTTCAAGGAGCGCTTCTTCTTCTCTGGGTCCAACACGGGTCCGAACATGCCCAGGAAGCCCTTGCCGTAGTCGCCGGCGGGCCCCGTCTTCCACTCCTCGATGCCCCTGTCGCCCCCGAGCCCGAACTCGACCAGCGCCGCGAACAGCAGGATCTGCACGAAACCGCCGCTGGGGATCTTGGTGGCCGCCTGCACTCCCATGGGGAGGTCCGCGAACTTGATGCCTTTGGAGGGGGACAGGTACCCCTCAAACGTGCCGTAGAAGGGGGCGATGTAGCCGATGGTGGCCATCATGGACAGACGACCGTGCTTGATCTCGCAGGAGCGCAGGCGCTTGAACTCCTGCTCGGTGATGCCGTCGCAGAAGCCGGCCGGGTCCCAGAAACCAGTGGGCGCCTGCACGCCCAGCTCGGCCGCGGCGCTCCACTTCTTCGGCGCCTCCACCCCGTCAGGGAGCGTGAAGCGGGCCTTGCCAGACTCATAGCTGACCACCGCGGCCGGGGGCACCCACATCTCGATGCCCGTGCCTCCCGCGACCCCCTCTTGGAGCACCATGCCGGTGATTGCCACCATGGCCAGTCGCCCGTTCGCGATCTCAGAGTTCAAGGAGCGCTTCTTCTTCTCTGGGTCCAACACGGGTCCGAACATGCCCAGGAAGCCCTTGCCGTAGTCGCCGGCGGGCCCCGTCTTCCACTCCTCGATGCCCCTGTCGCCCCCGAGCCCGAACTCGACCAGCGCCGCGAACAGCAGGATCTGCACGAAACCGCCGCTGGGGATCTTGGTGGCCGCCTGCACTCCCATGGGGAGGTCCGCGAACTTGATGCCTTTGGAGGGGGACAGGTACCCCTCAAACGTGCCGTAGAAGGGGGCGATGTAGCCGATGGTGGCCATCATGGACAGACGACCGTGCTTGATCTCGCAGGAGCGCAGGCGCTTGAACTCCTGCTCGGTGATGCCGTCGCAGAAGCCGGCCGGGTCCCAGAAACCAGTGGGCGCCTGCACGCCCAGCTCGGTCGCGGCGCTCCACTTCTTCGGCGCCTCCACCCCGTCCGGGAGCGTGAAGCGGGCCTTGCCAGACTCATAGCTGACCACCGCTCGCAACTGAGTACGCGCAGGCGCGGCCACGGCCCGGCGGGACACGAGCGCCAGCGCTGCGGAGACGCCGACGAGGGCGAGGCTGACGGCTACTGGCACCGACGCGGACGCGAACACGGTGGTTGGCCGGGAGGGGCCCTTGGCAAACTGCGACTGGAAGGGCACCTGCAACTGCGCATGGCTGGATGGCACAACGAAAGACAAGCCCCCACAGAGTGCCGCCACTGCAGCCGCGAAGGCGGTATATACCAGGATGGGCACTTTCGCCATTGCCGAACAAAGAGGAAATTAAAAAACTCTTCGGAGAATCTGGGCTACGCACCCATCAAAAAAATACCCTGTCAGTATGGCACATGCCCTGATCAGGCTTGGTTTCAGCCAAAACGGCTACCGATGATTCGAGTGGCGATGATGGCACAAATCATACATCGAAGTTGCTAGGCACACTGGGCCCAGCAACCCTGGGAAGATGAGGTCAATGACGATGATAATACGAATGGCGATGTCGCCGTGGGCAACCGCTGCACCAAAGTGACAACGATGATGGTGGCGTTGGTGTGTAAGGGTGCATCCGCTGTGAATCGATTCTAAAACCGCTGACAATCAAGGAATTTCGCAGAATCATCAACAACGAATGACGGAATCATAACCACGCACCATGGATCCGCCGACCCTTTGTGGGTCTCGAAACGTGTGAGATTGTTCCCCCCATACTCCCCCCAGGGACCCCAAACCGTGAATCCCACCAGCCCTCTGGGCGTAGGTGGTTCAGGGCGTTCCCTCTTTCACCCCCTTCTTCCTCTTCGGGGGAAGGTTTATCACTGTTCCATATTAATATACACCCCCTCCCCCAAGCGACTAGGAGCCAACCCGAGACCATGCGGCCCCCCCCCACCATCCCTTGTGCAAAAAACCATACAAAACACTTTGCTTCCAAATTCGGAGCATGCGCAGCGAACCCGATGCGGCCTCCCCCATCCCTGTCAGAAAACAATACAGAGAACACTTGGCGGCGGCGGCGGCTGCGGCGGCTGCGGCGGGGGCAGCGGCTGCGGCGGCTGCGGCGGCGGCGGCGGCGGTGGCGGCGACTGTGGCGGCGGGGGCGGCGGCGGCGGCGGCGGCGGCGATGGCGGCGGCGGCGGGGGCGGCGGCAGCGTTGGCGGCATGCGGCGGAAGCGGCTGCGGCGGCGGCGATTCGGGCGCGGGGCGGCGGCGGCGGCGGCGGCGGCGGACAGCGGCGGCGACGGCGGCAGCGGCGCGGCGGCGCCGGCAAGCGGCGGCGGCGGCGGAGGCGGCGGCGGCGGATTCGCCCCGAGTAGCTGCCCATCGAAAGACGACTGCTGAATATGCTCCGGCTCGGGCCAGGCTCGGTCGGGTGCTACGTATATGTTGGGAGGGCGGGTGGGAGTGAGCGAAGCGGCTTGCGGGCGGGGAAGGAGTCTTGATCACTGGTCCCTATTAATATACACCCCCTCCCCCAAGCGACCGGTAGCCAACCCGAGTCAATGAGGGCCCCCCAACCATCCCTTGAAAAAAACAATACAAACACACACTCTGCCTACAAATTCGGCGCATGCGCAGCGAACCCGATGCAGCCTCCCCCCACCATCCCTGTCCAAAAAAATACAGAGTACACTTGGCGGCGGCGGTGGCTGCTGCGGCGGCGGCGGCGGCGGCGGCGGACAGCGGCGGCGGCGGCGCGGCGGCGGTGGCGGCGGCGGCGGCGGCAGCGGTGGCGGCAGCAGCTGCGGCGGCAGCGGCTGCGGCGGCGACGATTGGGCAGCGGGGGCGGCGGCGGCGGCGGCGGCGGCGGGCGGGTGGCGGCGGCGCGGACAGCGGCGGCGGCGGCGGCGGCGCGGCGGCGGCGGCGGCGGGCGGCGGCGGCGGCGGAGGCGGCGGAGGCGGCGGCGGCGGATTCGCCCCCAGTAGCTGCCCATGCGGCTCGGGCCAGGCTCGGGTGTTGCGTATGTGTTGGGAGGGCGGGTGGGAGTGAGCGAGACGGCTTGCGGGCGGGGACGGAATCTTGACCCCTCCCCCGACCCCCTCCTTTGGACCTGGACGGGGCGTTTCGCGGGTCGTTGGGGCGTCCAAAACGGCCTCGGCGAGGAAGCCAACATCATTGGTTTTACTATGGTTTTGGCCCCATTTTAGCCAGTTTGGGGGGCGACGCAACTTGAAATCCCCCCTTTCTTTTATCGATCTCCTCCGAGATGGCCCCACGAGCGCTCCCAAGGGTGCCCCAATAGGGTCCCAAGAGGTGGCCAGGAGGCCCCAAGAGGCCCCCAAGAGGCCCCCAGGATGCCCCCAAGAGGCCCCCAAGAGACCCCCAAGAGACCCCAAGAGGCCCCCAGAGGCACCCAAGACGCTCCGAGAGGCCTCGGCGGCAATGCCAAAATCACTGATTTAACGCAGGTTTGGGCCACATGTTGGCCTCCTGGGGGGGGGCACTGCTTCAGATGACTCCAAGAGCGCCTGGGGGAGCCCAAAATGACCTTCAAGATGGCTCAAGATATCCCGAAATGCCTTGAGATGGCTCCCACGATGCTCCAAGAGGCCCCAAGACCGGTCCAAGACGGCTCCCAAGTGACCAAAGAGCTCCCCCAGGAGGCCCCAAAGAGGCCAAAATCATTCCAAAACCTTCGGACTATTAATGGTTTGGGCTTTCTCGCCCTTTCGCTTCCGATGGCCATCCGAGGCTTCACGATGGCCCCAAGATGGCCCAAGGGGGCTTTAGGAGCGCTCCCAAGGCCCCCAAGAGCGTCCCCAGAGGGCCCCAAGATGCGCGCCCAGGAGGCACCAGGAGGCCCCAACAGGCGCCCAAGAGGCCCCCAAGAGGCTCCCAAGAGACCCCCAAGAGGCCCCAAGAAGCTCTCCGAGGCACCCCAGACGCTCTAAGAGGCGTCCAGGACCGCCGATAAGCCCCCAAAACGCTCCAAGAGGCCTCCACTGGGGGACCCCCCCCTCTGCGCGCTGCCCACATCCCTGGTCGAGGCAATTCCTCTGGGCATCGTTTCTGGATGGGCTGGTGGAGTTACTTTTTTGGTCGCGGCCGCAAGCGACGGCGCAGGCGGCGTCAAAGGTCGACCCGGGCTACGGGCGGAGCCTACTTACTAATAACTGGTGGAGGTACTTTTTGCTCGCGAGCAACGCAGGCAGCTGCGCGCTGTCAAAACAGGGCGTAAAGTGAGGGTCAGGCGGTCAGGCACGACGCATCTGTCGCCGGCGACACGCGGGAAAAAGGACAAGCGATGCACAGCGGCAACGCGGAGGCAGGAGCAAACGAGGACAACAGAGGAAGAAGGCGAAAGAAGAAGAAGAAGAAGAACGAGGGACGAAAGAGAAAACGCGGGCACACAGGAAAACTGGTGGAGTTATTTTTTTGGTAAGCGGCCCGCAAGGAAAAGTCCAGAGGGCGCGAGTACCGAGGCTGCGGCACAGCGCAAGATAATTAGCGCCAGGACGCGCGGAGCGCACATGCAAAGACCAATCAAGGCCACGGCAAGCGCAAGCCAGCGAGGAGTCGCCCTGACGGCGCCAACTCGCGAAGAAACAGACACGAGCAGCCAGCCGCGAGGCACGCGCAGCCTGCACCTGCGCAGCAGCAGAGGCCAAACCAGCCCAAGGCGGCGGGAGCGGCGGGCGAACGGAAGCGCGAGCAAGCGAGGAGCCACCCAAACGGCGCCCGCAAGCAGCGACCAACTGGTGGAGCTACTTTTTTGATAAGCGGCCCGCAAGGAAAAGTCCAGAGGGCGCGAGTACCGAGGCCGGGGCACAGCGCAAGATAATTAGCGCCAGGACGCGCGGAGTGCGCATGCAAGCCAGCGAGGAGTCGCCCTGTCGGCGCCAACTCGCGAAGAAACAGACACAAGCAGCCGGCCGCGAGGCGCGCATAGCCTGCACCGGTGCAGTAGCCGAGGCCAGACCAGCCGAAGGCGGCGGGAGCGGCGGACGGAAGCGCGAGCAAGCGAGGAGCCGCCCAAACGGCGCCCGCAAGCAGCGACCACTTGCCAAGCACAGCACGCACGGACCCTGTACCCGTGCAGCCGCGACGGCCAAAGCAGCTGTAGGCAGCAGAGGAACCACCTACAGGCAGTGCGAACGGAGCGAGAGGCGACGAGACAGGCAGACGGAACCCTCACTCACGGAGCACCCGGTGCTCATCGATTACCACAAGAGCGCAACTGAAGAACTCCGTCGACAAGAGATGGAAGGTGCCAGGGGCGGACAACGGACACGCACGGTAGAACAACCATTAGGTACACTGACTGACGAGCGCGCCTTGCTCAGGTCCCAACCCTGCTACCACAGCCTGTGCCAAAATGGCGCGCCGTGGCCCGCTGCTATATATCCTCGCTCCAGGAGATGACCCGGTGCATCCAAACTTCGGGGCGACAAGCTCACTGTGACTCACTGACCACGCCGACAGGCGTCAGCCGTGCCCCAGGCACGGAGAAGGGCGACTGTCGCTTGCCGGCGCCCTCGTGCTGGGTAGCGCTGCAGCCCGTAGCCTTACCACGCGAGCGAGCTGGCCTGTAAGCATGGAAGCCCAGAGCAGTGGGGAGGGTCATTGTAGCCGAACCCTACGAGCGGAGCCCACGGATACCATGGGCGGACGCGGTGAAAGTGCACCTCACTCCCAGGAGGACGCACGTGGACTGGCCCAGCTCCTTCAACTGTGGCCGGCCAATGAGCAGCCTGGAGACTTGCGAGTCCTGCGAGCGCCACAAGCCGATGGGACGCCACCATCGTACCCATAGCGCAAGGAGGGGGGAGGAGGGCAGCCGATAGCCGCTAGCTTTTGAATAAAGCGAAGGGCCCGAGCGAACCCAACACGAGGACCCAACACGCGCCAGGTGCCACCCGGGGAAGGGCCGGAGATGGGAAGCCACGCGGGCACGCCGTCGGACCTCAAAGGGTGAAGCGTGAGAGGGGGGTGGCCTTCAGCCAGCCACCTCAGGCTCCACGGGCCTGCAATCAGCGCGGCCAGAGACCCGTGGGCGGGGTTATTTCAGCCGACCTCACGGGCAGAGAGCCCACGGGGCGCCGCGGGATTCTACGCTCAGCGCGGGGGTGCCCCTCGAACCCAAAAAGGTGGCACAAAAACCGTGGCCATGGCCAGCCACTGCGGGCGGGGGGCGGAGGGGGCGGGGCCTTCAGCCGATCGCCCGGGCCCTCCATGGGCCAGCGTAGAACGCGGCCAAGAACCGCGGGTGGGATTAACTCAGCCGCCCACACGGGCTAATAGCCCACGGAGTGACGTGGGGGTCTAACGCAGTGTGGGGGTGCACCTCACTCCCAGAAGGTAGCACGGGAACCAAGACCGCGGCCTGCCACTGCGGTGAAACGATTGCCCTTCAACGGGGGGGCTGCCAGGAGCAAACGCAGCTCAAGGGGGCTCCATTGCCCCCGCGGCAAGCCCAAGTTGGCGGCTCCAGCCTGCGCGGGGCAAGACCTGCGACTGTCACACGCCGCCGACCAGTCACCAGGTCGTAGGGGCGACGAGGGAGAGGAGGAGAGCAGCCGATAGCCGCTGGACATGTGAATACAGGGGGGAGCGGTGCCCAAGGGAACTAGGGGCCACACTTGCAGTGGCTCCAGGAGGGAAAGGAGGGGAGCAGCCGATAGCCGCTGGGCGTTTGAGAACTGGGGGGGGAACCGTCTGCTGAGTGGTACATCTCACTCCCAGGGGGTGGCTCATGTGCACGGCTGCCGCCTGTCACTTATGAAGATAGCGCCCCTGCCCAAGGCGGCTCCAGGTCGTGTGACAATGGGGGTCCCAGGCCGCGCCATCCCTGCTTGGGGCAGTGACCTCTTGTCAGGCTTGTGGCCAGCGTCACCAGCGGTCGAACTCCCTCCCTCGCTGTCGCTTGTCGGCGTATTGTACGTCGCCTCTCGGGGCGGTCCTTTTTTCCCTGGCACCCCAGTCTGCGCCGCTCCATGAGCTTTCCTGGCGGCCCCACCCCTCCCAGGGCGGCCATGGGTGCCATGGGGCGGCGGAGCTGGATGCCCCCGATCGCGCTGTGACCCTGCAGTCGGTATACACCGGCGGGGCGGCTGTGTCTGCCCTAGGCTTGCTCCACGGGTGCCGCTGGTCACCTCCACTGGGTTCGCCTGAGGGGGATGCGTGCGTGGTGCCGCTGGCCCTGTCGGGCGGTGCCGGGGGAGTAGGCACGGCCCTGCTGTTGGCAGCCCATGGATACGGGCGGCCGTCGCTATCGCGTCCCTTGATGTTACGCGTCCTTGTGTCGCGTTGTAGCAGGTTGCGATGCTTCTCCATGACTGTCGGCCACTCCACCCGGAGCTGGTGATCACTTGCCAACTTGTAGGCATCATAGCCCGCTTTGTCCCATGCCATGAGGAATTCCACGCATAGCTGCACTGTGTTCTTCTTGGGGTCAGAGTGGATGCGGACCCACGGAAGACCCGCCCTGCTGCCTGCCTTACGGACCCATGCAGTCCACACCCCGTTGAATGCGCCACCCAGTGACTTCTGCAGCCTGATGATCTTGTCTGGGGCTGGCTCGTCGGCCTTAGTGTCGGCCTCGTAAATGGGCCTCATGTACATGGGAAGCCCGCCCAGGGGGTCGTCTCGGCTCGGAGGTGGGAGTGGGGCTGCCTGTAGGCCGGGCCGTCTGTCCGGACTGCGTATCTGCCAAGGTGGGCTGGGTGGCGGACGGGCCTCGCGCTCCGACGCGGTTTGCTCAGGAGGTGGCCTGCTGACGGCGGTCTGATTTGCTCCCCGCTCCTCTCAGGTCTCTGCCGTCACGGATCCCTTCCATGATCGACCAGGAGCGGGCCGTAGCGAACGGCGTCCAGGTTGCCGACTCTTCCTCTGGTGGGGGGTGTGTCCACAGCACTGTCCGACTGGGGGGAGCGTCGCTGTCGTTGGGGTCGGGGACCTCGGTCTCCTCGGTCTGCTGCGGGGGACTGTCGACCATGGAGACGGTCCTGTCTTGCGGGTTGTCCTTATCCCAATCGACCTTGACTCCGCCGCTGCCGCAACCGTAGCTGTGCGGGGATGGCTCTTCCTTTATCTCGCTGCCTGCCTGCGCAGCTGCAGGGGGTTGCTGGCGGGGGTCACCGTCGGGGGCGCGGCCAGCTGAGGCTGTCGGGGGCTCACGGCGCCAGACGGCGGCGGGGGAGTCGTCTCCCATTCCGCTGCTGGCCCCCCCAACATTGCGCTCGCTGGCGAGTACCTCCAACGCACCTTCTGCGAGGTCGCCCTTCATTTGGAATAACAAGCGGTTCAGCGTGCCCAAAGGTTGGCGCCGGGGGCATTGTCCCTTCTGGTTGCTGAGCGCGTCGGAGAAGGTGCGCCATGCCTCCTGGTACTTCTGATTCCTCCCGACCAGCTGCGCGATGGCGTTGGCCGCCGCGGCCCTCTGCCCATCCCAGGGGATGCGAGGGGAACGTCCGTTCCTGGGGCTCTCTCACCCGCAGATGGCACCCAGGAAGCGCACCAGGTGCTCGCGTGACCAACCCGTCTCATCGTTATCTTCACCCGACCTGTTCCCGCCCACCTTCTGTACGAAGGCCGCCCATTGGATGTGGACCTCGTGGTTCCACCCAAACAGAAACCTCACGAGTTCGCGAACAGGGCTGCACGATTGTTCTCCACCGAGGCGGAGGGTGGAGCAAGTGGGTAGCCAGGGTCCGCTGGGTGGCGGAAGTGCCGGAAGGGCGCACCTGCGAGTAGCACCGCCGTCGGGGTCCCCCTCTGCGCGCGCGGCGTGCCCGAGAGGGCTGTCTGGCGTTGCCGTTGGCGGGCTGGGACCCGTGTCCGGCGTTGGGCGGACAGGGGACAGGTGAGCTGACATGTCGTAGATGTCCCATTCTTCGGCGCCCTCGCTACTCGCAGGCCTCTTGATGGGCATGGGGGGGATATACCTCATTCGAGCATAGATCAAGCATCTTGTCGAGCACAGTGGGGGCAAGGTCCCAGATGTGCACCGGGCATCTCCTGCAAGCCCAACTGGCGTTCCACTGCCTTTTGATCCACAGAGACGGCATTGCCTCCCACTCTGGGAGACCTGTCCGACCACTGCATTCCGCACCCTCCTCTGGTCGCCACACGAAGCACCCTGGGGCTGGGGCGCCCGCGGGCCATTCGGAGGAGCGGGGAGTAAGGAGGACAGAAGTCGCACTTGGCAGAGTAGCAATTGGCGTGGTGCGCCTCTGCGCCGAACCTGCCGTCTGAGAGCCTGCGCGGTGGCGGCGCGGCGCCTGCGCTGGCAGGGCGTGCGAGCCCCTTGAGGGAGGCCAGGGCTGCTAAGTCAGCTGGCTCCTGGTACCCCAGCGGAAGCCTGGCCAGAGAGGGAAGGGCCCTCGCCCTCTTCTGCGCCCAGTCGTCGCATAGCCTACGCTTGTGCTCTTGTAGTAGCCACTGCATGGGCTTCTTGCCGGCGCGCTCAGAGGGGTCGGGCTCGGGGAGGGGAATACCTTTCTTCTCCAGAGAGACGATCCAGCAGCGCTCGCAGAGCCATCTGCAGTTCTTACCGTCCGCGCACGCCTGCGGGCGGTTCTGAGCGAGTAATTCCCGAGTGAAGTCGTCTTCCCAGATACCTGCTGTACCATGAAGCCCCACGCTGAAGCACCCATCGCAGTTGTAGGCGGCGCCCTTCTGCATCCTGCTGAAGCGCTCATCACGCGCAACGGGGGGGACCAATGATACTCCTGGGGCAGGGGGGGCGGGGATGTCTTCGTCGAGACGGCGGTTGGAGATGGCCTTTCCGCCACCTATGCACTGGAGGTCACCCATTGTCCGCGGGCACCCAAGCCCTATCTCTGAACCCGCCAGGGCAGTGTGAAGCACGCAGATGGAACACTCCCCGGCGCGCAGCCGTTTGACGTCAGCTGGCCGCACAATAGCCTCCAGTACGCGCAGGGGGGCTTCCGAGGTGAAATTGCGCGTCTCCATCCCAGCCCACGTTGTCGGACAGCCGTGTTCGCCAGCAATGTCGCGGCGGTGGGCGCAGGTAGCCAAGGTGCTTGTATGACGTATGACCTCGGCGAGCTTGGCGTGGAGAGTTTCGAGGTCCGCCAGCTGGTACCCCCACGTCTCTGCACACTGCGTGCGGAACCCATTGTGCGCCTCCTGCCACGGGAGGCAAAAACCCATAATGGCCTCGAAGATGTCGCCAGTGGCCTCTGGGTTCGGGAAGGGCCATAGCGCGGCGCGTGGCTCGCGCAACTGAAGCATCATAACTACCAAAAGCACTCTCTGAGCGCATAGGGGGTTAGTGGTTGCCCGTCAACTCCAACTAGTGAACCTGTGAGCTCCGCGTCGCTCGCCTTGGGCTTGAGTAGGGCGAGGAGGTTCTCCATCCCTGGATGCACTCTGTGCCGACGACACCGGTAGGTGGTACTGCTCCATGCTGCTGGAAACTGCGGGAGCGTGTCCCGTGGGGCGCAGCGGCTGGACTTATTGGGGGTCCGGTTGGTGCCCACCATGCGGGGTAGTGGCGGAAGCAAGTCGCACGAGACGCTCAGCGGCTTGTCGTTCCATGGCGTACCGAGTCCGAGGAACCAGACAATGGGTGCCCACGTGAGGTTGTAGACGAGGTTGCTGGCGCCGATCCCCACCTCAACGTCTAAGCAGTAGCCCAGGTGGCTCCAAGCCTTCCTGTCTAAGCTGCCTGGTTGCCTGGGTGTGGCTCCCATTTGCCACTGGTGGGGGTGCAGTCCGGAGACGGTTTACAGCAGGATAGCCATGGTAGGATCATCAACCAGCTTTTGAAGGCTGTCTGAGAAGGTGGCACCAAGCTTCTCTCAAGAGAACTGAGCGTCGAGCGGAGCCGCGATGCGATCTGTGAAGGAGCTCTCCAGCCTGGCCTTGGCCTTCCTGATGGCGTCATCCAGGCCTTTCACGCTGTCGTCCCCTGCATGAGTGGGAGCGGCGGGGATCCACGACTCCAGGTCCTTGATAGGGTCGAACTCCTGGTCGATGTGCAGGGCGGCGCGGCTGCCCATGTCGTCCCCCTGGAAGCGGACCCAAACTTGGCCATCCTCCCGCACTCCGAGAGCTCCCTGAGATGTGAACCCGTGGCAGTGCTGAACATTCTTGCATCCCCGATTATGACAACATGAGAGGTGGCACGCGTGATTGCAACATTCACTCGATTGGGGTATCCATGAAACCCCAGGCGTGCCAGGAGTTGGACCGGGTGGTCAGGTAGATCACGATGTCAGCCTCTCCGCCTTGGCTGGCGTCGATGGTGGAGATATTGAGTCTGCCGTTGGCCAGGTATTTCCTGGCTACCTGCCGCATCCCTTGGAAGTGCAGGTCGATGCCATTGAGGGGGGAACTCCACTGATCGAACACGTGCTCATAGCCCCGGTGGTCGCCGCCCCGTGTGTGGGGGCGATGAGGGGGGTCGCTCGCTCCGATGAGCTCGCCTTTGCCAGCTCCCTTGTCCTTGTTCTTAGCCTGTCCCAGGGAGCCGTTGATGCTGCGCCCTGATTGGGGCCACCCATTCTCGAGCACGGTACACTGCAGCTGATAGCCTACCACCACCAGGACTGTGGTCCCATTTTCCATGGCAGGCAAGAGGGCCCTCACCACGCCCACTGTCTGCGCGGCCTCTGGGATATTCGCGTAGCCAGAGTGAAGGTTGGAAGCGACTTCAACGGAGGGGTTGTCGACTAGGAGAAACCGGCGTCTCTCATCCGGGTGCTGCGGTGGAGGCTGAAGGTCCCACAACAGCGTCTCCATGTCCCCCCTGGTGGTCTTGGCGGCTTTGACCAGCGCGGCGAGCCTGGCTCTGTCCCATGGTAGCATCTGCTGCCACGGAAGTCCTTCCACTAGCGGTCTCTGCGTCAGTGGATCGTTGGGCCCTGACCGAATTGCCTTGTTGTAGAAGGCCACGCTCGGCCAGGACAGGAGGAGGGGGTGCATACGATAGCAAAGGGTCAGTTGCACCACTGCAGGGGTATCCCCACCCAGCGCATTGTGAAGCCGGTCGAATATAGAGAGAGACGCAGGCCACGGTCAGCCGCCTTCCTGGAGAGGACAGTGGGGGGCAGCTGCTTGGGGTCGCCGACCAGTAGTAGGTGTCCTCCCGAACGTATGACATTGACGAAGCGTCGAAGCGTTTAGAATTTGACCCACCCCCCCGGTCGCCGACGAACGCATCATAGGGGAGATGGAAGTCCCAGAAACCGCAATGAACGCCCAGAGAGACCCCAAAGACAGTCCAACCAAGACGGCCTCGACTCGCCGGAGCATCGCTCCAGCACGCCCAAGCTTGCCTCCACTGCTCAAGATGCCCCCAAGACGCCCCAAGAGATCTCCGAGAAGCTTCCCAAGAGAGGCCCAACACTCAAAATTCATTGATGTTCCATTGATTAATGAAGAATTTTGGCGTTCTCGGCTATTCCGGTTCCTGGCGCTCCAAGACGACCCAAGAGGCCCTCGCCTTCGACATCGGCGCAAGACGGCCCAGGAGGCTTCCAAGACGGCCCTAAAACGGGCCAAGAAGGCTCCGAAACGCCCAAGAAGCTTCCGAGACCGCGCACGAGGTCCTCAAGACGGGTCCAAACGGGGGCCCCGACGGGGCTCCCGAACGGATCTACTTCGAGCCCTCGGCTTCGGGAGGCCCCCCGGAGGCTCCAAGAGGCCACACGAGGCCCCAAGAGGCACTCCACAGGCAATCCGGAAGCCCCAATAGGCCCCCAATACTGTACGCCCCCAAGGAGCCCTCAAGAGGCTCCCAGATGCCACACAGCTACCCCCCCCAAGAGGCTCCCTGCAGACTCTCGCCCACAGCCCAGGCACGAAGGCAGAACGGACCACGGACCACGCCCACGGACCACGCCCCCTCCTCCTCCTCCTCCTCCTCCTCCTCCTCCTCCTCCTCCTCCTCCTCCTCCTCCTCCTCCTCCTGCGTTGGGAATTCGCACACAGAAGGCCCGTTCTCGCTCCTCAGGCTGGCGAGAGCATCGCAGAGACGGTCGTTCGCCAGAGCCTCAAGGCCGAGAGTGGAGTGACTCGTGCCCTGCTCAAAGTCATCCTTGGACCGTACAGCAGCCAGCGCCTGGTCGCCACGCGGTATTGGGCACAAATGGTGGCTCACCCCACTCGAGGAGTTGCGGCTGGTTGTGGGTGGGCTACTTTTCTGGTGCAGGTCTGCAGCGTGAGGCGGCTGGATGTTTGGGCTTCCGGGAATCCTCACGGGACCAAGTTGCAGATGTTTATAGGGGATGCCTTTTGGGGAAAGGTTGGAGGAGGATCAGCAGGTTCTACTAGCAAAGTTTCAAAGATCGGCGGCCAGGCTGGCTATAGTCATCCAAGAGGACTTTGGATGCAAGGTCGCTTTGCTCAAGGCATGGGTGATTGCCTCGAATCCAGCTTTGCGGCGTCGCATTCGAAAAGCTCTAGGGGAGTATGCTGGCCCTGGGGACGCTCATTCAGCCACCGATCTAGGGATCGACTCGAGTGCGCCCGCATCTAGGATTCGAGGTAGTAAACGGCTGGCTTAGGCTACGCCTTACAATAAATTCGCTCGGCACCGAGCTCGTCGTCATCAAATTTGGTCTCTCAAGTAAGCAGGAGGAGATACCAGGAAGATCTGGAAGACTGGGCTCCAGCAGGCTCTCGCTTATGGCACCGAAGTTGAAGGAGTAGCGGACAAGCGGACAAGCAGGAGCGGCCTGCAGTACAGGTGCCGCGGGGGCACTGCAGGGTGGCGCCGGGGCGCCGCTAGTGGTGAAGCAATGCGACAGCAACGAGACTCGGTACAGTCAGAGCAGGACTCGACACAGACAGAACGAAGTCGCAGGCATAGACCAAGGAGAACTCATCGGGATCCAATCCGAATACCTCCAGGCAGCAGCCCTCGCGGCGCCACCAGGAGCCGTTCCCTCCGCCTCGCGCAGGGCTCGGTGACCCCAACAGTGGAATGGGCATGGGCCTTGGGCCAATGCCGAACTGGCCTACCATACAGTAGGAGCGCGACCACAAGAAGACGCCTTCCACAAGAAACCCAACCCTGAGACCCAGGGACGTCCATTGATGTTTGGTATGGGAACGCCACGCTCTCCATAGCAAAACCGTCTAAACCCAAGAGACCCAGGGCACCCTGGAGGCAAGCAGGATGTGTCTTGGCATGGGTTTCCACTGTAGCGTGGCGCGCGCACGTGATGCCCTCTTCCCCCATGAACTTCGCGAACTGGAACATCTAGCTGAGCCTAATCCTCGCCCATCCTCCTGCCAGGTGGCCAACAGCCCGAGGCCCCTTCGGAGCAGCTCACCTCTCCCTCAAAAGGGTGGGGTGGTCTTTTGCACCGGTTTTTGCCCTGCAGGACCCGAAAGGGGTCCAGTGCCCGCTGACCTCGTGCTCTCCTAAGCTCGTTGCCATTAAGCTTCAGGAGGCCTGGGACCACCTCAATTTGAAACGGGCTGCCACCAAGCTAGGACACCCAGACTCGGTGTTAGATGCAACAGTATCTAGAAGGATCATCGCCAACCCCAAGATGTGGAAGAAGGCGAGGTCCACACTTAGATGCTATCTCACGCGGTGTATTTGGACACATGCCCGCCTGCGTGAAGCTGGATACGATGTCGAAGCCAAGTGCGAGCGCGGGCATCAGCACGACAATCTTCAACATAGCTTGCTCCAGTGTCCCAAGTCAGCTCCGTTGCGTGAAGAGCCTTGTTTTTTCTGAAGAAAGTTACAGCAGTTAGGAGACCTTGATTTAGTCCAGTCAATGATAGCTTCTGGTTTTCACTTTGAGCCTGGGCACGACAATAGAGCTCCTGCTGGATACGGCTACGGAAATGCTCTGTTCTGGTGTCGGGACCCTCTCCTGTCGCCATAAGAAGCTTTCCGAGGTCCTAACGGGTCCTGCCCGAAGCCAAGAAGACACAAGGTTTACGATTTAGCAGGGTAGGCTAAAGTGTCCTTGGACGGAACGGATGAGGTTTGTGCTTACCTGATAGGCAGGGTCGGCACTTTCATTCCCTCCACCTCCCCTGCTGCTGAGCACTGTGCCCCCCTTGTTGCTGCTGGCCTCTGCTCCGACCCTCAAGCCCAGTTCCACGTAAACTACCATGGAGCCATAGATTTGAACAGAAAGCCAAGATTTGCTCAGACCGCCTTTTGTAGTGTCTTCAAGGTGCTGGCTGGAGCCACTGCTGCCATTGCTGGACCCAGGACCCACAAAACTACAGCTCGTGTCAACAGTGACTCTCTTGAGCGTTTCTTCTGAAGAACGGCGGCATGCTGAAGGCCATGCTGCCGCTGGTAGGCGGGCCAAGGTTGCGGCAGGAAAGACAGGATTGCCCAACAAGCAAGAAGTAGAGAGTTCCGAAAGTGAAGTTAAGCTGCTCACCAAGATTTTGAAGTAGGTTTCAAAGGCCCAGCTGTGGCCCACTATGGCCCCCTCGGCAGGCAAGAGAGGACGTGAGCAACCCGAGCAAAATTTGAACCCTTCCACGGGAGCGGCAGCAGCAGCAGCCTTATCCTGGGGAGTCGAGTTGCCTCCTCCTCCGAGGCCTCCCCCTTCCGCTCCCGAAGATGTCCCCAGGACCCCTCACCAGTGGCAACAGATCGGCAACCGCTGGATTTGCTCAGCCTGTCGTGTCAGACGCGGTAGCGAACAAGGACTCGCTGCCCGCTCGAGTGAACGCTGCCCGTGCTCACCACTCTCAGCTGCTCGCGAATCCCCACGGGAACGATATCTATTTCTTTGGCCATCTTGATCCCAATACCCCTCTCGGCGTGTTTATGTGCCGCAAGCGCGGCTCTTTCGGTGAGCAGAATTGTCGTGGCTTCGAAAAGAATTGTCCCAAGCCCTCCACCCAGCAACGGTATGATGCTCCAATGACGATGAGAGCATGAGAAGGCCGACATCCTAAAGGCAACGCCCGCTCACCTTCTACCCTGAAAGGCCCCCTCCCCCTTGGCACCAGTCGCAAGGGAACTGCAGGAGGCTCCGACGCAAGCGGACGACCCCAGCAGAGGGTGAACCGTGCTGAATTGTGCTCTTTGCGCAACGTTGCTTATCAGAAACCGGTGCGACTTGCACCCAACGACGCTGGGCCAGCCAGGCCTGCCGCCGCTGCCGCCGCCCACGCCGACCCCGAACCCACTGCAGTCAGAGCGCTGGTCCTCCTCCTCCTCCTCCACCTCCTCCTCCTCCTCCACCTCCTCCTCCTCCTCCTTCGGGAGGCCGAGTCAAGGGGTCAGCTCTCAGTTCTAAGCAAGGACTTCAAGGAAGCCACGAGGGTTTCAGACACTCCCAAGCTTATTCGCAATGTTCGGGTTCCCTGTTTCGCAATTCGGAATTGTACGGGGCAGGCACCTGGTCTGCTCTTAGCGATACTACATGGTGGGTGCACTCAGGCTCACACACGGGCGAAACGCAACTCCTGGATGTATCAAGTTTCTGAAGATTTTCCTTGGCTGCGTTCGTGCCACCACGGGTTCCAGGAGATGCCGCTCCCGTCATCCGGCTCAGGTGCGTGGGTCGCTAAGTTGAAATCGTATCGGGGTCCTTGGCTAAGAGCTACTCAGGAAGCTACTAAGGCTACTATCGACAGGGCAAGGCGCGACATTGAGGGCTCGAGGTGGGAGAAGCGGCTGCTGACTCTTCTCACTACACTGGTGAAGGGCTCCCTCCTCCTAGAGATGTACCTCCCCCTCGCCAGACTTTCAATCGCCATTTTTGCATTTTTACTACCATGAGCGTTCCGTCTCTGGACGCACACATTCGAGCTGTTCATACCACTCTGTCAGGCATTGCAAGGCGGCACGTTTTAGATAATCAGTGCCAGCCATTCAGTGCTGGAGTCCAGGCCACTGCTGAGCAGGCATGTGACGACTTGGCGGCCTACCTGCTTGATGTTACTTCCGTCATGTTCCTCTGGTGGCCCCTGAGGTCATCCCCAACAAATGCTGAAGGCCCCCCCAGGCCTTGACCCGAAGGCTCGCGTGCCCAACAATCCCCACACTCACATCCACATGCTACTCCTTCCATTATCTCCCCCCTCTCACTTCGTGACCCAAGGCCTGACTCGGACCCTGTTTTCCGACACGTGCAACAAATTACCGTGCGATGAAAACAGAGATGCATTGAAGAAAGGCTATTCGGCCTCACATGCTTCGGCTCCTTCGCGGGCTACAACTAGGCCTACACACCCGGCAGCACGGATGTTCCAGGCCGTAGATTCCAGGAACCAGGCTCCAATTTGTGCCCCGGATATGCTGAGATACATCGCAGGATGGTCGCGCAAAATTCTCGACGAACTGCCATCAGCCCCCAGCCCCTTGATCTGTTGAAGGCGTCTTGCTCGATTGGCCGGTCGAGCGAGAGAAACATACTAAGAAGCTAGCAAGTTCCACGCAGACTGCATCGCTGGACTGTTTATATAGCCGCTCTGTTTTGTCACCAGCGTCGTGAAGGTGATATACAATGTACTCTAAAAAATATCGTTAGAGCTCATGCGACCTAGTGCAGTAAAAGTGCCTAAGCTGTCTGTGGATATACTTCTCGACTCAGAGGTCGGCGATCTGAGTAAGCAGTATACTGCCAAAATTTGGTCTGGTCTAGCCAAGGCTGAACGAGCTGCCGCTTTGGGAGGGGTGGGGGCGTGCACAACGCTGCCGGCCGCACGGGGGAAAGCCTGGGGGCCCCCCCGCGAGGACCATGGAACGCACCATGGGGGATGGCGGCCTTGATTCCCCGCCAAATGATTTCCAGGCTTATGTGGCCAGATCGTTACAATATAAACATATATGAACACAATTGAACTGCAACGACAACGATCACGGTCACAACGATCCCAACGATCGTTATCGTCCTTATCGTTGTTACCGTTGTCCTCGATCGTCACCGTCGTGTTGTCTAGGGCGGCTTCTGGAGGATGTGGGTGGGCGGAGCATCCAGCTTCGCCCTCCTGGGAGCCCAGTGCTCTCCCCCCGTGGGCCCTCAGGCCCACCAAAGGCTTTCAGACAGTCAACCCGCACAGCAAGGATGGGCGACCTTCCCAGGGGTACCCTTGCATCCTCCTCCTCCTCCTCCTCCTCCTCCTCCTCCTCCTCCTCCTCCTCCTCCTCCTCATCCTCATCCTCCTCATCCTCCACCCTTGCATCCTTGCCCCTTCGGCCCATCATTAGCGGCTTCGCTGGCCAACCCCGTTCGAAAAAAACGTGAACATGGCCCTCCGAGGCCCTTGCATCCTTACCGCGCATCCTCATCATACGGGCTGACTGTAGCAGCCCCAGTCTGCCGGCTCACAGACTTCGATCAGTGCGAATTCGGCCAGTCATGGTCCCAGAGGCCACCAGACGCTCCTTGGAAAAAAAAGTTGATGGCACTTTCCGAACTCCTAGGAAGGTGTACCCCCCGGCGCTGTGCTCTGTTATTGGCAAATCCATGTGAGACGCAATCCTCCCGTCTCTTGAGCTGGATCAGAATGGTGACCATCAGCAGTATGATGCGTTGCTCACTTGTTCCCAAACATCCTGTGTGTTGTGCCCCGCGTCACTCCTCCTCTCCTCTCCTCCTCCCCCTCCCCCTCCCTCCTCCCACAGGAGCGCCGCCCTCTCTCCTCTCCTCTCCTCCCCTCTCCTCTCCTCTCCATTTCGGCACACCCCTCACACGTTTCGTGGCCCCACAGGGAGCTCCACCGGAGGCCCCAATGGCTGCGTTCGCATGCGCCCACCGCACCCATTTCGGCACACCCCTCACACGTTTCGTGGCCCCACAAGGAGCTCCACCGACGGCTCCAGTGGCTGCGTTCGCATGCGCCCACCGCTCCCACTTCGGCAGACCCCTCATACGTTTCGTGGCCCCACAGGGAGCTCCACCGAAGGCCCCACTGGCTGCGTTCGCATGCGCCCACCGCGCCCATCTCGGCACACCCCTCACACGTTTCGCGGCCCCACAGGGAGCTCCACCGAAGGCTCCAGTGGCTGCGTTCGCATGCGCCCACCGCACCTATTTCGGCACACCTCTCACACGTTTCGTGGCCCCACAGGGAGCTCCACCGACAGCCCCAATGGCTGCGTTCGCATTCGCCCACCGCGCCAATTTCGGCGCACCCCTTACACGTTTCGTGGCCCCACAGGGAGCTCCACCGAAGGCTCCAGTGGCTGCGTTCGCATGCGCCCACCGCACCCATTTCGGTACATTCCTCACACGCTTCGTGGCCACACAAGGAGCCCCACCGAAGGCCCCTGCGGCTGCGCTCGCATGCGCCAACCGCACCCATGTCGGAACACCTCTCACACGTTTCGTGGCCCACAGGGAGCCCCACCAAAGGCCCCTGTGGCTGCGTTCGCATGCGCCCACCGCACCCATTTCGGCACACCCCTCACACGTTTCGTGGCCCCACAGGGAGCTCCACCAAAGGCTCCAGTGGCTGCGTTCGCATGCGCCCACCGCACCCATTTCGGCACACCCCTCACACGTTTCGTGGCCCCACAAGACCCCCACCGAAGGCCACAGTGGTTGCGTTCGCATGCGCCCACCGCACCCATGCCGGCACACCCTTCACACGTTTCGTGGCCCCACAAGGAGCTCCACCGAAGGCCCCAGTGGCTGCGTTCGCATGCGCCCACTGCACCCATGTCGGCACACCCCTCACACGTCTCGTGGCCCCAAAGGGAGCTCCACCGACAGCCCCAGTGGTTGCTTTCGCATGCGCCCACCGCACCCGTTTCGGCACACCCCTCACGTGGCCCCACAGGGAGCTCCACCGAAGGCCCCAGTGGCTGCGTTCGCATGCGCCCACCGCACCCATGTCAGCACACCCCTCACGTGGCCCCACAGGGAGCCCCACCAAAGGCCCCTGTGGCTGCGTTCGCATGCGCCCACCGCGCCAATTTCGGCACACCCCTCACACGCTTCGTGGCCCCATGGGGAGCTCCACCAAAGGCTCCAGTGGCTGCGTTCGCATGCGCCCACCGCACCAATTTCGGCACACCCCTCACACGTTTCGTGGCCCCACAGGGAGCCCCACCGAAGGCCCCAGTGGCTGCGTTCACATGCGCCCACCGCACCCATGTCAGCACACCCCTCACACGTTTCGTGGACCCACAAGGAGCCCCACCAAAGGCCCCTGTGGCTGCGTTCGCTTGCGCCCACCGCACCCATGGCGGCACACATCTCACACGTTTCGTGGCCCCACAGGGAGCTCTACCGAATGCCCCACTGGCTGCGTTCGCATGCCCCCACCACACCCAATTCGGCACACCCCTCACACGTTTCGTGGCCCCACAAGGAGCTCCACCGAAGGCCCCCGTGGCTGCGTTCCAATGCGCCCACAGCACCAATGTCGGCGCACCCCTTGCACGTTTCGTGGCCCCACAGGGAGCTCCACCGAAGGCCCCGGCACAGCCCTCATGCGTTTCGTGGCCCCTTCGGGATCGCTACCGAAGAAGATACTCACACTTGCGGTACGCACAGCTGCATATGGGCGGGCCCCTCGCCAGGATATTTTTGTCCTAAGCATCCATAAATGCGCCCATGGGTCCAGATTTTGCCGTGGGTCGGTATGTGCGCTATATATCCACGATTGATCCTAGAACCCAGGCCAGACAGCAGAAGGAGGATGACCTGGCTATTCACTCGATTGCTATACAGTTCGCACGCGAGCCACGCCCAGGGATCCCTGGCGATTCTCAAGATGCGGTTGTTTCCCCTTGCCCGCCCTCCCCACTTGCATCCTCCTCCCCCTTTATCCACCTCCGCCCAAATTGTCAGCAGCTGTCCTGTCCCGGATCGCTGCCAATAGAGCGGACGCCCCCAAAAGAGGGCGGGGGCGGGCGGCAGAGGCTCGGCGGTTGCCCATCCAATCACTTAATCTTCCTGGGCCACCGCAAGAGATTCAGCCCAGAGTTGCGAGAGACCTGACGCAGACAGGGTTGCACGGATGGTTCCAAGCTGCTACTGCAAGCAGCTGAAGCGGGTTCCAGATCTGTATTGGGCGGGGGAGGTGCGGCAGGAGCTTCTCGGGAGGAGGTACGGGGCCCGCTGTCTCAGTCACGCTCCTGTCTGGAGGGGACTCCTGTGGCCGTGCAAGGGCGCGACCTCGTGTGTTCAGCGCTGGCATTTGAACGAAGTCCTCGATGGTCGCGAACCCCGTTCACTTTCTCCTGGCGTCCACCCTAGTGGTGCTGGTGACGCGCAGCCAGCCCTAGCACTTGGGCCGAGGGGTGCCACTAGTGCTTGGACGTCTTTCGGTCTGTTCGGCCCCTGTCCAGGTGTAGCTTGGCCCCTTGGCCTCGTGTGCCTCTGAATCCTGTGAAGGGCCACTCTGCCTCGGATCTCCGGGACGGGTCTCGCTTCGGCGCCCCGTCACACCATCGGTGTTTTTTGCGCGATGGTCGCGTTAGTGAGGGATGGGCTCTGGGGTTTACGTTATGGTCTATCGGTTCGTCTGGGAGGGCTGTTCGCACAAAGAAAGTCCTGTGTCCTCAGTCTGCCTGGGTTTTCTGTTCCAAGTTTCCGCAAATCCGCCGACCCCTTTGTGGGTCTCTCTAGGCGTGTGAGATAGTTCCCCCCCCATACCCCCCCCCCCCAAGGAC
>CAUYUJ010019494.1:158440-170940 GCA_963575745.1 Prorocentrum cordatum
ATCATCCTCAGCATCAGCATCGTCATCATCAGCATCAGTATCATCATCGCTATCAACATCGTCATCACCATTCATCATCATCACAATCATCAACATCGTCATCAACATCGTCATCATCACCATCATCATACTCATCATCACCAGCATCATCATCATAATCATCATCACCAGCATCATCATCATCACCATAACTACCATCATGATCATCAGCAGCAGCATCATCAGCATCATCATCAGCATCATCATCATCCCCAATCCCTGTCCCTTGTCAACAACTTCTCCGTATCGCACCCCCAGACGTGTCGGTAGGGCGGGCAGGGCGGTTCGCCACCCGAAGCTTGAAATGTGCAACACTTTCACGGATGGAGGGCGGGTGGTTCTCAAAATGGGGCTCTCGCCTTGGCGCCACGCATAAGTCGCTTAGAGGTGTGCGGCAGATTCAATGATGGAAGGCGGGTGGTGTTCAAGATGTGGCTCTCACATGGGCGCCGCGCACATTCGTCCTAAAAGATTGCAACGGCTTCGCGGATGGAGGGCGGATTCGTCCAGAGACTTTGTAACACTTTTGAATCTAGAGAGTGGGTGGTTTCTTTAACGTGGCTCTCGCCTTAGCGCAGAGTACATTCGTCTCCAAATTTTGCAACCGCTGTGAGGATGGAGGGTGGTTCATTCTTCAGAATGCGGTTCTCGCCTCAGAACGCAGCACGTTCGTCTTGAAAGTAACAACAGTTTCAAGGACGTCCCAGGAACGGCTCTCTGGCACGATTTCGCATTACCAGAACGCAACCGTAACGCTGATTCGCGGTGTTGAGACGAAAGTAATGGCGTTCTGGCACGATTTCGGATTGTCGGGACCTACGAAAAAGTCAACTTGAATCGCGGTTGTCAAGTCCAAGGAACTGCTTTCTGGTACGACCTTGGAATCTCAGGACGCAACAGTCACGTTGATCTGCGGCGTTGAAATCCCCAGAACTGCGTTTTGGCACCATCTCGGAATTCTCAGACGGTTGTCTTCGAGTTGGCCACGTCCCGCAATGATAGTACATTATTACAGGGACGTGTGAAGAGGGAACTTGCTTGGAGGGAGGGTGTATTGTCATTGAAAAACCGTTGATGCGCCTTGGGTTGAAACTGGTCCTCCTCCTGATCATCCTCCTACTACTACTACTCCTCCCTCTCCTCATCCTTCTCCTCCTTCTCCACCTCCTCCTCATCCTCCTCTTCCTGCTTCCTCCCCCTCCTACTTAACCGCATAATCCTCCCCCTCCTCCGCCTCCACCCTCCTCCTCCTCCTCTTCCTCCTCTTCCTCCTCCTCATCTTCCTCCTCCTCCTCGTCGTCATCATCATAAGCAGCAGCAGCAGTAGCAGCTTCAGCATCATCAGCATCATCAGCATCAGCATCATCGGCATAATCAGAATTATCATCATCAGCATCATCTGCATCTTCATCATCAGCAGCATCATCAGCAGCAGCATCAATATCACCATCATCATCACCACTACCAACAACAACAGCATCATCATCCCTCCTCCTCATCATCATAATCCTCTTTCCTCCTCCCCATCCCTCCCTCCCTCCCTCCATCCTGCCTGCCCTGTCCTCATCCACCCTCCTCCCTTCCCCGTCCTTCCTCCCCACCCCTCCCTCGTCTCAACCATCCCTCCGCCCTCGGGAGCAGAGGAAGGAGTGGAGCAGCAGTGGATGTGGCCGCCTTGTGCTCGGCGTCCGCAGCAGCCTGGCAGTCCCATCGCCGCCACGCGCGGCAACCACGTCGACGACGACGAAAACAACAAAAGCAAGAACTACGACGACGAGGGCGAGAAGGACGAGGACGACCATGAAAACGACGACTATGACGACGACGAATGACCATGGCAACGACTGACGACGACGACGACGACGACGACGACGACGACGATCACAATGACGACGACGCCAGACGACGACGACGACGACAGACGACGACGACGACGACGATCACCACGACGATCACGACGATCACGACGATCACGACGATCACGACGATCACGACGGCGAAAATGAAAATGAAAACGACACTACAGTGAAAACGAAAACGATCACGAACACGAAATCGAAAACAACGACGATGGGTCGTAACTCGATGGGCCTCCTGAGAGGCCCTCGTCGCAACGGCTGGATTCGCCTCGAAATTCTGACGACGACGACGACGACGACGACGACGACGGCGGCGGCGGCGGCAGCGGCGGCAAGCATGACGGCGGCGGCGGCGACAGCGGCGACGTCTGCGGCAGCCGCCTGGCCCGACGACGAAACACGTTGATATCCACACTTAGCGCTGCGCTAGCAGGGAGGCGGGACATACCGCGAGCACCTGGATTCTTCATAGGCTTCTCGGTCGAGGGGCAAGACTTCCCCTGCCCTCCCCTCCCTGCGCCCTGCCCTTCACCCACTCCTCCCCCGGACCCCCCCCTCCCTCCGCCCCACCCCCCCACCCCAAAAACACAAACACACAAACACACACACACACACACACATGCACACTTTTGAGCCAGCGGCGCAGAGGAACCTCAGGCGCGGTCCACGAAGGGAAGCGCGAATTGCGACCGGACCTTGTCGGACGCCGCTGCCAAGGATACGTCTACACTGCAGTGAGAAACGATGGTGCAAAGAAGGAGAGAGGTACCTCCTCCTCATCTCCTCCTCCTCCTCCTCCTCCTCCTCCTCCTCCTTATCACTGCCTCCTCCTCCTCCTCCTCCTTCTCCCCCTCCTGGTCGTCGTCGATGTCTTTCAGGGTCAGCGGCACCGGCCGTCAGGCCTTCACAATACCAGAGAATGGGTGGTGTAGTGACCCCAGCTATGATGCAGAGCATGGGCAATGTGGTGATGGCATTGGCCCAAAAGCGTGCACCGGCCAGAACCCGAGGAGCACGCACACACAGCGCGGTAGCGGATACGCGCGACAGCCTAGCTAGATAAACATCGAGTGCCAAACTACTACCATCAGACTACAGCGCGCGAACCATCTGACAACCGGTGCCGCAACAGTAGCGCAAGCAAAGTGTTTGGTGCATATCCGATAGCATCATCAAGAGAAGTTCCCGCAGGGACGTAAAGCTGCGGCTGGGGGCCGAAAGACTGCCTGCCTGCATGCGCGCTGGCTGCACTCACCACGTCGATCCCTCGAGCACAAGGCGCGCATGGACCCAGAGCCTGTAGATCAAACTGCGCACTGACGATGCGATGACCGATGTGAGTCACAGACGTAACATTGAAACGCTCCCGTGGCGATAGCGCTTCGCCGAAATACCAACGATGCGCATCCCGTGGACAGGCCATCTGGGCACTACTAGCGGCTAGGCAGGCGAAAGACCCAACCGGGGGCGCGAGTCGGTCGAGTAGTTTTTTATAAGAGCACCGAAGCAGACTGCTATAGTAAGTCCCTCCCTCTGTGGGGCCGCAGGTAGACCCCTAGTATAAGACACGACACGTGTGAGGAGGGGTGTGCCAAACTGGGGCGCGGACCAAACTTGAATGGACCAATTGAGGCCGTAGGTGACGCGCCCTATGCGGCACGGACCGACTGATGGGTTTGCCGAAGTGAGGCGCGGACCGCGTTAGGAACGCCTTCACTGAGGCCATGGGTGGAGACCCGCATGGGGCATAGAACATGTGAGGTGTGTGCCGAAGTGAGGCGTGGACTACTCAAAACGCCCCTGCTCAGACCGCAGGCAGAGTCCCCATGGGGTAAGAACCTGTTGAGGGCTGTGCTGAAGCGAACGTGAACCGCATAGGAGCACCCAGACTGCGGCAGTAGGCAAAGCCCCCTCTGGGGTACGAAACATGAGAGGTGCGCAGAATTGAGGCGCGGAGGGCACAGGAACGCCTGCACTCAGGCGGGCCACCGAGGCGGGCGCGAAACGCGGGAGGGGTGTGCCGAGGTGACAAGCGAAGCGCGGAGCGCCCTCGCTGAGGCGGGCACGAAGCGTGCGAGAGGCGCGCCGAATCGAGCCGCGGACCGCACAGGAACGCCCGCACTGGGGCCATATGCCGAGCTCCCCCGGGCACGAAGCGTGCGGGGTGTGCCTGCCTGCTGGTGCCTGAAAGTGCCCCATATGGGACACAACAAGAGTGATGGAAGTGCCAAGTTGAGGCGGGAACCGCGCAGTAACGCCCGCATTGAGGGCGCAAGTAAGGCTCAATGTGTGGCACAATTCACGCGAGTGGTGAAACAGACGGGGCCCGCATTAGGAACGCACAGGGCGTCTGCGGGCGGTACCGAGGGAGGGCGCGGACCGCACAAGAACGCTCCCACTGGGGCCCCATCTGGGGCTCTACAGTGGAGGCCAGTCCACAAGAAACCTTCCACAAGAAACCCAACCCTGAGACCCCAGAACGTCCATTGATTTGTGGTATTGGAACGCCACGCTTTCCATCGAAAAGCCGTCGAAACCCACAAAACCCAGGGCACCCTGGAGGCAAGCAGGGTGTTTCTTGGCATGGGTCTCCACAGTATGGCGCACCAGGCGTGTGAGGTGTATTTCGAATGGAGGTGCGGAGCGCACTGGAACGCCCGCAGGGGGGCCGCAGACGGAACTCCCCGTGGGGCACTGAACGTGTGCAAGGTGTACCGACTCTAGGCGTGGGCCGCACAGGGTTAGGTCGGGCCTGTCCCCCTACAGGGGGATTTTGGACGACAAATCATAGAATACTCAAAACAAATTCAACAAAAACTCAAAAAATACTTAAAAATACTCCAGAAATCGTCCCCTGACTATCTTTTTAAAATATTCCCCCTGCAGAGGGACAGGCCCGACTTAAGCATAGGGGCACCCAACATTGAGGCCGTATGTGGAGCTTGGGAACGCCCGCACTGCGGGCGCAGGTAGTGCCCCCACTTGGAGGACGAAACGTGGGGGGGGGGGGGCGCGGACCACGTGGGAACGCCCGCGCCGAGGCCGTAAGCGGAATTCTGGCACGGGGCACACAACGTGTGTAGGGACTCCCGTTGGGGGCACGGAAAGGGCGAGGGTTGCCTCAGGAAGGCGCGGACCGAATAAGAACTCCCTCGCTGAGGCCACAGGCGAAGCCCCTTCTTATGGGGCACGAAACGCCAGGCTGGTGTGTCAAATTGAGGCCCGGAACGCCTAGAACCACCGCTACTGAGACTCGGACCACAGGCGGAGACCCAGTGGACAACGAGCCGTTTGAACGGTGTGCCGCAGTGAGGCATGGACCGCATAGGCGTAGGAACGTCCGGACTGCAGCAATAGGCAAAGCCCTCTCTGGAGCAAGAAACGCGTGAGGAGTGTGCCAGATTCAGGCGCGCGCGGACCGAGTAGGAACGCTCGCATCAATGCAGCAGGCGGGGCGCCGTAGGTGGAGCCCTCATGTGGGGCACGAGGGCAACGAATGAAGGGCGTGCTGAACTGAGACGCAGAGTGCGTAGGCACGCCCTCACTGAGGCCGCAGGTGAGGTCCCCGTGTGGAAAACGAAGCGTGTGAGAGGTGCGCTGATGTCAGGCGCAGGCGCATAGGAACGCCCGCACTGAGGCCGTAGGTGGAACTCTGTTTGGGGCACGAGACGTGAGTGGAGTGCCGAGTTCAGGCGCAGACCGCGCAGGAACGCCCGCACTAAGGCCTCAGATGGAGCTATGGACCACGAAACGCACAAGGGATGCTGCATGGAGACACGGACCGCATCGGAACACACCCGCTGGCGCCGTACGAAGGGCCCCCGTGTGGAGCACGAAACGTATGAGGGGTGTGCCGAATTGGGGCGCGGACCGCGCAGGCGCGCCCCCACTGAGGCCGCTGGCGGAGCTCCCTGTCGGGCACAAACGTGTGAGGGGTGTACCGAGACTGTCAGCAGCAGCATGCACCAGGCCGCACGGCAGCAACAGCAGCAGGGACTGGCGAAGGAGGGAGGAGAGAAATAAGACGCGCGGCGCAGAGGAGAGACAACTAGAGCCCAACGCCGCGGGAGGAGTGGCACAATCATCCAACCACCAAACACACCATGCCGCGCAAAAAAACAATCGAGACGCTGCTGAATCGACGGGCGGCGGGTTCCTGCGTTGACGACGTGTGGCCCGGTTGTTGGCATCTCGAGAACCGGTCGACCTTGAGCGATCCCCGCGCTCCAAGATCTCCACCAGCTGTCGAATAGACGTTTCGTGTGTGGATGTCTTGCCGTGGGCCCCTGGGCCCGAGACGGGTACCCGTGGGGTGCTCATCCTGGAGTGCCCGCGCCGGCATGGTCCACCTGGGGCCGCAGGTGGTGCTCCCCATGGGGCACGATCCGTGTGAGGGGTGTGACGAAATACGGGGGAGACCCCACGCGAGCTCCCCCAAGTGGGCCAAAGGTGGTGCTCTGCTCCCTTATGGGGCACGATCCGCGTGAAGGATGTGCCGAATTGGGCACACGGGGCACGATCACCGTGAGGGGTGCGCCGAATGGGTCGATGGAAGCTGGGAGCGCAGCCGCAGCAGCAGAAAAGAAGGAAGGAACAGGCGGGAGGTAAATACGGGTGGCACGCGCCAACAGCAGCAACAACAACGGGCAACAGCAACAGCAACAGCAACAGCAACAGCAACAGCACCAGCAACAGCTATACCAACAACAATGATAATAAGAACACCAACAGCAGCAACAACAACAGCAAAAACAACAACCACAACAACAACAACAACAACAACAACAACAGCAACAGCAACAGCAACAGCAACAGCAACAGCACCAGCACCAGCAGCAACAACAACCACAAAAGCAGCAGCAGCAACAACAACAACAACATCAGCAACAACAACAACAACAACAACAACAACAACAACAATCATTTTACCCGAACGCGTGGTGTTCTCCCCAGTGCCAGGGTTTTCATACGACACCAGGCAATACCCCCACTTCGTGGGGGGGCATTACAAGCTCTACCAAATATCCAAACGACTCTTCGCGACCACCCAAACCCAGCTTCCCGCCCTATGACGTTGGGACACTTCACTTCGTGGCGTGCGGACGACCGTGGCTACTACACTGGCGTGGGGTACACACCCACAGAACCCAATGGTTTTTGGAGATTTCGGCGTGCGCGCGCGAAGAAAAAACGAATGTGTCCCGCATGGTATTATTTGACAGGGATGATGGCCCTGGCAGGTGCGCAACCGTTGTCGCAGAAGTTCGAAAAAGTTGCTCGCAAAAACCCGTTTGACAGAAATGTTGAAAAAGTGTTGGGTTTCCTACGAATCCGCAAGAGCGCGCGGGATGAGATTTTGACATTTTTTTGTTGAAAAACCATTGGTTTTTTGATGTTTTTATGTTAAAATCGTTCCGAACACTAAGCTTTTGGAAGGATTTCGTCTTGCGCGCGCGAATGTCCACTTTACCTTATTTTTTGCAAGGGATTCTTGAAATTTGATTATATTAGAACAAGAAATGTCATTTTATAGTGTTTTTTGCAAGGGAAAACGGATTACAACAAAACAACCGGATCTTGATCACCTCGAATTACCTGAGGCTTCCTCACGAAAATGATGAAAACGTGGCTGCGGCCTAGGCGCGGCGGGGGGGGCGCGCACCAGGGGGCCCAACAATAATTATTCTTTAGAATTAATAATGCTCAACAACAACAACAACAACAACAACAACAACAACAACAACAACAAACAGTTGAGACTGTTCACTCTTATCTGCCCGCATGCCATTCAACACGTATATCCCGAACCCTCGATAACCCGCCCTCTTCGTCTTCGACCGTACTCCCTTGGGGGTATTCTTACCTGCAACGTGTATTTCGTGCAGCCACTGAGGCAGGGGAAGAGGGGACGGATGGAAGGAAGGGACAAGGGGGAGGGAGAAGGATGGAGCACGAGAGGGACTAGGAGGGGAGCTAGGGGCAAAAAGCACGTGGCAGAACCAGACGGGCAGATCGGGCGGGTAAACCCTACCAGGCGGGTCGGGAAGGAGGGCCCAGGCGGCCAGGTCGAGCAGGCAGGTTGCTGAAGCGTGCGTCCTGGATGAATCGCGAGGACTTCTCGAGCGACATCTCGATTCCCAAATCAATCGTGAGGAAATCCACAGGGAGAGCGTGATTCCTGAATGTCGAGGGCGCGGCGTCTGAATAAATTGCGAAGAAGTCCCACGAGAGAGCGCAAGTTCTGTATTAATTGTGAGGAAGTCCCGCGCGAGAGCGGGATGTGGGAATACATTGACAGGAAGTATCAGAGGGAGCCGTTGTTGGTGTAGTTCGAGGGCGAACAACGCAATTTGAGGAGGAAGACCTTCCCTGATAAAAAAACAGGGTGCGAGCCCCAAGAAGGGCACTTCAATTGAAAAGCGCATCCGTTATCGCAGCAGCAGCAGCAATAACAACAACAACGACAACAGCAGTAGCAACAACAACGACATCCACAACCACAACCACAACAACAACAACAACCACAACCACAACCACAACCACAACCACAACCACAACAACAACAACAACAACCACAACCACAACCACAACCACAACCACAACAACAACCACACCCACAACAACAACAACAACAACAACAACAACAACAACAACAACAACAACAACAACAACAACAACAACAATAATAACAACAGCAACCACAACCACAACCACAACCACAACCACAACCATAACAACAACAGAGCACGCCGATTGGGAAGACAACAAATAGGAGGGGGAGGAGGAGAAGGCGAAGGAAGGAGACGCGCGGCGCAGCAGAATCAAAACAGGAACCCCACTCTACAGGAAAGCTGGGAAATACGAACAGCCTCTGTGCAGTCCTCGTGTCACCATACGGAACGCTCAACATGGAACGAAGGGGCTTTTCAGGCATCGGCGAGCCTCGATCACAAATAGGCTCACCGATCCGAATCTAAGAGCGACCCAGAAAACATATCCCCTTGACTACATCCACGTCCATGCTATCGAAGAGCGCGGTCACAAGCCTCAGGGCCACAACACAACTGGAGGCACCTGCATACTCACACGAAGCGTGTGCAGCGCAAGTGTAGAACGGGGGGGGGACGCGAAAGAGCGCGCCACCCGGCGGGGAGGGCATCCTCCGCCTCCAGCTTCTCGATCATGTCGGAAATCAGGCCCTTGATACACCAGCCCCCTGTCGCGGGCTGTCCAGGCGTATTCGTGTCTGCGCCGAAGCACCAGAATGGCACCACGAGCCTTCTTTCGGCGGCGAGCCCGGGGGAGAAGAAAATCGGGGCGGGGCTCGTCAGAAGCCCCGCCGCTTTCTGAGAAGCCCCGCCCCCTCTCGCTTCCCACCCGGGCTCGCCACCGAAGCCCCCAGACCGCGAGGCCTCCGCGGAGAAGGGCACCCCGCGGCAGGCACCTCCCTGGCCCACACCGCGAAGCGCGAAGCGCGAAGCGCGAAGCGCGAAGCGCGAAGCGCGAAGCGCGAAGCGCGCTCCTCTTCGCGCCCCCATGCAGGCGAAAGGGTCGGGCGGCCCGGGCGGAGCCCTCGAGGATCTTCGCGAAGGGATCGTCGCCGCTGGCGCTGGTGACGCGGACGACGGAGGCCATGCGCATGGCGAGCTGGCGGGCAGCGCGGGGGGCGCTGGGGGAGGGAGCGGGTTGTCCTCGACCTCCTCCTCCTCCTCCTCCTCCTCCTCCTCCTCCTCCTCCTCCTCCTCCTCCTCCTCCTCCTCCTCCTCCGCCCTTCTCCGCCTCCGCCTCCGCCTCCGCCTCCTCCTCCTCATCCTCCTCCTCCTCCTCCTCCTCCGCCCTCCTGTCTCCTCCTCCTCCTCCTCTATCCTCCGCCACGGACTCCTGCTGGGGGGCGGACCTCGGCGGCGCGACCGGGGGGGGGGGGCAGCGAGAGGGGGCAAGCCTTGCCGCAGGGCGGCAGGCTTTCTCGGAAGCCCCCGGCGCCTCTTCCGAGGAGCCGCCCCTGCCTCGGGGAGGAGTTCACAGAACCTCTCGGAAGGCGCAGGGGCGTCTGAAGAGCCCGCCGTCTGAGAAGGCTTGCCCCGCTGAAAATCCCCTCCAGGCTCGCCGCCGAGAAAGGGGGAGGCGTGGGGAAGGTAGACGAGCGAACGGTCATGGATGCGAGACAGACTGACCCGACAACGGAGAAAAAAAAGTGAGGAAAGGGAGTCAAAAGTATAAAGAAAGTGAGTAAAGGAAGATAGAGAGGGGGATTGTAGTCACGCACGCATTCCACCGCAGCGTAGCCGTACGACCCCCTATCGTGCCCGCAAGAAACACGCCGCACCAGGACGGAAGACAACGGAGCAAAACGAGCAGACTTCATTGTCGCGGGCCTGACGTTCGCGCAGATCGGTCGGGCGAACACAGGGCTACTGTGCAACATGTCAGGCGCACTGCAAGAGGAGAAAGGAAGAAGGAGGGAAAAGGAAGGAAAAAGGAGGGAAAAAGGAACGGAGGAAAAGGGGACGAAGGACGCGCAGGAAAAAGGAGGGAAAAGGAAAGCGGCCCCCCTCCGACTATACAGGTCTTGTAGCGGCGAGCACCAGCCGAGGCCCCAGCGAGATGCTACAAGCAGGGAGCGCCCGGGTGCCATCAGAAGACGAGGCCGTGCAGGGATGCAAGGCCTCGTGGCGACCCAAGCAGGAGCGAGCAAAGATTTTCGTGTCGAGACAAAGCAAAACACGGCAACACAGAGAATGCAAAGGAGCGGTCGCCGCCCTGTGGCCAGGCACTGGAAGCTTTAGATAAGGATGACGAATGGGAGCAACAGGACGGCGTGCAGAAGGAAGACGGGAAAGAGGATGCCGACGACCACGACCACGACCACGACGACGACGACGACGACGACGACGACGACGACGACGACGACGACGACGACGACGGCGACGGCGACGGCGACGGCGGCGACGACGGCGACGGCGACGGCGACGGCGACGGCGACGGCGACGGCGACGGCGACGGCGACAGCGATAGCGATAGCAACGGCGAAAGCGACGGCGACGGCGACGGAGACGGAGACGCCGACGGCGACAACGACGGCGACGGCGACGGCGACGGCGACGGCGGCGACGGCGACGGCGACGGCGACGGCGACAACGGCGGCGACGTCGACGACGGCCACGAGGACCACGATGGCCACGATGGCCACGACCAAGACGATCAAGACGACCAAGACGATGACGATGGCCACGTCGACGACAGCGGGGCGTTCCGTATAGTGAAATGTCAATAGACGCGAGAACTTTTCAGGAGGGAGCGTGGGACGGCACGGTGTATTACAGCACCGTTGGTACACGTTGGGGGTACTCTACTATTCCTCATGAGCCTCATCCCCATCCTCCCTTCCATCACCCCACCACCACACATATCCTCTCCCTCCACATCAGTCCCTCTCATCCGTCTTCCTCCTCCCTATCCACATCCACTCCCTCACTCCTCCTCCCCCTCCCTCCTCCTACCTCCTCCCACCTCCTCCGTCCTCCTCCCCCCCCGTAACGGTCGCGGGTATGGCGCCCCCGCCGGCTCTCAAGTGGCGGCCCTGAGTGGATGTCCAAAGGATCCGCCGCACCTAATGCGGTCTTCCAGCCCAAGGCGAAAACATGCAATTAGCCCGGCGAAGGACACAAACACATGCAGCTGTGAGTGGCTCAATTGTGAGAGTCGTCTTCGGTGGCGCTCCCATATGGGGCCTCGAAACGTGTGAGGGGTGTGCCGAAATAGGGCGGGGGGACGCATGTGGACTGTGCCACTGGGGCTTTCGGGGGAGTTCCCTCTGGTATGGGGCCAGGAAGCGTGTGAGGGGTGTGCCGAAATGGAGCGGGCGGGCGCATGTGGCCCTTGACACTGGGGCCTTCGGTGGAGCTGACTAGGGGGGCACGAACGTGTGAGAGCTGACTAGGGGGGCACGAACGTGTGAGAGGTGTGCCGAAATGGTGCGGGGGTACGCATGTGAACTGTGCCACTGGGGCCTTCGGTTGAGCTACTTATGTGGCCTCGAAAGTTGTGGGGGTGTGCCGAAATATGGCGGGGGGTCGCATGTGGACTGTGCCACTGGGGCCGTGGGTTGAGCCACCTATGGGGCCACGAAATGTTTGAGGGGTGTGCCGAAATGGGGCGGGGAGACACATGTGGACTGTGCCACTGGGGCCTTCGGTGGAGCTCACTATGGGGCCAGGAAGCGCGTGAGGGGTGTGCCGAAGTGGAGCGGGCGGGCGCATGTGGCCCCTGACACTGGGGCCTTCGGTGGAGCTAGGTATGGGGGCACAAAACGTGTGAGGGGTGTGCCGAAATGTGGCGGGTAGACGCACGTGTACTGTGCCACTAGGGTCTTCGGTTGAGCTTTCTAAAGGACCACGAAGCGTGTGAGCGGTGTGCGGAAATAGAGCGGGGTGACGCATGTGGACAGTGCCATTGGGGCCTTCGGTGAAGCTCCTCAGGGGGGCACGAAACGCGTGAGTGGTGTGCCGACATCGGGCAGGGGACGCACGTGGACTGTGCCTCTGGGGCCTTCCGTGGATTTCCCAGTGGGGGCGCGAAACGTGCGAGGGGTGCGCCGAGATG
>CAUYUJ010019494.1:175940-178878 GCA_963575745.1 Prorocentrum cordatum
TACTACTACGACTACTACTACTACTACTACTACTACTACTACTACTACTACTACTACTACTACTACTACTACTACTAAACTACTACTACTAAACTACTACTACTACTACTACTACTACTACTACTACTACTACTACTACTACTACTACTACTACCTACTTCAACTTCTTCTACTTCTACTTCTACTACTACTACTACTACTACTACTACTACAACTGCTGCTACTACTACTACGGCTTCTACTACGACTACTACTACTACGACGACGACTGCGACGACGACTACTACTACTACTACTACCACTACTACTATTACTACTACTACTACTACTACTACTACTACTACTACTACTACTACTCTTACCGCTACTACTACTACTACTACTACTACTACTACTACCACTACTACTACTACTACTACTACTACTACTACTACTACTACTAGGGCTGAACGTAGTCTGTGTTACCAGGTTTGAACGAATTGTAAAGGGTAAGGGTTCGGGCTCGGGTTCGGGTTCGGGAACGACGCCGGCGAACAAAAAAAAGAAGTCACAGTCTTAGTAAGCATGTTTCCTATTGAATTCCTATTCAAAAACAAAAAAATAAGGAACTCCTCTGGAGGCTGGGACTCCACCATTTCCTATCGAAATCCGATTCAAAAGCAAATAGATTGTTAAGAAATTCCTCTGGAGGCGGGGACTCGACCATTTCCTATTGAAATCCGATTCAAAAACACATAGATTAGTAAAGAATTCCTCTGGAGGCTGGGACTCGACCGCTTCTTATTGAAATCCTGTCCACAAGCAAAAATATATTATTAAGGAATTCCTCTGGAGGCTGGGACTCTACCATTTTCAATTGAAACGCGATTCACAAACAAATAGATTAATAAGGAACTCCTCTGAATGCTGGGGCTCGACCATCTCCCATTGAAATCATATTCAAATGCTAATATAGTATTAAGGAACTTTTCTGGAGGATGGGGCTCGACCATTTCCTATTCAATTCCTTTTCAAAAGCAAATAAATGATCAAGGAATTCCTCTGGCGGGTGGGACTCGACCCTTTCCTATTGAATTCCGATTCAGAAACAAATAGATTATTAAGGAATTCCACTGGAGGCTGGGGCTCGACCATTTCCTATTGAAACCCTATCCAAAAACAAATTGATTATGAAAGAATTCCTCTGGCGGCTGGGACTCGACCATTTCCTATTGAATTCCTATTCAAAAGCAAAAATACATTAGTAAGGAATCCCACCAGCCCTTTGGGCGTGAGTGGTTTAGCGAGCTTTCTCTGTCCTCAACCCCCCTTCTTCCCCTTCGGGGAGGGGTTTACCCCTCCCCCTACCCCCTCCCCCTGGGCCTGGACAGGGAGTCCCGAGTGTTCTCAGGGGGGTCTTTTTCGACTCCTGGGAGGGCCAAAAAACGACGACCCTCACGAGGATTCTGGCCCCGAGGGGGGGGACGCCAAAAAAAATCTCTCCTCTTCTGTGAAGCCAATCATTGATTTTACTACGGTTTCGGCCCAATTTTGGCCTTCTGAGGGGGCAGCGCTCCTCTTCCTTGTTCTCAAAATCATTGATTTTACGAAGGTGTCGGGCTCATTTTGTCCTTCTCAGGGGGTAGCGCTCATTTGCGCTTCTGAGGAGGTCGCAAGAGGCCCCCAAGAGACCCCAAGATGCTCCCAGGAAGCTCCCAAGAGGCCTCCAAGAGGCCCCAAAGAGGCCCCCAAGAGGCCCCCAGGGGCTCCCAACAGGCTCCCAAAAGGCCCCCACGAGGCCCCCTGAGCCCCCAAGAGGCTCCCAAGAGGCAGCCAAGAGCTCCCCAAGAGGCCCCCAAGAGGCCCCAAGAGGCCCCCAAGAGGCCCCCAAGAGGCCCCACGAGGAGCCCGAACGACTCACACCAGGACGAGGGGCCCGAACGACTCACACCACGAAGAGCCCGAACGACTCACACCACAACGAGGGGCCCGAACGACTCATACCAGGACGAGGCGCCCGACCGACTCACACCACGAGGAGCCCGAACGACTCGCGCCACGACGCGGGCCTCGAACGACTCACACCACGTGGAGCCCGATCGAGTCACACCAGGAGGAGGGGCAGCGCTCATACAAGCCCCCCAAGAGGGCCCCCAGAGGTCCACCAGATGGCCCCAAGAGGTCCCCAGATGGCCCACAGGAGGTCCCCAGGAGGCACCACGAGGCCTCCATGAGGCCCCCAAGATACCCCCAAGAGGTCCCCAAGAGGCCCCAAGAGGCGCCGAAGACGCCCCAAGAGGCCTCCGAGCGGCTTCCAAAAGACATCTACTACTTCTTCTCCTACGATTACTGCTACTTTGACTACTACTACTACTACTACTACTACTACTACTACTACTACTACTACTACTACTACTACTACTACTACTACTATTACTACTACTACTACTACTACTACTACTACTACTACTACTACTACTCATACTCGTTTGACTACATCATCTCGTACTACTACTACAACTACAACTACTCTTACGACTACTACCAGATCTACTCGTCCTACTATGAGTCCTACTACTACTAGAACTACTACCACTACTACTACTACTACTACTACTACTACTACTACTACTACTACTACTACTACTACTACTACTACTACTACTACTACTACTACTAATACTATTACTACTACTACTACTACTACTACTACTACTACTACTACTACTACCACTATCACTACTGATTACCACTACCACAACTTCCATATAGACCACTGCTCTAGTGACTGCCTCTGTTACTGGGGCAACTACTGCGACGACGACGTTGACGACTACGTTTGCTACTACCGCTGATACTGGAAATACCACTACTACTACTACTACTACTACTACTACTACTACTACTACTACTACTACTACGACTACTACTACTACTACTACTACTACTACTACTACTA
>CAUYUJ010019495.1:0-95000 GCA_963575745.1 Prorocentrum cordatum
TCCTTCAACAACCGCAATGACGTGTGCCTTTTCGCCCTTTCGCTTCTGATGCGCTTGAGGCCTCAAGAGGCCCCCAATATGGCCCCAAGAGCGCCCAAAAAGCCTAATTTCATGGCCCTAGAGGGGAGAGGCAAATCGAGGACCTCCCCTTCTTTTGATCGACGCTCTCCAAAATTCACCTGAGAGGCCTCGCGGGGCCTCCAAGAGGCTCCCAAGAGAGCCCCAAGAGCGCCCAAAGAGGCCGCAAGAGGCACCCAAGATGCACCAGAAAAGGTCACGCGAGGCCCCCCCGCGACCCCCAAGAGCCCCAAGAGGCCCCACCGAGGTACCCAAGACGCCTCAAGAGGCCCCTGGGATCAATTGAAAAAACCTGCACAAGTTCGAAAACCGAGCCCGATTCCACAAAACGGAAAAAGCTGCACAACCCATCGATTCCCAAACAAAAAAATTGCACTACATTTCTTTTTTAAAAAACCTTCACAAGTTCGACAACCGAGCTCGACACCACAAAACGGAAAAGCTGCACAACCCATCGGTTCCCAAACAAAAAACCTGCACAAGTCATCATTTCTCTTTGGAAAAAAAAAACCGCACAAATTCGAAAACCGAGCCCGACACCGCAAAACGGGAAAAGCTGCACAACCCATCGGTTTCCAAGCAAAAAACCTGCACAAGTCATCATTTCTCTTAAAAAAACCTGCACAAATTCGAAAACCGAGCTCGACCCCGCAAAACGGGAAAAGCTGCACAACCCATCGGTTCCCAAGCAAAAAACCTGCACAAGTCATCACTTCTCTTTGAAACAACCTGCACAAATTCGAAAACCGAGCCCGGCCCCACCAAACCAAAAACTGCACAACCCATCGGCTCCCAAGCAAAAAACTTGCACAAGTCATCATTTCTCTTTAAAAAAACCTGCCCAAATTCGAAAAACGAGCCCGACCCCACAAAACGGAAAAAGCTGCACAACCCATCGGTTTCCAAGCCAAAAACATGCACAAGTCATCATTTCTCTTGAAAAAAACCTGCGCAAGTTCGAAAACCGAGCCCGACCCACAAAAAGGAAAAAGCTGCACAACTCAATCGGTGCCCAAGCAAAAAACCTGCACAATTCATCATTTCTTTTTTTTTTAAAAAAAAAATGCACATGTTCGAGAACCGAGCCCAACCCCACAAAACGGGAAAAGCTGCCCAACCCATCGGTTCCCAAGCAAAAAACCTGCACAAGTCGTCATTTCTCTTTGAAAAAACATGCACAAGTTCGAAAACCAAGTCCGACCCCACAAAACAGGAAAAGCTGCCCAATCCATCGGTTCCCAAGCAAAACACCTGCACATGTCATCATTTCTGTTTTAAAAAACTTACACAAGTTCGAAAACCGAGCCCGACCCCACAAAACAGAAAAAGCATCACAACCCACCGGTTCCCAAGCAAAAAACCTGAACAAGTCATCATTCTATTTGAAAAAACCTGCACACATTCGAAAACCGAGCCCGACCCCACAAAACGGAAAAAGCTCCACAACTCACCGGTTCCCAAGCAAGAAACCTGCACAAACTATAATTTCTTTTTTTTTTAACCTGCACAAGGTCGAAAACCGAGCCCGACCCCGCAATACGGAAAAAACTTCACAACCCACCGGAACCCAAACAAAAAACCTGCACAAGTCATCATTTCTCTTTTAAAAAACCTGCACAAGCTCGAAAACCGAGCCCGACCCCACAAAACGGGAAAAGCTGCACAACCCATCGGTTCCCAAGCAAAAAACCTGCACAAGTCATCATTTCTTTAAAAAAAAAACCTGCACAACTTCGAAAACCGAGCCCGACCCCACAAAACGGGAGAAGCTACCCAACCCATCGGTTCCCAAGCAAAAAACCTGCACAAGTCATCATTTCTCTTTAAAAAACCTGCGCAACTTCGAAAACCAAGCCCGGCTCCACAAAACGGAAAAAGCTGCACAACCCATCGGTTCCCAAACAAAAAACCTGCACAAGTCGTCATTTCTCTTTGAAAAAACCTGCACAACTTCGAAAACCGAGCCCGACCTCACAAAACGAAAAAAGCTGCACAACCCATCGGTTCCCAAGCAAAAAACCTGCACAAATCATCATGTCTCTTAAAAAAACCGGCACAACTTCGAAAACCAAGCCCGGCTCCACAAAACGGAAAAAGCTGCACAACCCATCGGTTCCCAAACAAAAAAACCTGCACAAGTCACCATTTCTCTTTTAGAAAACCTGCACAAGCTCGAAAACCGAGCTCGACACCACAAAACGGAAAAAACTGCACAACCCATCGGTTCCCAAGCAAAAAACCTGCACAAGTCATCATTTCTCTTTAAAAAACCTGCACAAGTTCGAAAACCGAGCCCGACCCCACAAAACGGAAAAAGCTGCACGACCCATCGGTTCCGAGGCAAAAAACCTGCAAGAGTCATCATTTCTTTTAAAAAAAACCTGCACAAATTCGAAAACCGAGCCCAACCCCACAAAACGGAAAAAGCTTCACAACCTTTCGGTTCCCAAGCAAAAAACCTGCACAAATCATCATTTCTCTTTAGAAAAACCTGCGCAAGTTCGGAAACCGAGCCCAACCCCGCAAAACGGAAAAAACTCCCATCAGTTCCCAAACAAAAAACATGCACAAGTCATCATTTCTCTTTAGAGAAAAACCTGCACAAGTTCGAAAACCGAGCCCGATCCCACAGAACGGAAAAAGCTGCACAACCCGTCCGTTCCCAAGCAAAAAACCTGGACAAATCACCATTTCTCTTTAAAAAAAACCTGCACAACTTCGAAAACCGAGCCCGACCTCACAAAACGGAAAAAGCTGCATAACCCATCGGTTCCCAAGCAAAAAACCTGCACAAGTCATCATTTCTCTTTAAAAAAAAACCTGCACAAGCTCGAAAACCGAGCCCGACCCCACAAAACGGGAAAAGCTGCACAACCCATCGGTTCCCAAGCAAAAACCTGCACAAGTCATCATTTCTCTTTAAAAACACTTGCACAACTTCGAAAACCGAGCCCGACCCCACAAAACAGGAAAAGCTGCACAACCCATCGGTTCCCAGGCAAAAAACCTGCACAACTCATCATTTCTCTTTAGAAAAACCTGCACAAGCTCGAAAACCGAGCCCGACTCCACAAAACGAAACAAGCTGCACAACCCATCGGTTCCCAAACAAAAAACCTGCACAACTCATAATTTCTCTTTAGAAAAACCTGCACAAGTTCGAAAACCGAGCTCGACACCACAAAACGGAAAAAAAACTGCACAACCCATCGGTTCCGAAACAAAAACCTGCACAAGTCATCATTTCTCTTCCAAAAAACCTGCGCAAATTCGAAAACCGAGCTCGGCCCCACAAAACGGAAAAAAACTGCACAACCCATCGGTTCCCAAGCAAAAAACCTGCACAAGTCACGATTTCTCTTCAAAAAAACTTGCACAACTTCGAAAACCGAGCCACGCCCCACAAAACGGAAAAAGCTGCACAACCCATCGGTTCCCAAGCAAAAAAACTACACAAGTCATCATTTCTCTTTAAAAAAACCTGCACAACTTCGAAAACCAAGCCCGGCTCCACAAAACGGAAAACGCTGCACAACCCATCGGATCCCAAACAACAACACCTGCACAAGTCATCATTTCTCTTGAAAAAAACCTGCACAACTTCGAAAACCGAGCTCGACACCACAAAACGGAAAAAACTGCACAACCCATCGGTTCCCAAACAAAAAACCTGCACAAGTTATGATTTCTCTTTTAGAAAACCTGCACAAGCTCGAAAACCGAACTCGGCCCCACAAAACGGAAAAAGCTGCACGACCCATCGGTTCCGAGGCAAAAAACCTGCAAGAGTCATCATTTCTCTTTAAAAACACCTGCACAAGTTCGAAAACCGAGCCCGACCCCACAAAACGGAAAAAGCTTCACAACCCTTCGGTTCCCAAGCAAAAAACCTGCACAAGTCATCATTTCTCTTTAAGAAAAACCTGCACAAGTTCGAAAACCGAGCCCAACCCCACAAAACGGAAAAAACTCAACAACCCATCAGTTCCCAAACAAAAAACCTGCACAAGTCATCATTTCTCTTTAGAAAAACATGCACAAGCTCGAAAACCGAGCCCGACTCCACAAAACGAAACAAGCTGCACAACCCATCGGTTCCCAAGCAAAAAACCTGCACAACTCATCATTTCTCTTTAGAAAAACCTGCACAACTTCGAAAACCGAGCCCGACCCCACAAAACGGGAAAAGCTGCACAACCCATCGGTTCCCAAGCAAAAACCTGCACAAGTCATCATTTCTCTTTAAAAACACTTGCACAACTTCGAAAACCGAGCCCGACCCCACAAAACGGGAAAAGCTGCACAACCCATCGGTTCCCAAGCAAAAAAACCTGCACAACTCATCATTTCTCTTTAGAAAAACCTGCACAACTTCGAAAACCGAGCCCGACTCCACAAAACGAAACAAGCTGCACAACCCATCGGTTCCCAAACAAAAAACCTGCACAAGTCACCATTTCTCTTTAAAAAAACCTGCACAACTTCGAAAACCGAGCTCGACACCACAAAACGGAAAAAAACTCCACAACCCATCGGCTCCCAAACAAAAACCTGCACAAGTCATCATTTCTCTTCAAAAAACCTGCACAAGTTCGAAAACCGAGCTCGGCCCCACAAAACGGAAAAAGCTGCACAACCCATCGGTTCCCAAGCAAAAAACCTGCACAAGTCACGATTTCTCTTCAAAAAAACTTGCACAACTTCGAAAACCGAGCCACGCCCCACAAAACGGAAAAAGCTGCACAACCCATCGGTTCCCAAGCAAAAAACCTGCACAGTCATCATTTCTCTTCGAGAAAACCTGCACAACTTCGAAAACCAAGCCCGGCTCCACAAAACGAAAAAAGCCATCGGTTCCCAAACAAAAAACCTGCACAAGTCACCATTTCTCTTTAAAAAAACCTGCACAACTTCGAAAACCGAGCCCGGCCTCACAAAACGGAGAAAGCTGCATAACCCATCGGTTCCCAAGCAAAAAACCTGCACAAGTCATCATTTCTCTTAAAAAAAAACCTGCACAACTTCGAAAACCGAGCTCGACACCACAAAACGGAAAAAACTGCACAACCCATCGGTTCCCAAACAAAAAACCTGCACAAGTCATCATTTCTCTTTGAAAAAACCTGCACAACTTCGAAAACCGAGCCACGCCCCACAAAACGGGAAAAGCTGCACAACCCATCGGTTCCCAAACAAAAAACCTGCACAAGTCATCATTTCTCTTTAAAAAACCTACACAAGTTCGAAAACCGAGCCCGACCCCACAAAACGGAAAAAGCTTCACAACCCTTCGGTTCCCAAGCAAAAAACCTGCACAAGTCATCATTTCTCTTTAAGAAAACCTGCACAAGTTCGAAAACCGAGCCCGATCCCACAGAACGGAAAAAGCTGCACAACCCATCGGTTCCCAAGCAAAAAACCCTGCACAAGTCATCATTTCTCTTTAAAAAACCTGCACAAGTTGGAAAACAGAGCCCGGCCTCAAATTTGATAGACAATTCCGCTGGTCCCATTGGCATGTCTAAATTCTAACTTATACCCGTCTGGATCGTAAGTCTAAGTTCATAAATTTATAACTTATTGTTAATAACCTAGATTGATTTTTGGTGTGAGGACGTCCCGCTTCCCATGGCAAAGGCATCGAAACCCAAGAAACCCAGGGCACCCTGGAGGCAAGCAGGGTGTGTCTTGGCATGGGCCCCCACTGTACGCAAAAGCTCCTGACCGCAATCGGCCCTGGGCCACATCTGACACAGGCGGCCGGAGCCCTGGCTTGATGCCAGACCAGAAATGTGCGTCATGATGCTGCATTGGTCATTGCTGCATCCCTCGCCCACGCGCTATCCCGACATGGGTCCTTTCCTCACCACATGGCATGCTCGATGGCGCAAGAATTGCAGGGAGTGGTGTAATTACGTGTGTGCTCTTTCTGTTGAACGTAGAATGCGAACATCGGGTCGGGCGAAAGGGGGCGATAGCAAAGGGGGGGGTTAAGACTCAGCTCACGTAGCTGATTTTCCCGGCGCCTCCCGGCGCCAGGAGGCGCCCATGTATCGAGGAACGGGCCCCTCGGTCGGGCCGAGACTAGCTGCATGCAGCAGATTTCGTTTCCCCCCCCGCCTTTCTCAATCCCCCCATTTCGTCCGGCCCGAGAGAATATATATATATATATATATATATATATATATATATATAATATATATATATATATATATATATATATATATATAACTGTTGGCGCTCCGGGGGCCCCACTCCCCGGCGCGCTGGGCGCGCCATGGGCGGCGCCGGAGGCGCCGCCCAAGGCGGGCCCAGCGCGGAGCCACGAAATCCGCGCGGAGCGCCAATGGTTTATGCTTGTGGCGTTCCCTCTGCTTCGAGAACGGGACGCATGGGTCTCAGCGGGCTCGGCCTCCTGGCGTTTCCCCTGGAGGGCGAGGAGGAGGAGGGGGGGGAGGAGGAGGAGGAGGAGGAGGAGGAGGAGGGAGGAGGAGGAGGAGGAGGAGGAGGAGGAGGAGGAGGAGGAGGAGGAGCAGCTCCGGAATCTTGGCCCTCCGCCTCCGCGCCCGCGACCTCAGCACCCTGCCTGGCAGCTCTCGGCCCCCCCATGGCCTGCCCCACGCCTTCCGCAGCCTCGCAGGGGCGGGTCCCCGCCGCCCCCGCCGCCCCCCCCCCCTCGTCGAGGGCGGGGCAGGCAGCCGCGTGGGGAACTGCCAAGGGGGAGACCACGACGGCGGGAGATGGCCCCGGACGGCCCCAGACGGGCTCCGCGACGGACCCAAAAGGGGCCCCCAGACTGCCCAAAAAGGGGCCCCAAGACGGCCCAACATAGCCTCCACATGGCCCCCAGATGGCCCCAAGATGGCTCGCATGGCCTCCAGGGGGGGCCCCAAGGCAGCCTCACAGGAGCCCGACACGGCCCCAGACCGGCCCTGGATGCGGGGCCACCGTCGGGCATCTACTGACCTGGGTCAAGCCAGATCCAGGTCAGTCAGGTATTGCAGGATCCTGCAAGAGCCTGCAGGATCCTGCACCCAGGGCCGGATCGGTGCATCCCTGGCTCTGCAGGATCCTGCAAGATCAGGCGCTCTGACTGACCCCCGTTCGAACTGAACCCTGGCAGAGGCTCGCGTCTGGCGTGTTTTGCCCGCCCGTCCACACGCATCCACAGCTTAGTGGTGGTGGAGCCCCCGTCCTTTCGACGAAACGTGAAGACGCTCAGAAATCGAGGAGCACCTCCGCCTCCTCCTCCTCCTCCTCCTCCTCCTCCTCCTCCTCCTCCTCCTCCTCCTCCTCCTCCTCCTCCTCCCCCTCGAGCCCCGAGGACTTCGAGGTGCGCGGCCACCGGGGCTGGGCGTGTCGGCGGGCGGTCCCTGGCAGCAGGCGCCTCAGGCAGGGGGGTGGCGCCCGGCAGGAGGCCCTGCCCCGAGGCCCTGGTCGCAGGGCGACAGTCCACCGGCCTCAGGGCTATATGTACATATATATATACATATATGTACATATATATATATATACATATATGTGTATATATGTATATATATGTATATATATATACATATATATACATTTACATATATATATATGTATAAAGTTGTAGATGTATAGATGTAACTATAAATATATTGTATGTCTGAGAGAAATTCTTCAACACATGTGCACATCCACACACACACACCTTGTTGTACGCCTTGTTTGCAAGGCCCCTCTAGCATGGGGGCACGGCGACCCCTATGCCAGGCTTTGGAAGGCCTTCGAGCGGACCAGACAACTGCAGCCCAACCCTGGGATATATCCAGGGGGGGGGGGGATGCGCCCAGCCTCGATTTGGGGTGCGTCCGAGTGGCCACCCCCCTCGGGGTGTGTCGTCGAAAGGTCGGGGGCTGGGGGAGACAAGTCGCCTGCAAACCTCGAGGAGGAGGAGGAGCTTTCCAAGAGCTTTCCCAAACAGACGGTGTATGGAACGAGCAGGAGGAGGAGGAGGAGGAGGAGGAGGAGGAGGAGGAGGAGGAGGAGGAGGAGGAGGAGGCGGAGGTCCTCCTCCATTTCTGAACGGCGTCATGTTTCGTCGAAGGTCGGGGGCTCCACCACCACTAAAAGCCGTGCCTCCGTGTGGACGCGCGGGCAAAAAACACGCCAAACAGGCGCCTTGTGCCAGGAGACCGGGCACGCGTACGCCACATGCGTCCGCGCTTCAGTTTGCCGATCGCGAAGCCACTACGAGCCAGGAGGAGGAGGAGGAAGAGGGGGAGGAGGAGGAGGAGGAGGAGGAGGAGGAGGAGGAGGAGGAGGAGGAGGAGGAGGAGGAGGGGGATGAGGATGAAGATAGTGCAGCCTGCCGAGATTGGGCCATTTCGTACGCTGCGCTTCCCCAGCGCTGCCTCGGCCTCTCTCTTCTCTGCACGCAGGCCATTGCCACCCCCTGCCTGCGAGCCTCATCCTCGCCCCAGCCCCTCTGCCACAGTCACCTTTCGGCGACAGCTCGTGGGAGCCTCCCGTGCTTGCTTCCTTGCTAGCTCTTGCGAACATCGACGCTGACCGACGCGAGCCGACACGCATCGACGCTAACCGACGGTACATCGACGCTGAGCGACCCTAAATTGGCGTTCCCTCCTCGATCATCACAGGCTAGCGCAAGCACGTGCACTCGAAGGACGAATGCGCGAAGACATCCAAGGCTCCCATTCTACGGAGACGCCCGACGGTGTTTTTGGTTTGGTCTCGTAATCCGCAGCCTCACAGGTCGGGACCCCTTCCCCACGTGGCGCTCCGCCCCAGAACCATACTTGAGTGTCCCAATGCCCAATGACGGGGCCAAGACGTCGAAATCGAGGCACACCGCTCAGATTGGCAGCAAAAACATGTACCCAGAAAATGAAGCCTACTCGTAGCCAAGGTGGAGAGGCGGGTCGAAGAGCAGGAGGTTGGCGAATGAAAGGAGGACGCAGTCGGGACAAGGGCCAGAGCACGGCCATGCGCACAGTAATCTCATAAGGATGACATCGTGGACTCGCCATCGCTCGGACGTCCATTCCCTGTATTTTTGTCGGTCTCGTGCGTGGTTGTTTCGCCAAATGATCAAGGACGCTCCTCGATGGTCCTCGCCGAAGGAAAAATGCACACGTCCGAGCGATGACATCGTTGAAATCCAAATGCAAAAGTGCGGCCCGCCCGGAAGCGAGAGAGCACGATCCCTCAAGGAAACTGCGAGGCCGTCTCGGGCGAAGCGGCTGCCAGACAGGGCGGTCTCGCAACCCACGCCTCCTTTGCAATGGGACCTTTGTGGGGCCCGGAAACGGCAGGGCCGTTTTTTCACCGTTTCCGAAAAAATGTCCCTTGAAAATGAAAACGGCAAAAAAACGGCGACCGGAAACGGCAAAAAAAACGGCTCATAGATTGGAACCGGAGCCGGAACCGGTCAAAAAACGGCGACGGAACTGGTGTCAAAACGGCGTCGGGACCGGGAACAAAAACGGCAAAACAGAACCGGGGTAAGAAACGGCCCTGTCGTTTCCAGGGCCCACTAAGTCCTCAACCTTCTGTATTCATTCTTCGCGATAGCGGCTGTTACTTGGGCGCCCGAGTTATCCGGGATAACTCGGGTCCGGGGTAACTCGGGTTTGGATTCCCGAAAAAAGGAACCCGAGTTAGCCCTGACCCGAATTACCCCTGATGATTCGGGGCTCTGGACGCCCGAGTTACCCCTGATGATTCGGGGCTCTGAGTTACCCGCCCCGGCACCTCCTGGTAACAACCGCTGCCGCCAGGGAAACCCAACGTGCTCTCTCAGATCCTCCCGGCAAAGCGCTATATAGGGGAATCTCGTCGGAGGCCTGGGGTCCTGCTCGTCCACGTCGACTCCACGCAAGAGTGGCCCCGCTCAGGACGTGACCTTTGCTGCGCCGCTTCGTTTGGAACCCGCGGGCGCCACGATCCCATCGCGTTCGGCGATCGGGGACCCCCACTGGGCCCGCACCGCAGGTCGCTCCGACGGAAGGTGCCTCTCACGTCTGGTCGACAAGCGCTCGAGCAGGGGATGGGCTGCAGAATGGATTGAGCCCAGCATTGACTTTCTCGTCGAACCCATGCAAAACATACATCGAACCCCGTAGATCTACGGAACATTGTAGGCACGTTTCGTAGATTCGCCAAGGGAACTGATTTTTGGGGCTAATCGATCATGCAGTCGATCCCCCACTCGGATCGCGCAACGAGGGGACGCGGACATGTTGTCGAGCGCAACCCGGAGCTCCTCCAGCCCGGCGCCCGGGCCCCCTCCGAGCTATCAGCGGGTTGTTCTGCTGCACCGCCTCCGCGTACTGCGGCATGGGCTGCATCACCTCCTCGAGCATGTCCTGACAGCACCAGTCGGCATCGAATCGGGAAACTGGTTCGACTCGGCCTGTTCGTCGGATCGGGCTGCACTGGCACGGGGTCGAAGTCGAAGCGAACCGGCTGCGCCGAGATGCACAACAACGCCGTGCGAACATCGGTCTGCCTCGCATCGTCGGAGTGTCGAATTCAAATATGAGGGGCCATGTTAGGGGTGGACTGGCCTCACGGATGACACATCGACATAGAATCGCGATAGATTGACGAGAGATCGATGATCGGCGCCTGGCAGCGAAACTTTGCGTTCCTGGGCGGGGTAGGCTATCACCCCCCTATCGGCGATGAATGGGCGATTCGGAGATTCGGGGTCGATGCGTTCCCCCCTGAGCAGATCCCCCCATTCTGAGGCGAGGCCAGGGCGAGGGGTCGATGCGTTCCGGAACGCTCCGAGACCGTTCAGGAACGCTCTGGAACGCTCCGGACCCGCCCGACGTCTCCCCTCAATCGTTGCCCCTGAGAACTAGATCCGGGCAAATCAAGAGGCACCGACACCGCTACTCCCCCGACCTCTCCCGAGGTGCGCCCTGACCAGCATTTTGGGGCGAATCCAGTGTCTGCGACGAGGGGCCTTCCCGAGAACCAGATTTGAGGAAACCAAAGAGGCACCGATACCACTACTCCCCGAACCTCTCCTGGGGTCCAGTCCCAACCAAGACTTCGAGGCGAATCCAGCGGTGGCGACGAGGGCCCCCCCCAGGAGGCCCCAAAAAAGCGACAACGAGGCAACGGTAGCAGTACCTAGGGGAGCAGACAATGCCACAAGCAAAACTCGGAGGTCCGCGCGGATTTCTCGAAGCGGAGCTGGCGCCAGGGGCGCCAGAGGCGCCGCCAGGGGGGCTCCAGCGCCCATCCGAGGGATCTGCGCGGAGCTCCGAGTTTTCGTGATTCTGTCATGGTTTGTCCTCCGAGTTTCGGTACTCCAGATTTCGTAATAAAAGGGAAGGGGTCTCAACCCTCCCAGACGAGAAGTTTTAGACCCTCCCAGACCATCCATGAAAGGGCGGCCCTTTGCCAAGACCCCCCCTAACCCTTCAAGACAGCTCAAATCAGACCCCCCCGCCAAATCTACCCCCCCCTACTTTATTATGGAATCCAGAGTAATCTTTTCCTCCGAGCACCCGGCGATAACTGGGGAGCGATCAAGTGTGTGGGGGGGGAGCGAGGCTGCCGAAAAGAGACCCTGTAGGGCCCCTAGGAGGGGACCCCGAAGGGCACCGAAAGGGGCTGGCAGGGCGGACGGGGAAGGCACCTTCCTGCCCCCCTCGAATGCCCCCCCCCCCCCCTTACCTCGCTCCCAGTCTTCTCGGAACGCCTGGGATAAGCAATTCAAGTACCCCCTAACCCTGTGGGAGGGGGCCTGAGTCAGGAGGGCCGAGAACATCAGGGCCCCAGGAGTCTTTTCTGCAGATGCATGAGGCCAAACCGCACAGCTCGATTCAATGCGAAGACGGGGACCTCAGCGAGGCCACTTCTTCAACGTGCTCTGAGGGCTAGGGGCCGTTCGATCCTCGATACATCGGGCCGGCCATCAGCGATATCGAACCGCATCGAGCGGCCCGACCAGCTCGGGCCGCTCGATGCGGTGAGCGGCGAGCGGCCAAACAAATGCGGCCAGTTGCTGGCGAGCGGCCGTTCCGCCCGTCACGCGTTCCAAACAAATGCGGCCAGCTAAACGCCCTTGCCACGCAAACCGCCAGCTCCAAGCACCGACGCCACCTTGATCCCCGCATCCGTGCCAGGTACCCTCTCAACGACGCCCCCTTCCGGCGTAAAACCAATAAAACCCTTTGTGTTTGTGTGTTTTTCCGGTTCTGAGAGCTGGGCCCCGCCTGGTCGCGCGGTTTCCCCCGACGGAGGGGGGGCCCCTCGCCCAGCCCGCGGGCCTGGTCCTGCGCGCCGGCCGCAGCCGGCCGAGGCTGCAGAGAGGAGGCGCGCTGTGTAGGCTGCCGTCTCGGCCCGGGGAGGGCGCGGGCCAGCCAGGATCGGGCACCGAACCGGGGGTTCGAGTAAAAGGGGGGTGGCGATGCTTGTTCTTTTGTTTCGTGGCTCCTTTCTTCTGTTTACCAGCCTCGAACTTATTCCTATCCCTAAGATTGACACGCCAAGAGGCGATGACAGTCTTAGGGATGCACCCTCAAAAAATAAGGGAGACCCTAAGATTGGCATCGTGATGAGGAGATGCCCAGCATAGGGATAGGGATCTGTTCCAGGCTGGTAATCTTTACTATCGTCGCCTCTCTGGCTTCCTCTCTGCTGTGCCATCGCCGATGTGCAGAGCAGCCCTCGCCGTTTCAAGAAGCACTGCGGCGCCCAATGCTGGGCGTTGGGAAAATATGGGGGGGGCGATAAGTAATGGGGGGGAGAAAGGCGCCCTCTTCGGACTCTGAGAGCCCCGTTCTGGGGCCCTACAGAACCCCTCTCAGGGCCCACACGGGGCAGCCCTCACTGCCTTCTTATGTGTCCCCTCCTCCTGATCATTGGATACTGGAACTTTTCAGTCGCGACAGACGAGAACGGTCGCTACCCATTTTGTGTCAAAGTGCACTATCGGTCGCGATCGATTTGCTTCAAAATCGGTCGCGATCAGTGGCGACCGGTCACGACCGATTCTGGGCTCGGCCGCGATCGGCCGCGGCCGACTTGGGGTGCCGATCGGTCGCCACCGATCGCAACCGAACAAACACTCGGTATCCGAGGATCTGGGCCCTTCGTCCCCGCCCAGACCGGAGGCTCGACATGGACCCCGCCTGGTCGTGCGGCGCCCCCAACGGATATGATGGGCTTGTTTTCCACCACCACCATCATAAGTTGGATGGGGGAAGGGGTCCTCCTCCTCCTCCTCCTCCTCCTCCTCCTCCTCCTCCTCCTCCTCCTCGTTCTCCTCGTCCTCGTCCTCGTCCTCGTCCTCGTCCTCCGCCTCCTCCTCTTTCCCCCTCGTTGTACTTCCGCCGGCCACCCGCCGCCTTCCGCAGCGGAAGAGATGACAGCTCCTATGCCCTCGAAGGCGAGGCCCTTGTCGGAGCGCCCCATGTGTGGTGCGACCTACAGTGAGCGGCTTGTGTAAGGAACACTTACTTTTCAAAAGGCGTTCGGTCGTTCCTCAGGCTTGCATGCATTATTTACAGTTCCTTATGCATTATTTGTTAAGTATCGTTCCTTATGTGCTATTCCTTGGGATAAAAAAGGGGGTTCGTTCCTTCTTTATCGTTCCTTAGGTCAACGCCCCGACTGTATGTGGTGACAGCTGTGTGGTGCAGTCTACAGCGGACCACCTGCGCCTACCAGGCGACACCCTCGGCGGGCCAGACCAGGGCACGGGGGCGCCCAAAAAGGCACCCACGCGCGCGCCCACCAGGCGAGGCCTCCGCGGACCCATCATACTATTACTCCGTGAGGGAAGTCAGAACCCCTATATAAGTGCATGCAAGGCTCGGGGAAACCAATACCTGAACTCAACGGCACCGCTACTTGGAGCTGGTCGCGGCTCAACCTATTGCCGCAAAATGGGTGGCCACGCCTCGTTCCGCACCAGCCGCAGCATCTCGCACGACCGCTGCTGCAACTCCACGTCCTTGGAGTCCTGCAGGTCCTCTATGAAGGGCAGAACCTGCGCGCGACGCAGGGCCTCGGCCCGAGGCAAGGAGCTCACACGCCACTCATCCTTGGAGGCCTGGAAATTGACACCAACACCAACAGAGGGGGTTGCCTCCACAGGGGGGAGATGATCCTAGATTTCGATGTTGGTGGTAATATTTCGGTCGCCTTGGAAGCCAGAATATTACCACCATCACCGAGATCGGGATCGTCTTCCCTCGGTGGAGGCACACCGCCGATGTTGGTGTTGGTGGCAACCTCTAGGCCTGCGACATCCCCCTCCTACTGGAGCAGGGAAAAAGCACCTCTCTCCAGCTGCCCCTCCCCACCGCCCTCCCTGATGGCCCCTCCCCCTCGCACGATCCACACAACCCCCTGAAAGGAGGAGGAGGAGGAGGAGGAGGAGGAGGAGGAGGAAGGAGGAGGAGGAGGAAGAGGAGGAGGACGAGGGGGAGGAGGAGGATGCGGCGCTTGCTCCAACGCGCCGTTTGCTCCGACGCGCCTGCACATCATAGCTAACGCCTTGAAGCCTCCTCAACACCCTGCGCGCTCAACCCCACCCGCCCGCGGACGCCGGTTCCGCTGGCGCGGAGTGGTGGTGGGGGCGCCGCTTGCGACCGCTTCCGCCGGGTGGCGGAAACTGACTGCAGGTTGGCCAGATCTAAGGGCAGGACTGAGGCTAATCGGTGTTGTTCGCTTTCGTGTTGTGTTCGTTGTCCCCCGTCTTGTCTTCAATCCGCCTTTACCGCAACACGAAGTCGAGACGAGAACGGCCCACGAAATCGCAAACACACCGTTTGTCGGCGATGGACAAACCTCCCTTTAGTAAACCTCCCCTTAGTGAAAACGGCCTGGGACCGTCACCGACGGACCTGGACCCGCAAACAATGACGGCAGCGGCGCCCTCTCGCGAACCGAAAACGGTCAATTCCTGAGTCGACGTGTCAGGGTGGGAGGTACATCAACCTCCGAATTCAGGTCCAGCCTCATGTTGCTCCCATCGTATTTAATGGACCGCATCCCAGAAATCATTTCGAGCACCCAGAGAAGTGTCGAACGAGTGTCGAAACAGTGTCGGACGAGTGTCTCCCAGGGCCCGACGCGTGAAAAACCCTCGATTTTTTCTGCACTTCTCTGGTGCTCGCAATCCTTTCCGATAATCGGGGCTAAAGTGGGTTGGAGGAGGAGGGGAAAGACGAGGAGGAGGAGGAGGCGGAGGAGGAGGAGGGGGAGGAGGAGGGGGAGGAGGAGGGAGGAGGAGGAGGGGGAGGAGGAGGGGGAGGAGGAGGAGGAGGAGGAGGAAGTGGGTTGGAACCTCCTAAAAGCCCAGCCTTGACCTGAGGTCCGCGCACCCGGCTGGCCGCCGCGGGCGCCTGGGCGAGCGGGCCCTCGGCCGCAAGGGGCGCCGGCCCCCACGGCGCGCTCGCCGCATCCCGCGCGGCCTGCTTCCTGCTTTCCCCTCCACGGCCCCCCTTTCATCTTTCCCCCCTTCCTCGTCCTCGTTTTCCCCACCCATCCTCCTGCTCCTGCTCCTGCTCCTGTCCTCCCCACCCATCCTTGCTCCTGCTCCTCCCTCCTCCTCCCCCTCGTACGCTCCTCCCTCCTCCTCCTCCTCCTCCTCCTCCTCCTCCTCCTCCTCCTCCTCCTCCTCCTCCTCCTCCTCCTCTCCTCCTCCTCCTCCTCTCCTCCTCCTCCTCCCTCCCCTCCTCCCTCCTCCTCCTCCTCCTCCTCCTCCTCCCCTCCTCCTCCTCCTCCTCCTCCTCCTCCTCCTCCTCCTCCTCCTCCTCCTCCCACTGTCGGGGGTACGGCACTGCTGGGATTCGCCGCGTCCGGCGCCCAGACCGACGAAACTGAGAACGGGCAGGCAGGCGAGTCAGCCCGCTCGCGGCTCCAGGGTCTGGCCCCGGACCACCGAGCAGGATCCCGCCTGGAGGGCGGGGAAGAGCCGGGCGGGCGAGAGGAGAAGGGGGGCGGGCGAGGGGAGCGTGAGGACGCCGGGAAGGAGGGGAGGATGGGACGGAGGAGGGGAGGATGGGAAGGAGGACCTCCCCACGTACACCCGATTCCCATTGTGCCCTGGGAGGCGGCGGCGGGGGGGAGGGGGAGGAGGAGGAGACTGAAAAAGAGGAGGAGGAGGAGGAGGAGGAGGAGGAGGAGGAGGAGGAGGAGGAGAGAGGAGGAGGAGGGAGGAGAGGGAGGAGGAGGAGGAGGAGGAGGAGGAGGAGGAGGAGAGAGGAGGAGGAGGAGGAGGAGGAGGAGGAGGAGGAGGAGGAGGAGAGGAGGAGGAGGATGAGGATGAGGAGGAGGAGGAGGGAGGAGGAGGAGGAGGAGGAGGAGGAGGGGGGCCTCGCGCTTCAGCAAGTCCGGGGTGGCGTTCAGCAGCTTGAGCATCGCCAGCTCGATGATCGCCCGCGCCGAGGGCGACGCCTGCCAGGCGATGGGGAGAGACGCGCGCCTCGGCACAGCCCTTGGGGGCGAGGGCTCTGGGCCACCTAACTTACCAGCCTGGAGCATATCCCTATCCCTATGCTGGGCACCTCCTCATCACGCTGCCAATCTTGGGGATTTCCTTGTTTTTTTGAGGGCGGATCCCTAAGAGAGTCATCGCCTTTGGGCGTGTCAATCTTAGGGATAGGGACACGTTCGAGGCTGGTAACTGACTTTGCGCGAAATGCGCCCTGCGATGCGCGACGCACGCTTCGCTCAACGCCCTCGCGCCGCCAGCTCTGGAAGGGCACGCCTGCAGTCCAGGCTGCGGCGCGCGAGGCGGAAACGTCGTCGCGCCCCCGCGGGCGACCCCGTGGATGCACTTCGCATGGGAGAAGGAGGAGGAGGAGGAGGAGGAGGGGGAGGAGGAGGAGGAGGAGGAGGAGGAGGAGGAGGAGGAGGAGGAGGAGGAGGAGGAGGAGGAGGAGGGGAGGAGGAGGAGAGGAGGAGGAGGAGGAGAAGATTTCCCCATACACGTCCTCCTGCTCCCGTAGCCATTTTGGCTCAAGGAGGAGGAGCAGGAGGAGCTCAAGGGGCGGGGCTCTCCCGGAGCGGCGCTCCCGCCGCCCCATGCGGAGCCTGCGCTCCTTGGCGGCCTCCGCCTACGAGCTGGTGGACGGCGGCCTCGCGAGCGTGCTGGGCATCCCGCAGCAGGCCGGGCGTCGCGCTGTATCCTGCCGGATGCCGCCATGCGGTTGCGGCGGCGTGGGTGGTGCTTGGGCCCCCTCCTGTGGGGCCGGCGGGGCCTATGGGGCCGGAGGGGCTCTGTGGAGCCGGCGGGTGTGGCTCTCCGCCTGGCTCCCCCCCCCCTTCCCCTTCCCTTCCCCTCCTTCCCCTTGCTCCTCTCCTCTGCCCCCTCTCCCCGCCTCTGTCCCCTCCCTTCGTCTCTTTTCGGCTCTCTCCCCTGTCCCCTCCCTTGCCCCCCTGCTGCTCTCCTGCCCTCGTCGCGACGTGCTGGGCGCGGCTCGGCCTCTCCTCTGGGGCGCCTCAGGCAGGCTTTCGCCGAGTCCCGTCCCGCTCGTCTCTCGGCTCTCTCCCCTGTCCCCTCCCTTGCCCCCTGCTGCTCTCCTGCCCTCGTCGCTACGTGTTGGGCGCGGCTCGGCCTCTCCTCTGGGGCGCCTCAGGCAGGCTTTCGCCGAGTCCCGTCCCGCTCGTCTCTCCTCTGCCCCCTCGCCTGCCCCCTCTCCCCTGCCCCCTCCCCTGCCCCCTCCCGTGCCCCTGCTGCCCTCCTGCCCTCGCCGCTACGTGCTGGACGCGGCTCGTCCTCCCCTGCGGGGCGCCTCAGGCAGGCTTTCGCCGAGTCCCATCCCGCTCGTCTCTCATCTGCCTCGTCCCCCTCCGCCCGGCTTCCTCGGGTCTTTGGGCCCTAGGGTCGCTGATGTGATCGCCTGGGTGGTGGCGCTCTCCTGGCGGCGTGAGGCATGAACATGCCTGCGCAATTGCGCCCGCCACTTGGCGTGCCCCGTTGCCTGCGCACTGGCGCCCGCCACTTGGCGCGAAATGCAGCACATCGCGTTCTGTCCTTCCTCGCACTGCGCCTTGTTTCTCCTCTTCCCTTCCTCCCTCTTGCTTCGTTGTCCCCCCCCTGTCCCTCTCCTCCTTTCTCCTCGTCGCTGCCCTCCCTTTTCGACGCTCTCGCCCTCCCTGTCTCCCTGTGCTCCCGTCTTGTGCGTCTGTTGGTGCGCTCCCTCTCCTATCCGACGGGCTGGCCTCCCCCTTCGGAGGTGCCGGCTGTTGCGGGGCGCCGGCTGCTTCTGGGGCCCCCCTCGTGCCACCGTTCGGATTCGGCTCCCAATTCTGTCAGAGCGCTGCGACCTTTTCGACCACTGGCCTGCTGTCTTCGGTGTGCGGTGCTGGCCTTCGTGTCCAGGCCGTGTGGCCGAGAAAAAGTGCCCCCCGTAGTTTTTCTGCCTCCCCCTTTCGGTGGTGCCGGCTGTTGCGGGGCGCCGGCTGTTGTCCCCCCTCGTGCCACCGTTCGGATTCGGCTCCCATTCTGTCAGAACGCTGCGTCTTTTTCTGGCTTCGGTGTGTGGTGTTAGCTGTCGTGTCCAGGCCGAATGGCCGAGATTATGTGACCCCCGATGTTGTACCGTCGTGCCCCTCTTCCTCTTGCGTCTCTGCGTGCCTCGGATGCTTTCCCGCCACTTGGCGGCGCCTGCACTTGCAGGTTGGCCCCCGCAAGAGGCGAGGGGGGCGCACTTGCGACCATGGACCCGCTGCGTGCCGGGCACTTCTACGCGATGTCGACCGTAGCTTGGGCTCGACTGCCAGCCCCCCTTGCGGCCTGCCCCGCAGGCTCCACGGCGCTCCATTTCGGCTCCAATCATTGGCTCGGTTGCCTGCCCGTGCGGCGCCATGGCCCTCCATGCTCTCCTGGACCAATGGGGCGTGGCGCACGACTTCCAGCGTCAGCCCACTCGTCCTTGCCTCGTGCCTCCGGCGGCCCTGACACTGGTTCGCGATCTGTGGTGCCGCCTGTTGCGTGAAGGTGAACGGCTCAAGCGCGCCCGTCCGGGTGGTGTGGCGCCCCCCCCCCCTGCCCTCCTGGCAGTGCGGACGAGCTCTGGGATGCTCAATGCTCCGGTCTGCAACTGGCCAGTGCGGCGCTGTCCAGGCTTCCGCTGCCTCCTGACGCCGCTGCGGCCTCACCGCCTGCGCGGCGCCAGTTGCGAATTGGCATGGGAAATCCCGGCCCTACCGGTTGCCTTGATCGTCGAGGCCGCCGGGTCTTATGGCGGCGTCTACTCAATCATCCCACTTCCGTCCAGCATGCCATGGCGCAGCTCGGGCTGAACATGCTGGGCCTTCCTGGGGCGCGGCTACCTCCAGACTTTTCGCTGCCCCCTTCGTCTGGCCTGGGAGCGCTGGCGCCGGGGGGGGCCGTCGTACAGTAGCATCGCGGTGGTCTGGGCGTTGGACCTGCAGGAGCATTTCGATGCCCTCGATGGGGTGGGTTCTGACCACCGGCTATGGCTGGTCATGCGTACCGCGTCCGCGAATCTTCTCTTAGTGTGTTTCTTCTACCTTCCAGCGAGTTGTGATCAAGCATGGTCCTCCGAACTGGCCGGCTTGGAGGCTGACGTGCACACTCTGCGGGGGCAGTTCCCGTCGGCGCACCTCCTGTGCCTGGGTGACGCCAACGTTCAACCGGCCGCTCTTGGCGGTGGTAGAGACCTGCTCCCGCTCCGGGATAGGCTGTGGAGTGGCTTCGTCACTCGGTCCGGATTGGCACTCCGCAGTCCCAGTCTCCTGGGGTCATCCGTCCAGGACGTGACCTTACCGCTCCGTGGCAGTACAATCAGCATTCGTTGCGGCGACACACACCACGGTCCCGGACAGTCTCGGGCGATCGATCTGGTGCTGGCGTCGCCTGAGCTGTTGCTTTCCACATCTATTCACAACGGCCTCCATTGCCACCCGCGTCGCTGGCCAGGCTGCTTGGAGTTTGGTTTGGGAGACCATTTCTTACTCGAAGCTGATTTGGGTATTCTTGCACTTGGTCCTGGTGGCGCCGCTGCGCTTTCGATGCCGCGGGAATGGCTAAATAGCGATGCGTGGCGTGCTGGGCTCTCCGACATCTCAGGCCCTTTGGAGAGACTGGGAGTTCTGGCGCACCACTTCGCGTCTACGTGGCTGTCGGGCCAGTCTGTGCGCCCGACGCGGGCGTGTGCGCAATGGCTGGGGGATTGTTTTGCGCTCCTCTTGGCAATCATTGAAGGTCTGGCCAGGGGCACCTGCGTGCTGCCGCTTGGTTCGCTGCATGCCCGACGTCATCCTGCAGCTTCTGTTCGTCAAGCCGCCGGGCCTTCCACAGGTGGGGGTGTTGACCTTCGTCGGGGCTTATCTTACTGTTTTCGTCTTCTTCGTAGGCGTCTTCCACATCCTCCCTCACGCCTTGTCAATGGTTCTGTTGCCTTGCCCCAGGAAGAGTCGCATGCAGCTTGGCGCCACCAGCTTATCCAGCAAAGCGTTCCCACTCAGCCCTGCCCAGAGGCTGTCGTCGCGCAAGTCGATGCCCATCTTTCCAGTGTGTTGCGCTCCGCCCAAGCGGCTATCGGACGTTACGCCGCCGACTCGCCAGTCCTGCAGTGGGAGGTGTTCCGGGTCGTGGATGCTTGGGACGAGTATTCCGCCACCACGCCTGATCTGCTGCCGCGCGCGGCGTTCCGCTTGCGCCTCCCTGCGTGGGACGATGCCACGTGGAAGTTGCATCTGCTGGTTGGCCCTGGTGTCCTGGCCCTCCGTCCCCGTCTTTGGCGCTATCGGGTTCTGGGCCCCAGGTACAAGCGTGGTCCGTGGGCGGCCTCGTCAAGCGACAGGCTGCTGTGCGTCATGTGCCAACATGGGCTTCTGCAGGAAGGCTTGCTGTCTCCCCGCCTTCAGGCCCCTCTGCGGCATAGGCTCCTGGACGGCCAGAGCGGCTACATCCGTGACGCTGGCGACGCACACCTAGTGCTTCATGAACTTGTGGCTGCCCGCCTGGACGCCTGCAGTCCCACTTGGATGGTGCACGGCGACTTTGTCCATGCTTTTCCTCGTACATGGCGTGCTCAGCTGGTGGGCCTCCTTCGCGATCATGGCGGTGTTCGTGGTGGTTCGCTTGCTCTGTCGGGGTCCATTCTGGAATGGGACCGGGTAGTTATCCCGCTCAGTGGACTCAGCACGGTGGGCGTGTTCGAAGGCGTCCCGGAAGGTGGTGTTGTTGGTCCTCTCGCGTACAACTTTGTGCCGGACAGTCTCATGCGGGCGCTGCATGCTGCCAAATGCGGCGTGGCCACGTCCACTTGGTGCCCTGCCCCGTGGCGCGGCCATCGTTGGCTGGGCCATGGTACCCCGCGCGAGTACCTCACGGCCGAGCTTCTTGCCAACCTAGACGCGCCGCACCTGCTGCCGTCCTCCTGCTGCCTGGCGGCGTGTCCGGACCTCGAGGCATCGGCCCTCCGTGCCCTGGACTTGCGCGACGCTGACAGGATCCCGGTGCTCTTCCACTGCGACGATCCGGTGTTCGTGGCCTCAAGCCGTGGCGCTGCCGAGGAGGTGCTTCGGCTGGTGGCCCTGCGGTGCTTGGAGCACAGATGCGAGCTACACGTGGGCGTCCGCAAGACGGTGACTCTTGTAGCAGGCTCTGCTGCGGCCCAGGCTGCGGCGGCTGCGAGCGCGCCCCTGCCCTTGCCTCGGCTGGGTACTCCTGCAGGCTTGCAGTTGGCTCGCGCCGAACAGCACAAGTGGCTCGGTCTACTCTGGCGGCCAGACCTGGACCTTACACCGATGTGCCGTGAGCGCCTTGCTGTTGCCGGGAACGTGTGCCTCTCGCTCGTGGGCCTCGTGCACGGCGGACAGCTGCCTCTCCACCTGGCGTCGGTGGCCTTTGAGGCCAAGGTCGACGGCATCATGGCCCCAGGCCGGTGGCTGTGGTGCGTGGCGCCCGGCGCCCTCACTAACCTTGCTGGCGCCTACGAGCGGTGGGCCAAGGCGCTCCTTGGCGGGGCTCCCTGGCGTAATGCTGGTGTGGCTGCCCTCGAGGTGGGCCTCTCTCTTAGTGGTGACGCCAGGGCCGTGCTGGACCTATGCCGGCGCCGGGCTCGCCTGTACCTTCTCCCGGTGGAGGACTTCTACCGTCGGGCCTTCATGCGGGGCCTTGCTGCTGGCGGCCGCACGTGGGCATCGCGCAGTGGTGCTATCCTCGCAGAGTACGGCGTGCCCGATTGGCCGGCGTGGTGTCAGGGCTCCGCATGTCTTGCTGCCTACGTGGGTCAACACGGACCCTGCACCTCATGCCCTTTCGTTCTCTGGTTCCTCCGCCGCCATGGACGCAACCACTTCGGCGACGCTGCCGTGGTCTGTGCTGGTGGGGCGCCGTGCTGTCGCACGGGTGCGTGCTGGGTACGTGCGCGCCGGGCATGTGGGTGGGCGCCGGTCTCGGGCCTCGGTGCAGAGGTGCGTCTTGTGCGACGCCAACATTGGCCCGAGCGTTGCACACGCCGTCCTGTTCTGCCCTACGCTGTTGGCGCTGAGGCAGCCGCTGCTCGCTGCACTGGGCTGGTTGGACACGCCGCCGGCGTCTGCTGATGCGCTGGCGTACATGCTGCGGCTGGCGCCCGGCCAGCCGGGCTACTGCGAGCTGGTGCTCCTGCTCGCAGAGCTGGACCGCGCGGCGGGGCAGTTCTGGCTGCTCCGGGGGATTGCGGAGGCTTGAGAGTTGCCTGTGAATAATGTTTTGTCTCCCTTCGTCCTCCCGTCGTCGTCGCTGTCGTCGTCGTCCTTCTCCTCGTCCTCCTCCTCGTCCTCCTCCTCGTCCTCCTCCTCCTCCTCCTCCTCCTCCTCCTCCTCCCCCTCCTTCTCTTCCTCCTGGCGATTGGAAGGAAGCTGCTTTGTTGTGCCCACCGTTGGCGGAAGAACGTCCAGACCGTTATGCTCGGTCACCCTCTCTCCTCTTCCCTCCTCTCCCCTGCTCGCCCCTCACCTGTGCCCCCCGTGCACTCGACTCTCTCCCGGTCCCGCTTCGGTGTCCCCGCCCTTCGGGCTGGGTGCATCGTGCTTGCGCCTCCCTGACAGCAAATGTGTGTGCGAGAGAGATTGCTCTCGCTGTTGTGTCGGGTCGGGCGAAGAGGGTTTTTCGTCGGTGTTCCCCAGGACGTGTGTCTGCCCCATGCGATGCGCTCCACAGACTGGGCCTCGCCTCCTAGGATCGAAGGCGCTTGCACCTCCCCCTCGGCGGAAGGCGGCGGCTGCCCGCGGTGCTGTCTTGGGTGGCCGCGCCTGCGGTTGCCTGCGCCGTGCCTGCGGCAGCCGGTGGTTGTAAAGCCTGTGCACCCTTGTGGTGACGATGTTTCTGCCTCAGGGGTCTCCCGAGCCAGCCACGCGAGTTTACCCCTAGCCCGACGCCGCCGACGGAGCGCCGCCGGCTGCGGCCCTCCCCGCGCCGCCCGCGCAGCTCTCGAGGGCCCTCGGCGGGCGTGCGCACGGTGGGCGCTGGCACGCGTTCTGAGGCTCACCGAGGTCGGGGCAGGTGCTCCGCAGAGGATCACGTGCCCTTACCTCTACTCTGCCCTCGTTTTCCCTCTTGGGGGGCCTCCTGGGTCGCCTTCGTCGCCGCTGCCGGTCTCGCCTCGTTGTCCTGGTCTGGACGCGCCCCGGGAGGTGCCTGGGGTGCCCGTGCGTGTTGCCTTGTTCTGGGTTGCGGGGTGGGTTGCCGTGTCTCTCCGAGGGGTGTCCTCTGGTCCGTTCGAGGTGCGCAGGTTGCCGGTGCCGAGGTGCGTGTGTGTTGTGTCGTCCACGCCTTCTCCTGCCTCGTCGTTTTGCGTCGCCTTGGCGTGGGTGTGCTTGCTTCGTGTCGGGGGGTCGGCGCTTGTGTTCGTTTGTCTTGTTTGCGTGAGGCTTGTACTTCCCGCTTCGCTGCAGCCGCTTCGCTGTCAAGCTGTAGTTGTGTTTTGACGTTTCGCCTTTCCCGGCATCTTGATGCCCCCATCGATGCCTAAGATGCTATTCGTGCTCGCCCTGGCCATGGCGCCTGGGCCATGCACTGCCGCTCCGAAGCGTGCGCCGCACGAGAAGGAGGCTTTCGTTCTCTTCCGCCCCCAGTTGCGGGCCAGTGGACGCATGCGCCAACTGTGGTTGGAGGCGGTGTCGAGTGCCCCTGCCGCCGGCCAGGCTGCCAACCATGTATATGAAGGGCTGGTCCGTGCTGAGTGGGCAGGCCCTTCGGACTTGGAGCGCGTCGTGTATCTAGCCCAGGCCCAGCAGGAGGCTGAGGCCAAAGAGCGTGCCCGTGTGCTCGAAGCTGATGCCAAGGGGCGCGCCCGTCTGCTCGAGGCGTTCTCGCAGTGCTCCAGCCCGTCGCGCACTGCTGCGGCGGGCACAGGCTCTGGACGCCCGAGAAGGGCACGGAAAGAATGGGCATGATGCCCAACAGCAGTCCCTGACATCTTGCCGTCCCAATTTAATTGGGACGTCTGCAAACGTCACAAAAAATAATTGCTTCATCCGCAAAAATTGGGACATTCCCAAAAAATTGTGACAACTTGAACCTGTGGCAATATAGGAGGAGGAGGGGGAGGAGGAGGAGGAGGAGGAGGAGGAGGAGGAGGAGGAGGAGGAGGAAAAGGAGGAGGAGGAGGAGGAGGAGGAGGAGAACCAGGGGCACCGACAGTGCCCTGGGGGATCCCGCAAGGTCGCCACTGCAGGTCGCAGGCGATGATCGCCACAGCGACGACGGCAGCGGCAGCAAACATCCACCCCACGAGTCCTGACCTCGAAACCTCATGGAATTCCACGAGTCCTGGGCTCCACGAGTCCAGGAGGAAAAGGACTAGGAGGAGGAGGCGGAGGACGAGCAGGAGGAGGAGGCCAGCAGAGGAGGAGGAGGAAGAAACGGGGGAGAAAAAGGAGGAGGAGGAGGAGGAGGAGCGAGGGCGGGGCCCTTCACGCCTCTCGGCCTCCTGCCGTCGACCTGATCGGTCTATACTGGCCCCGCGGCCGGAAGAGGGGGAGGAGGCCGAGGAGGAGGATCGAGGAAAAAAAAACCCAACTTAGCGGATTCAGTTCGCCGCCCTGCAGGCGGCTCTTGTGGGGAAAGCCTATGCTCCAGAGGATCGAGGGCGGGGGCGGGGAGAGAGAGGACGAGGAGGAGGAGGAGAAGGAGGAGGAGGAGGAGCAAGGGGAGGGAGGGAGGGAGGGAGGGAGGGAGGGATAAAATGGAAGACCTAAACTGTTTTTTTAAAAAAAAATTGTCTGTTTCGTTGCCTTCGTTTTGTTTTCTTTTGTTGGAGAAAAGCTAGCCCCCGAGGGGGAGGAAGGACAGGAGGGGGCGGGGAGGGGGGGGGGGAGAGGGAGGAAGGGAGGGAGGGAGGGATAACATGGAAGACCTAAACTGTAAAAAAAATTGGTTTGTTTCGCTGCCTTCGGTTTGTTTTCTTTTGTTGGAGAAAAGCTAGCCCCTGAGGGGGAGGAAGGACAGGAGGGGGCGGGGAGGGGGGGGAGAGGGACGAAGGGAGGGAGGGAGGGGGGGAGGGATAAAATGGAAGACCTAAACTGTAAAAAAAAATTGGTTTGTTTCGCTGCCTTCGTATTGTGTTCTTTTGTCAGAGAAAAGCTAGCCCCTGAGGGGGGGGAAGGACAGGAGGGGGCGGGGAGGGAGAGGAGGAGGAGGAGGAGGAGGAGGAGGAGGAGGAGGAAGGAGGCAGGGATGGAGGGATATTCAAGTGAAGGCCTAAGTAACATGGAACAACCAATTGCAACATGCTTTGACGAACAGGACAAAACAGAGAAGAACGGGAGCAGCGCCGAGTGCCGCGGCGACGTCCGCGTCGAGCGCGGGGGGTCTTGCTTGTCCTTTCCTGCCCCTCCCCCTCCTCGCCCCGCCCTCCCTTCTCTCTCTCTCTCTCTCTCTCTCTCTCTCTCTCTCCCACGCACCCACGCACACTTTTTTGCAGATCAGGCAACCATGTACTTCTGAAGAAAGGCAAAATAAAATGTGGGGCCGTGGTGAACTGACTTCGCAACGGCGGCCAGCGCACGATTGGTCCCCTCGTCGACATATGTCCAGTAGAACCTGGGATTACCCAGGACCCTGGCGGACTTCACAAGGTGATAGCACATGTGGTGCTTGTATGTGCAGTGGCCGCCAGCTGCCTTCCAGTACTGAAGGAATGCCAACATGCTCGCTTCCATGTCCCTTTGGGACTGGACAGGCATTAGCCGAGGGTTGCGCTCGATAAGCTGATGAAACTTCAACAGGGGCGCGCACGCGGGCGGGATGAAAACATTAGCACCATTAGCAAACACTGCAGCATTGTCAGTACATAATGCAGGGAGAAGGGGCACAAGGTGCCTTGTCTCGGCAGCCTTGGCGCGGAGCCTCGGCTGGTGCACGTCCCCGAGCATCTTCAGGTTAACCCTGAATGTTCTCGACTGGGATCCACGCGCAAAAAGCGCAGCATTGGCAAGGTAGTATGCTTTCATTCGTCGCCTCAGGTGGATCAGGTTGTGCACTCTACGGATGATCCCTGTCCGAGCAGCACTCCTTGCAAAGTTTGCCTCGATGAGGGCCCAGAAGACGGTGGCCACCAGCCTCTGCGTGCAGCCTAGATCCAGCACGTGCATGATGTCCAAGCAGATCATCGACACCGTGAACCCCACGACGCCCAGGATTGGCGCCACGAAGTTGATCCCCGCATGGTTATGAACGTCGAAGAAATGCAGCTGAACAGGGCGACCTGGACCGATCTGGTCCTCCACCTCGCCGAGCTTATGCGCGTCGTTGACGGCGCCCCTGTGGAGCAGTCTGTGCCCCGACGGCAAGCCGAGCTCATTGAAATTACACCAGGTGCCAAATCCCCACAATTCAGGATCGTGGCGACAACATCTCAGCAAACGCTTGAACTGTGCCTTAGAAGTAACTGTAACCGTCTTCACAGCTGAGCGTATCATCTCGGCGTATTCCACGGGGCCCTTGTCTACCCATGGGCAGCTCGCCACTGACAGGGGGAACTCAAACAATTGGTCCTTGTGGCAATTGCATGCCCAGCAAGGGTGCTCCACGTTATCCCACCGCTTGAATCCACACGCCTGGTGGATCTCCAGCAGATCAGCTCTCATCTCGCAGACGGCGGCGCATAGACCCCCAGCCAACGCGAAACCACGTTTAGCAGCACGGATCTCGTCAGCGAATGGCTTGTCGTCGTGGCCACGGTCGGGAAACAGCCCTGTGGACATCACATTAAATGACCAAACTATGATTCTCATGGCGGCTGCCAGGGTGCACATCCCTCGGCAGTCGCATTGGCATAAATCGCTCTTTCGGACGATGGCAATTGTGTGGCGGGCCGAGGTCGCAAAGTTGCCCCACGAGAATGTAATGAAGCTGTGTTTCTTTGTGCGGGGTACTCCGTCGGAGTAGCACCCCACAGGGAAAGCAAGGTCGCCTTTCATAAGCTTCACTGCGTGGTTCTCGAAGTGTGGCGGCACGTTCTGAGCGCCCAGGCGGCGAAGATCATAGTCTGAAGGGTTTGCCTCGTAGGTGCTGCTGAAAGTCTCGTGCGGTAGAGACACGGGGAACTTGCTGTAGATGCGCGCCTGGGTGTCTGAATCCCACATGGGGACCTCTGTGGTGTAAAACGCATCGTTTTTGTTCATCCCAAGCGCTTCCCGAATATGGTGGGTGCGGCGTGCTGAACCTGCAGGGTCACATGCTAAGTCGCCCAGGCCACGGAGCCCAGCCCTCGTACAGTGCCACGCGATTGTACACACATCCTGTTGGGGAGGGGTGGGGATCGACACCATCCCCGGCCGCTCAATGTTCGAATGTTCGGGGGCGGCCTCGATGAATAAAACTGTCGTGGGTTACACATGGACCCCAACAGATATCATCGTCGATCGATTGATTCGACCCCCACTTGATGGGACGGGGATGGTGGTACGATCTCCCCTCCCTCCCCCCTGTCCTGCGCCGCGACCTTGCCCTCGCCCCACCTGGTGAGCAAGTGCTCTCGCAACCCTTCCCCGTGAGGGTCCGCGACCTGCTGTGCTGACCCTGACGTACCGATGAACATCGATGCTGCTGCTGCACGGGCTGCCATGGTGACAGGCGGTCTAAGCTAGAAAGATCGATGGTGCAATCGATGGTGAGTCGGTCCCAAGGATCCCCAAAAAGCTTGATCGTGCAAACGACTACGGACAATGGATGCGGAACCTGGGGATGTGAGGATGTCTCAAGCGATCGAGGCCGCCGATCTTTTCCGATGTGATGCGAGGATGTCTCAAGCGCTCGATGTCAACCTATTTGGAAAGGGATCGGAGGTTTCCAGGAAGGCTTCAAAGGAGGCTTCGAACACGAGGACGGTACAGGTTCACTTCCTCATCCCGTCGCCCTCGGATCCGCACGCGGGCCTGGGCTGCACCCATCGTCGATGCACTCACCGTCAACAGCGAGGGCTGATCATTGAAAGCAAATGCGGCCGACCGTGGCTGCACTCATCGTCAAGGAACGAAGGGGTCGTTCTGGCCACGGCGGGCCAAGGCCACAAACATGCTCCACGAGCCGTAAATCAAGGAACGGCCAGAAAATCACATGTCCTCATATCAGCGTCTTGGCTGTGCACGCGATGCTTCGAGATCTCTCTTGCAAGCGGCTGCCGCCTTTTCTCCGCCATCTGTGCTCGACGTGAGCGTCTGGCCTGCTGGTCTGGATGCATATCCATAACTCTCCTATCCTTATCCCTCGACTTTCTCCACGTGGTACCCCTAAATCCTCATCTTCCGTCCTCTCCTCGATCTCCTTCCGCATCGTCCCAAATCCCCTACTCAAGCTCAATCCTCCGCGTCCTCTTCCTCATCCACAGCGCTGCCGAGAGGGGTCTCTCGGACCAACTCACCGTCTCGCATGGCATTGCAATGCAGTCGCCACACGCTGGCTCTTCAAACTTAGTGACCTGAGGCTCGAGGATGCGCGCGCACTTCACAGGTGCACACCCGAGCTCGAGCGAAGGGCCAGGATCGATCGATGCACGAGTCGAGGTTCCACGTCGATCTGCGCAGCGCTCAGGATACATCGACTCATCCATACCTCATCAGGCCCATGTACCCTTAAGACGTTTACGATAGGGGGGTCGATGTCCACATTATGAATTCTCGACAACATCGACGTACATTTAGGCTGACCATGGAATGCATTTGCGAGCGACCGTTCGAGACTCAGGTACTATATCTCCTTTGCACGCAGCAGGCGTGGCGCCTGCAGCCCGACCTCCAGCAAGCTATGTACATGGGCATCCTTCTCCCTCTCTCCCTCCCCCGTTTCTACTGCTGCTGCCTCCTACTTTCTCGAGGCCCTCCTCCACCCTACTCCGCTTTCCTTTCTCCACCTGCCCACATCCTCAACTCCCCCGCCCCCGTCCTCAAATCTCACCTTATATAACGGGCCGGAGGACGGGATCCGATATCTAACCAAATCATGGCGAGCCATCGCACTGCATGCAGCGCAATGCATTCAGCGCGTGCTGCGACCGCACGCTGGCTCTTGAAAGTCAACTGGCCCGATCGAGGAGCAAGGAGGCAGGCGCGCGCGCACGTGTGCGCACGGATGCATGGTGCATGTAATCGCGCACTCGAGCGCAAGACGAGCGTACAACACACAAGCACGCACACACGGTCACGTGTTACCTTTAGATACGCTCGAAGCCTCGGGCCTGCATTCGTCTGGCGCCTACTGCTGCGCTGAGTCTTGCAGCGCAGTGGTCGCCGCGCTTACCGTCGCCATCACTGGGGCAATCAGGTTCCACACCCGCGTCGCCTCGCCGACGAGGGGGGTCGATCGGACTCGATTGATTTTTGGATACTCGATCGGCAGTCCCAAATCGTTCGGAGCATCCCTCCACGATCGTGCACACCTAAATTGCCCTCGACGATCCTCGCACTGAATTCCCCCTTTCCCATTTCTCCCCATGCCTATAAAATGCAACGCCATCGGACGGTCTGCATGCGAGTGCAAGGGTGCCTTGAAGCGGAAAACGTTCGTGTGCATACACATATGTATAAATGTGTGTATATATATATATAGATATGTCCACACAGGTGTTCGGGATAGTTCGACGACGGCCAGGGCCGCTCGGTGCGCATATGTATGTATACATATATATATATGTCTTTGCACGCGCTTGACTGTAGAGAGCCCCCGCCGACCCTGCGGCGAGCGCGCCTCCTCGAGGCCAACCTTGATGTCATCGAGGTTCGGAGCCGACCTGGCTGAATGGAGGGCTGGGGTGATGAGCAAAGAGGTCGGAAGTACAAACATCGGATCAGCTATGAAATTCGGCGATCCCCCAGGGGGCATTGCAGGGCCAACGTCGCCCCGCAACCGCTCCCAGGGAAGAGAGGGGCTGAATAAAAGGGGATCGTTCGAGCCCCAGGGACAGGAGGCCTGATGCGAGATCGTGCCGCTGCTCGCCTCGAGGGGCCCTCTCACCCTCCATATCTTGTATGCTCTCATCCCTGAATGCGCAGCAATGAAAAAAAGGAGGGCAGACCTGCCCTGGATGCCCTGCGTCAGGCTTTCCTTGTAGTCCTCGAGGTTGGCCACCGCACCCTCGATCTGGGCAGAGAACGGCGAGAGCCACGGCGCGGAAGCCACCTCCCTTGCCCCGATGCACGCATCGGGATCCCGTGTTACCAGAGGAGGCTCGATCCCCATGCACGGCGTCGGCCGATCGACGGATCGATCGATCGGAGCTCGAATGCAACAATCGCGGATCGCTCGATCGGAGTTCGACGGATCGATCGATCGACGGATCGATCGATCGATCGACGGATCGATCGATCGATTGGCCAATATCGACAGATCGTTTGATCGGAGCTCGGATCCAACAATATTGTGGATCGGTCGATCGGAGCTCGACTGATCGATCGACCGATCGACGGGTCGATTGATCGATCGATCGATTGATAAATCTCGATCGACGGATCGCTCGATCAGAGTTGGAAGGATCCGATCGACCGGTCGATCGATCGATTCGAGCGTGCGCATGCCACGCGAACCCCCCTCCCCACGTCGATGCCAGTCAAGCGCGCGTGCATGGAGCTGCACGTGCCAAGCAGCGCCCCGCACACCGCAGCGTGCTCGTTCGACGCCGACGGCTTCGAGGCCGACCTCTTCGATACATCCTGGGAGCACCGATCGGACGAGAGCCAACCGAGGGCTGCAGGGGGGAGGAGGAAGTGAGGATCGAGGGTGAGGATCGAGTGTTCGAAGACTTTCGAGAGCTCCTATTATAGAATCGATGCTGATGGTCCCAGGCTGTGAGGCCCGCTCACTCCTGCCAGTGCCTCCCCATCCCTCCCATGCGCAGGCGCGCGATTCCTTCCTGTCCTCTTCGAGAGAGCTCTCGTCGGAGTAGCTGGAGTCGGAGTCGGAGTCGTCCGCGAAGATCTTGTCCTTCGATGTCACGCCCGCCTCCCCTGACTCCATTGTTTGCGCAATGGAGGGGGAGATCGGTCGGGTGGGATCGAGGAGGAGGGCCCTCGAACAATTCGCGGCGATCGACACCTGAACATCTCCGAGCTCTCACTTGCACTCTCGCGCCCAATGCAAAGGCGAGTTGGTGCGCGCAGGATGGGCCCATGTGAGCAAGCAGGCAGCACACTCGAGCCCCCCGAGCCTTGACCACGTCATCGGACTGCACCATGCCAGTACTCATCTTCGTCTCCAAGGTCTGCCTCTTGACCTCGAGCGATGGGGTGGGCGACGCACGCAGCGAGTGCGGAACTGTGAACCTCGAGATGTGGAGCAGATAAGCCCCCCACCTCGAGGTTCGCATGGGGAATTTCCCTAGGGCTCGAGATGAGGATACTATGGCTCCAACTCGATAGTCACGTGAATCAATCCTGCACATGCTCACACTAGTACACATCGCATGCAAAGCAAGGTGCAGCTGCCTCGCGGCCCTCGCCCTCCAGCGTCAGGCGGCGGAAGAGAGTCTCGCCAGTCTGGGAGTCCACCTCCCCAGCTCGAGATGTCCCCTGTCCTCTCATCTTTCCTCGATCCTGTCCCCTGCTCTAGTGTTCACCCTTCCTACTATTACGGAACTCTCCTCATGGGCAACTCCGTGCTACTCAAATATATGTCGGCATCGTTCTCCCACGCCCACGCAGGTGTGGGTCTTCTTGAGCTTCATGCAGTAATCCTTGACCGTCATGGCCCGCTGGCATGCCCTCGAGCCGATCGAGGTTTAGAATTAATTGGGCTCATTGCAAGGGGATCGGCTGAGACATCTAGAACAACATAGGCCACAATCCGTATCAATAAATCGCACGTGCGACCCCTAATCGGCCTATCTCCCTCCCTCCTCATTCCTCCATCCTTCCAGACCTTGGGTCCCGACCCCTCATCCCTCCAATTCCTCCTACCCCGTGCGATAAAGACGGGCTCCTGGCGCCAGTCTCCGTTTTCTGGTTCTCCGCGGTCCACCCACACGCCGTGAGCAGCGCGTCCCAGTCGTACCGGGTGTCACGTCTGGTTTTGGACGTTTCCTGGCTCTCCATGTGAATCTTATTGCACTCGGCGAACCTGAAGTCACCTCCGCGCCATACGCCCCCGAGGGGTGGATCGAGGACACGTGCTCAGGGCCCCCGAAGAATAGGGATCAAAGGGTTGCCCCCGAGGAAGATCAAGGCCTGGAGGGGGTGGGGGTGGGGGACAGGTGTGGGGCCAGAGTTCCAGCAGGATCCCGCCCAATCACCTGCGTTCTTCCACTGTTTCAGCCACCTCTTCTTCCCAGAGCGCGACAGCGCCGCGAACTCTTTTTTGACTGCATCCTTCTGGCTCAGCATGTGCGTCCTGCATGCTGCGAAGCAGAAGCGGAACGCCGAGCATCTAGGAGGTACACCTCTATATACGTTAACATATACATACGTACTTGCATACATACATAGTTACTGACTAGAAATACAGACTTACATACATACATATATATACACACCTGGAGCCACGAACGCTACCGACCGCCACGGACCGACTGGATCGTTGCGCGGGCAGGGGTCCGCATGCGCTGCATAGCGTTCTCGTGTTCGCTGTTGAGCTTGCGTGATGCCTTCCTCTTCTCGGACGCAGCCTTCTTCTCAGCTGCCGTGGGGGGTTGCTTCTTCGGCGCCATGTCGCCTCCCCTAACCGGAACGGGCGCATTATGGGGGGCGGCCCACCTGTCGAGAAATGTGCACAACCCTGCATGTCATGTTCTGCGGTCGGCTGCAACGTTGGCACTGTGGACATGGCCGTGCGCATTCAATATCCAGGTCGGCTGCAAAGTCTGCACGGATCGATCGGCCCAGGACACGCGTGCGTGCGTGTACGCATTGTGAACTGTGTCCGTGTGTGTATATATATAGATGCCTGCATTGTATACATACACATACGTGTACACACATCCACCCAAACATTTCTATATATACGTGGATACGTACAGAGACACACATGCGTATACATACAACATTCACATCCATACGTGCATACATACGTACACATCTGATGTTTCCGAGTGTGACGCGCACGCACGGCCGCATCGCACCCGCGCGCGCGTCGCGCATTCTATTGGCAATATTCAGGTCGGCTGCGCGCCAGCCCCTTTCGCCTGCTTGCCGCGCGCGAGCGCGCGGGGCGCGATCCAATCCTGTCGCGTACGTGCGCGCGCGCATCGGGCGCGAGGGGTAGGCATGGGGCGGGGGACACGGCGCGGGTCGGAACGGGGGCAGGGGTCGGGCACGCGCGAGCGCCTGCGCGCCTGGGGCGAGGTGCCCGACCGCGTACGTGTGCCCCCGTCGACCCGATTGCGCGGGGGGCCCAGGACTTTGGGTTTGGGGGCATAGGAGGACATTGGAGGACATCCAAACACATTGAAGGACATTCAAAAAAGACATTAAAATACATGAAAAGACATAACCTAAAAGACATTACAAGACATTAAAAGACATTAAAAGACATTAAAAGACATTAAAAGACATTAAATAAAACACATTAGAAGACATTACAAGACATTAAAAGACATTAAAAGACATTAAAAGACACTACATAAAAAGACATTAAACGACATTAAAAGACATTAAAAGACATCAAAAGACATCAAAAGACATTAAAAGACATTAAAAGACATTAAAAGACATTAAAAGACATTAAAAGACATTAAAAGACATTAAGAGACATTACCATAAAAGGCATTAAAAGACATTAAAAGACATTAAAAGACATCAAAAGACATTAGAAGACATTAGAAGACATTAAAAGACATTAAAAGACATTAAAAGACATTTAAAAACATTAAAAGACATTAAAAGACATTAAAAGACATTAAAAGACATTAAAAGACATTAAACGACATTAAAAGACATTAAAAGACATTAAAAGACATTAAAAGACATTAAAAGACATTAAAAGACATTGCCATAAAAGACATTAAAAGACATTAAAAGACATTAAAAGACACTAAAAGACATTAGAAGACATTAAAATACATTAGAAGACATTAGAAGACATTAGAAGACATTAGAAGACATTAAAAGACATTAAAAGACATTAAAAGACATTAAAAGACATTAAAAGACATTAAAAGACATTAAAAGACATTAAAAGACATTAAAAAGACACTAAACGACATTAAAAGACATTAACAGACATTAAAAGACATTATCATTAAACAAACATTAAAAGACATTAAAAGACATTAAACGACATTAAAAGACATTAAAAGACATTCAAAGACATTCAAAGACATTAAAAGACATTAAAGGACATTAAAAGACATTAAAAGACATTAAAAGACATTACCATAAAATACATTAAAAGACATTAAAAGACATTAAAAGACATTAAAAGACATGAAAAGGCATTAAAAGACATTAAAAGACATTAAAAGACATTAGAAGACATTAAAAGACATTAACAGACATTACATAAAACGACATCAAAAAAACACTACCAGACACCACATTTTTGCATGCGTCGGTGGGTTTCGGGGGGCGCACGCGAGCGCTGGTGGGCCCCCTCGTGGGCGGCGAGCGGTCCAGGAACGCGGTCGCTCGGCCCCGCGCGAACGGCGTCGGGGCCGCGCGCGGGGGCGCGGGGCCGCGCTGGTGGTCTCGGCGGCATCGGCCGCGGCTGGCCAGCGGGGGCAGCGCGGGCACGCGGCCCTTGCCCTCGCTGGCCGCCGCGCCGATACCACCGCGACGCACCAGCGCTGCCCCGCGGCCCCCGCCCGCGCGCTTCCCGGCGCTTGCCCGCGCGGGGTTCGCGCGCGCGCTCCTGCCCCACCCACCACGAAAGGCGCCCCCCAACGCTTCGAGCACGCGCCGCCCCGCACCCGAGTGCTGGTGATCCTGCTGCGCAGCGCTAGTTAAAAAAAAACAGCACATCGTCAAGCTCGCCGACGTCCTCCGTGTTGCCCAGCCCCACCTGGGCGGCGCGATCTCTCTCTCTGCTGGGCACGCGCGCGCGCGGGCACAGCGCGCGCGTACGCACATGCGCGCATGGGGCAACGAAGCGCGCGAGGGGTGCGCCGATATCGAGGTGGGCCCATATGGGGCCACGGCTCGCGGGAAGAAGCGCTATGCGCGCGGGTATATACGTTGGAACAAAATCGCTTGGAACCCCCATAGGGTTCAAATGTGGCGGGGGACCTGGGGCCTCCAGGTGGGGGGCGCGTTGGGCGGATTATTGCATGCAAAGAACATGGCGCCCCCTATAAGGCCATATTGGGCCACATGTGGGCCCGTTTACATTCGCCGCTGCCGGCTTCGAGCGTGCCCATGCATACATGTATGCATACGCACGTATACACATACATATGTATATACGTACACATATATAAATATACATTCGCTGTTGTAGATGTGCATATGCATATATACATATAAGTGTATATGCACATGTGCATGCGGGGCGCATGCGTACACATATGCGTGTTTACACTCAGATATGCTTACACGCTTATGGCATATGTATGTATGTATACATGTACATTGACATATTTTCTATATACATATGTCTATACATACGCACTATATATACACATGTGTGTGGATGTGCGTTCGCGCGTCAAGTGCCGCTCTCTCTCATCCTTCTCGTCAGCTCTCTTTCTCTTTCTCGGAGGGGGGGCGGGCCCACTCGACAGGAGGGGGGAACGGATCCCTTCAGCAGGCTGTGGGTCCGACCGACTCGCGTAGGGGGGTGAATCGTCCCATTTGGAGGGGCCGCCGCCCCCCCCTCCATGCGATGGGCCCCGCCCCCCCCCTCCATAAACGCATCGGTGCGTTAGTCCTGGACCGATCGAGCCCCCCTTATACATGCACAAACGTTCCCTGTGTTCGATCTGCTTCGAAGGGCGCCCTCGAAACCTTGATCGACACCTGCGCCCTTTCGCCTGTTGCCGCGGGGACTTGCACTCGAGGGGGCCGCCAGCGCGCTGAGCTCGGGCCAACGAGCGCCGCTGGCAGTGCAACTGTCATGGACCCACCTGCCTCGAGGATCCGCCCATCTGCAACGTTCACCGCCCTCGCCCCCTCCGTCCCACATCCACCATCGATCTGGAGTTCACCACCTCCGCCTCCGAATACTTATACTTACATATCTAGCTCGAGCAGGCCTCTCCCATCACACATGTTCCTGGGCGTGCCCATGAGCAACGTAGCATGGACTGTCATCCCTCGAGAACTGCGTGCACCGACCGCCGCCCTCGAGCAGCGCAGCACGGATGGCATCATTTCCAGCAGCGTGCGAGTTTGCGGTCTCCGCTTCGCGTCGCTCCAAAGATGAGCGCCCGCTGTGAGTATACACATGCCGCGGTCGTCAGCCATGGCTCCTCTTGACGTCTCCTCCTCTTACTCCTTCTCCTCCTCCTCATCCTCCTCCTCCTCCTCATCCCCCCGATCCACCTCCTCACCATCCCCCTCTGCATTGCCCTGCACGTGCAGGCAAACCCCCCCAGCAGGCTGATATGTCAATATTGATCTTCAGCGCCGTGCACGCTGCAGCGCCCACCTGCCCCGCGCTCGCGAAGGTGGTTAGTTCGTGGGCAGCTCCGAGCTTGAGACCAATGGACGTGCAAACAAACACATTTAGATGCAATGTGAGCAGCGTTACTAACATGGCACACTCGCGATCAGTTACACCTACACGTAAACATATGCATAAGTGGTTGGGTTTGCGTGTGTGAGTGTAGTCGCACGTGCGTGTTATTTGATAGCGTGCATGTCTGTATGTGTATACGATACATATATGTAGACACACCTGTGATACCATGTTCAGGCACATCTGCATATGCACAGTAGGTGCGTACGTGTGTACGCTATGTTTATGTGCAGGTTTGTATGTGTGCATGTGTGCATATGTGTATGCGCGCGTGCATGCATGCGTGCATGCTGCATGTATGCCCGCAATCCCTCCCCGAGGGTGGCCTCAGGGTAGAACATCGCCATCGGCTCGATGGCGTCGGTAACGTCGTACACGTCAATACGTGCACACCTTCTGGTGGTTGATGTCGGCCAGCACCTGGACCCCCCAAGAGTCGTAGGAGGGCCCACGGCTCTACATCCAGTAGCGTCCGCAAGGGCGGCATCAGACAGCATTATCTACCCCTATGTTTCTATATCTTTATATGCGCATACATAGTTCGGGGGAGAGAGGCACCGTCGGAGCTCGAGGGATAAGGGGAGAGAGAGAGAGAGAGGGAGAGAGATAGGGAGGCTGGCACATCTGCTGATCCTCCAATGGCTCATTCCCATTCCCCTTCTTTTCTCCTCCGAAACACGCCCGCACGTGCCCCCATGGAGGCGCCTACTTCATGTTCTTGAGCTCCGTGACCACGTGCTGCCTGATGAGCTTGCAGATCTTCTTGTCGCACGTCGCCCTCTGCACGACGTAAAAGAAGACCCTGCCGATCGCGACCCTGCTCATCGCCTCGACGTCGTGGGCGCCGTAGAACTTCAAGTGCTCGTCGGTCCAGTCCTTGTCGCTGACCTGGATCAGCTGCGCCCACTTCGTCCACGGCATGTCCGCGACGAACTTCGCCCTGTACGCGATGGTGGCGTAGCCTTCGGATCCGCGGCGGAGGTACTTCAGCTGGGCGGTGTGGCCCGCAGCGTTCGAGCACTCCTGGCAGCCCCAGCGCGTGTAGTCCCCGTAGTTGCTGTCTGGTGGCGGGGCCAGCACCAGAGGCGCATCGCCCTCGCCAGCCTCGCCCTCGCCAGCCTCCTCCGCGGGCTCCTCGCCCGCGGGCTCCTCGAGCTCCTCGGCCGCCGCGGGCTCCCCGAGCTCGGGCGTGGGCGCTGGCTCCTCGCCCGCTGCAGGCGCCTGGGCCTTCGCTGCAAGCGCCTGCGCCGCGGGCGCCTTGCCCTTGGCTGCGGGCGCCTTGCCCTTGGCTGCGGGCGCTGCGGGCGCCTTGCCCTTGGCTGCGGGCGCCTTGGCCGCCTTGGCCTTGGCTGCGGGCGCCTTGGCCTTGCCCGTGGCCTTCGCCGCGGGCTTGGCCGCCGCGGGCGCCTTGCCCTTCGCCTTGGCTGGCGGGCCCGCCGTGCCCGTCGGGGCTGGCGGGCATGGGATCGCCAGACTTGGCGGGATCCCTTCGATCAGGGCATTGACGTCATCGGTGGCCGCCTCGAGCCTCACCTTCTTCTTGCGACGCCGATCGATCTCTCTGTCGACGCCCGTGAGCTCGCCCCAGAAGGCCATCCGAATTTTGCCATCGACCTCCTCTCGATCGGCCTCCCGTTTGATCGATCCGCTCGCCTCGGCGGGTACGATGGGCTGCCCGTCCTGATCCTTGGGGTGCTCCTCGTCCTTGGGGTGCTCCTCGTCCTTGGAGTGCTCCTCGTCCTGAAAGTGCTCCTCGTCCTCGCCGCCCTCTCCGTCATCGATGGGCTGCCCGTCCTCGTCCTGGGGGTGCTCCTCGTCCTCGCCGTCGTCGATGGGCTGCCCGTCCTCGTCCTGGGGGTGCCCCTCGTCCTTGCAATGCTCCTCGCCGCCCTCGCCGTCATCGATGGGCTGCCCGTCCTCGTCCTTGCAATGCTCCTCGCCGCCCTCGCCGTCGTCGATGGGCTGCCCGTCCTCGCCCTCGGGGTGCTCCTCGTCCTTGTGCTGATCGTCGGCGATGGTCTGCTGATCAGGCACGGCGCCGTCGTCGTCGTCGTCGTCGATCGGGATCACCTCCTGGGCGGGGCCAGCCGTGCCAGATAGGTCGGCGCGATCTCGCCCCGAGCCCGGAGGATGCCTAGACGAACCGAGAAGAGAGATCAGTAGGAGGGATGTCAGGATGATCGAGGAGACACGTCAAGAAAGAGAGATCGAGAGAGAGGGTTTGAGGAAAGAGAGAGAGAGAGAGAGAGAGAGAGAGAGAGAGAGAGAGAGAGAGAGAGAGAGAGAGCGAGAGCGAGCGATAAACAACACAACTCACTATCAGCTAGTGTCTGATGGCGACGGGGGCCAGAGGATGAGGATCACCAGGAGGAGGAGGAGGCTACCCACGGTCGTAGAAGTAGGTGCACATATGAAGTAGGAAGGCGAAGACACTAGATTGGGGTTCGGTCAGTTTGCGATTGTTTACGGAGGTTTGGGGATATGGCAGGAGCCTGCGACGGGCGTCGGTCGCGAATTTGTCACGACACCTCTATTGCTACCGCTGCGCCATGTTCTAACACGGTGTCCTCCTCCTCCTACTCCTCGTCCTCCCATTTCTCATCGTTGGAACCTTCCTCCTCTTCCTCCTCCTCCTCTTCCTCCTCCTCCTCCTATCTCCTGCCACTCATCTTGCCCTCCCCAGCGGCACTTGCCCCCTCCCCTGTCCTCGTCCTTGCAGATCTCGAAGGCCGCCTCGAGGTGCTGCTTCAAGATCGCGTCGTCCACGTCCTCGACGGGGGCGCTGTCAACCTGCAGCCCCCAAGTCTCAATCTTCCGATGCGTGCGTGCATGTGTGCGCGATGCTTCTGCATCCTCTTCATCCTCCTCCGCCTCTTCCTCCTCCTCCTCCTCCCCCTCCTCCCTCCTCCTTATTCCATCGACGTATACCTCGCCATCAACCCATTAATACTTGTATATACACACGCATGCACACACATGGATCAGCCAAGCAACTTCGCAATTAATTGGTGGAGCAATCAATCCACGCCTGCTGCCTACATCAATCAATCAATCGATCAATCGATACATGTAACGCCCCCGCTCCCCCACCAACGCCCCCCGCTGTCGGCACTCCCCAACCGCCCTGAAGACCTCGTCCGTGCCAAGATCGCGAGCCCGCGTCCTCCGCCAGTGGACGAAGCCGATGCGGAGGGCCCTGACTTCCAGAAACCTGGCTCGGGAAAGCTATTGGATGAGATGGGATGGCAGGTAGAACTGTCACTACAGTCATCGCACTATAATCGGGAAGGTAGGCTACACAACAGACATCTCAGGAACGACCCGAGAACTCGAGCCCCTTCTGGGCCCAATGCGGTCCTTATTCGAGCGCCTTGATTGCAACGCAAACAGGGACGATGCGCATGACCACACATATGAGGATTGCACGGGGCCAGAACGAACCGACCGTGCGTGTGGACGAGGGGGGAGAGATGGGAGGAGAAACCGACAGCAAGAAGGGTCCTCCTCATCAGACTCGGTCCTCCTCGTCCTCCTACTCATCCTCCTTATCCCTTCCCCTCCTTCTCCTATCCATCCTCCTGATGATCTGTCTCATCCTCCTACTCCTCCTCATCCTCCTATCCCTCCTCATCCTCCCCATCCTCACCCTAAGCTCGGGCTTCGGGTCCCCTCCCTAATCGCTCCTCCACATCATCGTTGCTGATATATTCCTCGCAGTCATCCTCGTTCCCCTCAGACCCCCGAGACTCGAACAACAACTGAGCTTATCTGTAATTTTGTTCTGCGCCCTGGGGGGCGTCGGAAACCTGTCCAGGGCGAACGCGTGAACCTATCGAGTCTCGGGGCCCGAGGGCCCAGCATGGCAGCATGGCGGCGTGCTGGCCTGTGGTCCTCCACTACAGCTGGAGGGTGCTTGCGTCCGTGACGTTTCTTGTACTGCAGCTCCAGCTTCTGCTTGTAGTTGCGCGACCACACCGCCTGCTGCAGCAATGGGGGGGGGGGGGGGGGGGGGGGGGGTGGGGGGAGGGGGGGGGGGGGGGAGGCGTGCACAGAGCGCGCCGCCATTCGCGCTCCTCAAAAATTTCCTCGGGCATAAACCTTTGCCACCTAGTAAAATGTTGGGGTAGGGGGTCGGCTCTTGGGTTTGGGCCTAGGGCTGCCAGGGAGCGGAAAGCGGTATTTTTTGGAATTTTTATGGCGGGGTATGCAATTCGAGGGGGATAACAGTACGACGTTGGCCCATATACCTTGTTTTGGATTAGCTCTAAATCAGTTCGTTCCTCCAGTTTGGTCCTCTACCACTCTCCTATTATCCCCTCTCTCTCTTTCTTCTTTCTCCTACTCTCTCCCTTCTCTCTCGTTCGCTGCCCCCTCCCTCTCCTCTCCTCATATCTCTCGTTGTATCCCCTTTTCTCTCCCTTTTTTTTTCATCCTCCCTCCCTCTCTCTTCTTCTATCTCTCTCCCTCTCTCTCTCTCTCTCTCTCTCTCTCTCTCTCTCTCTGGGGACGGTTGGTGGTGCCTGTCCCCCTAACGAGCCCAGATCCTGCCTCCTCGTCCTCCTCCTCCCCCCCCCCTCCTCCTTCGCCGCATGTGGCGGGCCTCCAAGTTCTTCTGAGAGACCCGCGCGCCGTTCGTCACTGAGTTCATTGCATTGTAGACGTGGTCGAACACCTGGGGGTACCGCCATCGACCGCTGCCTTCCTCATCCAGCCCCTTGTCTCACTCTCGCAAGGCATTCCCCTCAACAATCGTTAACGTCGACCTCCATCGTCGCCATCCCCACTCTGATCCCAACATGGGGGACGAGAAGCACACACGGGTGGCACGTGCCACCCAGAACACGGAATGGCTATGAGTAATGCCCGACACCTCGACATCACCGCCGCATTCCAGCATCGTTTCAGGGAAGGGCTGGTTGTTGTGTCTCCTCTGTGGGCCCTCTTGAGGCTCTTTGGGTGCCTGAGTGGGCTCTTGTGACCGACTCTTGGGCCTTGGCCCCGTAGCTAAAAAATGCTTCGTGGGGCCGTGTTGGGGCCTTTTGGGGGCACCCTTGGTGCCTTATTGGGGCGCTAATGGGTTATTGGACCGCTCTTGGGGCGCATCATGAGCATCGAGGGAATTGTTGAGGGTGACGCGAATGGGGTAAGTAGCAAAGGGGTGCGGTGAAGAGGGGCATCAGGAGGTTGATAGGGAGTGAGAGGATGAGGTGATTTTTTTTTTTGAGGGGGGGGGGGGCGTGGACGGAAAAATAGAAAGACGGGTGGAGAAGGAGCTGGTGTGAGACAGAGAAGAAACATGTTGGGGACCAACACTACACGGATGACACGTGCCACCCCTAAAATTGAATGCACAGCCACATAGCACAAGAGAAAGGGTTCCTCGCTGCTCCTCCGCCCTACCCCATGCAAGCCCTCCCGAGCACCATCAGCAGCTCAGGAAGTGGACGGGCGTTGCCCGACGACGGAGTGTAGCGGCTGAAGTGGGGGATCTCGGTATAGCCTCCAGGTCGCGGCATTCATCCCTCAGATCCCCCGTTTCCGTCCTGAGTCGCTTCGGAGGGTCATGGGAAACGGCCCCCAGAGGCTGTCAACAAAGAAAAGCTCCAGACTCCCGACCATGACCTGAGAGATGAAGCATGAATGATGAAGGATGAGGATGGGAAACGTCGAGTCCCACCCCGAGGGGCGAACGATGACGGCGAGAAAAGGAGTGGGTCGCGTCGACGACGAGGTGTGATCAGGATAAGATTGAGGACGAGAGAGGGATCGTGATATGGTAGGGGGGATCAGGGTCGTCGAATCGAATCTGAATCGAATCGAATCCTTCTCAGTCGTCATCGCCTGCGAACCTTACTCTCCTCCTCATCGTTCTCCGCGTCCTCATCCTCCTCGTCCTCATTGCCAGACCCAACGAGACAATAAAGGAAGCCGAGGGCCTGGAAGGGACGGCGTGCGCGGGTCGCCGTCCTGTTTCGTCATCGCCTGGCGGTTCGCTATACAGTCGAACCTAGACCAGAAGAACACCTCGAGAACACAAGGCCCTCCGTCGGCCAAAACAAACATAACATCCAAGGGTGCCCTCCCCAGGAGGCACAAGCACATGAAACAAACGCGGACGACGCGGGTGCCGTCCCCGAACCGACCTCGATCTGATACTTCGGTCCGACTGTATGGGATGCATATACAAACATGTGCGCATATATCAGTATATGTGTTTATGCATACATACATACATGCATACACGTGTGTATATATATATGTGTATATATAAATACCCTGTGGTGCCCAGCCGGCCTCGGCCGCGCTCCTGAACAGCTCCTCGTCCTCGAGCGCGGCCGTTTTCTTTCTGCGCGGCGGCCCCATGGTCTCAGTCGCCTGGGCGGAGGTGGGGGGGGGGGGGGGGGAGGGGGACGGGGGGGGGGGGGGGGGGGGGGGGGGGGGGGAGGGGGGGGGGGGGGGGGGGGGGGGGGGGGGGGGGGGGGGGGGGGGGGGGGCGACCCGGAATCCGGCATGCCCTGCTAAATATCCCCACCGCCGCTGGGGGGGGATCGAGGAGCGGGAGGACGAGGAGGAGGGATCGAGGAGGGATCATCGAGGGATCGAGGACGAGGAAGAGGAAGATCGAGGAGGAGGGATCGAAGGGCGGACGAGGAAGATGGGAGATGATTCGAGGACGACGGATCCGAAAGAGAAGGACGGAGGGATTGAGGATGAGGAGGACGGAGGGATCGAGGGGCGATCGAGGGGGGATGGGGGAGGAGGGGAAGGCGATGCCAAGAGGGATGAGGATCGAGTCCTCGAGCTCATGGAGATGAGGATCGATCGATCGTCATCTCCATGAGCACTGATCCTGAAACCCTCGAGGCGCCATGGCCGACGGGCTAGCGATCATCGATCCCTCGATCCTCTCGGTCTCCTTCTCCTCCTCTTCCTGATCCCCCCGATTCTCGCCCCCTATCCTCCTCGATCCTCCTCCTCTTCTCGTCTTGTCCTCTTCTCCTCGCTCCTCGATCCGCGGGTCGGCCCGCCTCGGCGGCGCGCCGCCGCGCCCTGCTCGCGCGCGCCTGCAGGCCTCGGGCGCGAGGCCTAGAGCCCAGAGGCGCGCGGAGCACGGGAGGAGGAGGAGGAGGCTCGAGGAGATCGAAGGGAGGAGGAGGAGGAGGAGGAGGAGGAGGAGGAGGAGGAGGAGCACATGGAGATGCTGGCGCTCGGGCCATGTCCCTCGAGGAGGAAGAGGAGGAGGAGAAGGAGGAGGAAGGAGGAGGAGGAGGGGGGAGGGGGGGAGGGGATCGCTCGACCCTCCCCCTCCTTACTCCTACTCCTACATCCCTCTTCCTCCTCCATCAACCTCCTCTTCCTCCTTCTTCTTCATCATAATCCTTCCTCCTCTCTTCCTCCCCCTCCCACATTCCTCCTCCCCCTCGCTCCTCCTTCTCCATGCTCCTCCTCCTCCTCATCTCCCTCCCCCTCCTCCTCCTCCTCCTCCTCCTCCTCGTCCTCTTCCTCCTCACACATCTTTCTATGTGTGCATCTATTATCCCCTACCCTTCCCTTTCCCGTCCTCCTTCTTTTTCCAGTTTCACAATTCGCGCCAGAATCCAAGAAATTGAGCCTCTTGGACAAAAATTGAGCCGCGGAAGAAGAAAATTTAGACAACTCAAGATTGAATCCAAAAATTGTGACTGAATCCAAAAATTGTGACTTAAAGACGTCACAATTAAATTGGGACGCCAAGATGTCAGGGTCAGTTTTTGGAGGCATACTGGAAGTCTCTGGGGCGTATTGGGAGGAGTTGTTGGGCCTCTTGGGAGCCTCCGGGGAGCCCTTTGGGGGGCGCTTGGGGGGCCTCGGGGGGCTTCTTGCGGCCTCGTGGGGCCCTCTTGGGGTCCGCTGGGCTCGCTTAGGCAATCTTGAGGCCATGTCGGGGCCCTCCTGGGGCCGTCTTGGGCGACTCCTGCGCCGTCCTTGGGCGCTCTTGGACCGTCTCGGGACGCCTTTGGGGGCGTCTTGGGCCGTCTTGGGCCCGGCTTAAGGGTCTCTTGGGCCGTCCTGGGGCTCTTTTGGGGGCCTCTTGGGCTGTCTTGGAGCGTCGGAAAGCGAAAAAAGCAAGAACGCGAATAACATCGAAAGAACCAGTCACAAATCAGCGTTTGTGGCCTCTTGGGGTTCTCTTGGGAGGCCTCTTGGAGGCCGCTTGGGGCGTGTTGGTGGCCTGTGGGCTCGTCTGGAGGCCATGCTGGCGCGTGTTGGAGGCTCGCTGGCCTTTTAGGCAGTCGTCAGGCCATGTCGGGGCCCTCCTGGGGCTGTCTTGAGCGGTTCCTTGGTTGTCTTGGGGCTCACTTGGGCCATCTTGGGACGCTTTTGGGGGCCTCTTGGGCTGTTTTGGGGCCGGCTCAGGGGCCTCTGGGGCCGTCCTGGGGCTGTCTTGGGTGCCTCTTGGGCCGTCTGGCAGCGTCGGAAAACAGAAAAAGCGAGAAGGCAAAACACATAGAAAAAAACAATGAAACATCAACGTTTGTGGCCTCTTGGGGCTCCTTGGGAGGCCTCTTGGAGGCCGCTTGGGGCGTGTTGGTGGCTTCTGGCCTCGTTTGGAGGCCATGCTGGCGCGCGTTGGAGGTCCGCTGGGCTCGCTTAGGCAGTCTTCAGGCCATGGCGGGGCCCTCCTGGAGCTGTCTTGGGCGGCTCCTGGGCCGTCCTGGGGGCTTCTTGGGCCGTCTCGGGACGCCTTTGGGGGCTTCTTGGGCCGTCTTGGGGCCCGCTTAGGGGCCTCTTGGGCCGTCCTGGGGCTCTCTTGGGGGCCTCTTGGGCCGTCTTGGAGCGTCGGAAAGCAGGAAAAGCGAGAAAACAAAAAACATTGAAAACAACAATGAAAAAAAAACAACGTTTTTTGCCTCTTGGGGCTCTCTTGGGAGGCGTCTTGGAGGCCGCTTGGGACGTGTTGGTGGCCGCTGGGCTCGTCTGGAAGCCATGCTGGCGCGTGTTGGAGCGCTCGCGGGGGGCCTTTTTTTTTGTTTTTTTTGGGTTTGTTTTCTTGGCTGGGCTGGAGCCGCCCTGGCGGTTCTGGAGCGAACGGGAACCCTTCGATGTCCGGCCCGGGGGCCCTGCACCCCAGCGCCAACGAGGCTTCCTTGGGCTCGGCTGGGGGGACCTCGTCCCCGCGGAGGGATAGATATATATAGAGGAGGAAAGAGAGAGAGAGAGAGAGAGAGAGAGAGGAGAGAGAGAGAGGAGAGAGATTGAGAGAGAGAGAGAGAGAGGAGAGAGAGAGAGAGAGAGAGAGAGAGAGAGGAGAGAGAGGGAGAGAGAGAGAGAGAGAGAGAGAGAGAGAGAGAGAGAAGAGAGAGAGAGGAGAGAGAGAGAGAGCAGAGGATGAGAAGACGAGGAGAGGAGATGAGAGAGAGACCGAGAGGAGAGAGAGAGAGAGAGAGAGAGAGAGAGAGAGAGAGAGAGTAGGAGAGAGGAGAGAGGAGAGAGAGAGAGAGAGAGGAGAGAGAGAGAGAGAGAGAGAGAGAGAGAGAGAGAGAGAGAGAGAGAGAGAGCGCGAGAGAGAGAGAGGAGAGCGAGAGAGAGAGAGAGAGGAGAGAGAGAGAGATGAGAGAGAGAGAGAGAGAGCAGAGAGAGAGAGAGAGAGACGAGCATGAAGAGAGAGTGAGGAGAGAGAGAGAGCGAGAGAAGGAGGAGCAGAGAGAGAGAGAGAGAGAGAGAGGAGAAGAGAGAGAGGAGAGGAGGACGAGAGAGAGAGAGAGAGCGAGAGAGAGAGAGAGAGAGAGAAGAGATGGAGGAGAGAGAGAGAGAGATCTCGAGAGAGAGATGAGAGAGAGAGAGAGAGAGAGAGAGAGAGAGAGAGAGAGAGAGATGGAGAGATGAGAAGAGAGCACGAGAGACGAGAGATGAGAGATGAGGAGAGAGAGACGAGAGAGAGAAGAGAGAGAGAGAGAGAGAGAGAGAGGAGATTCGTTCGTGGTTCGTGGCTCGTGTGGTTCGCCCCCACGCCCCTCCCCTGAGCCCCGCCCCAGGTAATTCACGTTCTGACTGCTAGTGCCCATCTTCCCCGATCCACGAAGGAGCGCGCGCGAAGGGGCAGAAGGAGGAGGAGGAGGAGGAGGAGGAGGAGGAGGATAGGGAGGAGGAGGACAGGGAGGAGGAGGACAGGGAGGAGGAGGACAGGGATTTTTTCACTCGAGGGCAGAAGGGACAGCACTCTGGCGTTGCTGGCCCCAATAGCTCACAGCCTCTGCAGCTGCAAGCGGATCTTGGTGTAGAAGACGAGCAAGACCGTCAGCAGGAGCGCAGGCCCTTGCCAGTTGCCTTGCCGTTGAAGTCGCCCTTGTCCTTGCCCGCGCCCATGACGTGGGGCGGAGCGGTGACAGGCGACAGGCTGGTGTCCTCCACCTCGAACAGGGTCTTATCGCCAAATTGGTGGCCCTGCTTGTCATTATTGATCTTCGACACGGCGTAGTTGGTCATGGGTTCCTTCAGGGTATGCGCCTTCGTTATGCGCTCCATGTTGACGGACCAGTCGTACTCAGTAGGCTTTGGGCTCGCAGGACGAGTCCGAGGAGGAGGAGGAGGAGGAGGAGGAGGAGGATAGGGAGGAAGAGGGGGATCGCCAATCGTTGCCCCAGTGCCCATCCCCCCCGACCCTTGCCCCCGAGAGGAGGTGCGGCGGGAGGGGCCTGGCGAGCGGCCGAGGGCGCCCCGCGGCTGCGCCCGGGCGAGCGGCCGCCCGGGCGCCGCCCCGGGCGCCGCGTGCGCCGGCGGGGCGGCGCCCCGCCAGCGCACGCGAAACATCGTGAAATCGACTCGGCCACGACGCGAATGCCGCTGTATATACTCTAAATCAGACAGGTCCCCCCCTGAGGCCCCAACCTCAAGAGCAGGAGCTCTGCAGGAAAGTTGCCTGCCCGCAGGGGTTCCCAAGGACCCCGTCTGCAAAGACCCCGTCTCTGGGGCCCCGAGGCGCCGTCGGGGCGTCGCGCCCGGGGTCGGCGGCCGCGGGTGCCCCTTCGTGGGCGCCTCTCGCACCGCACTGCACCGCGCTGCGAGCACTGCCTATGTACAGTCATCGGCCTGGCCTGAGGAACGATAAATAAGGAACGAAGCCCCTTTCTTCCGAGGAATGACGCACAGGGGACGATGGACAAATAGTGAATAGCGCATAGGGAGCGATGAATAACGCATGCAAGTCTAAGGAACGACCAAGCCCCTTTTGAAAAGCAAGCGTTCCTTATTCAAGCCGCTCACTGTAGTTTGCACCACGCCGGCGAGATCTCAGAGCAATGCCTGCAGTGGTTGCACCAGGTACAGTCGGGGCCTTGACCTAAGGAAACCTAAATAAGGAACGAGGCCCCTTTTCTCCATAAGTTCACCTTCGAATTCGTGTCGGAAACCCAAGGAAAGCCTGAGGCAAGCTGCGAAACAATTAAGGAACGCTGAGCCCCTCCCCAACGAAAAGGGTTCCTTACTCAAGCCGCTCACTGTATGTAGTTTGCACCACGCCATCTCAAAGCAGTGCCCGCAGAGGTTGCACCAGGTACATCTCCGACACCGCTCACGCGACCGAGCTGGCTCCGCATGAGCTTGCACCGCACATAGCCTGCACCACCGCGCGTGCTCGACGCCCCTTGCGCCGCACTGCTTGTATCACACCGAGGTTTCACCGCCTTGTCTGCGGCGCGCATCGTTTGAACCACTTGGCGAAATCACATTGTTTGCGCTCCGCGAATTCAAACGTTCACTGGTTGGACACAACGCTGGCAAACTTATGAATAACGTAGGCCCGCCTGTCCACACGAGCATACCCTCCAAAAAACGAAAGTTAGACCCGTGCGGTATCCGTCGTGAGCGAAGTGGTCGTCGGCCAAAACGCACGCGCGTCAACAAATTCCAGGACATTGTGAGGAACCTATTGTTTTTTGTTCTGCGAGACTCGGTCGTGTCAGAGGCCAAACGCCTACAGGCAGCGAGCATTCATGGCGTGCCAGCGCTGCAAGAACCACAATGGCAATTCAGACATAATAGATCAAGAATCACGATAGCAATTCAATCATAATGTATACAGATGTAATCGCCGAATAAGTGTTGCTCCGCCGGCGTCGTCGCGGAGGAAGAGGAGAAGGGGGGAGAAAGAGGAGGACGAGGAGGAGGAGGGACGAAGGAGGGAAGAGAAAGACACGCAGAGCTAGACGCTGTTGATCTCCACGCGAAGAATGATCTGCAAAACCAAGGAATTACCACACGTCGAAGAAGCCAGAGCGCTTCAAAATCGACAACGGCTTGAACTTGATTTTGAATTTCTCGAAGCTCTATTTCTGGCAGTTGCTGACATCCCTGCTCTTCTCGTCCAACAAATTGGCCATTTGGGACCGCTCTGCGAAGTGCACTATGCCCTGTCACTCCTCCTCGTCACGCGGGTAGAAGCGAGCCGATGTAACGCAAGCTCGACTCGAGATGAGCTGCGCCATGCGGAATGCCGTCAGCGCCTTAGGTTGAAAGCCGATATGTGGGGGTGATGGTGTGAACGTTGATGTCGGATGCTGGACTGGTGGGGGTTGGAGGTCACTCGGTGGAGGTGTAATTGAAATTGGGTGCTAGCTGCTGGGGGTCGAAATGCCCAGTTTGTGGACACGGGAGGTCGATAGGTGGAGGTGGAGCTGGGAAGATGGATGCCGTTGGCAAGATGGCGCAGTGTCGATCTGGTAGAGGTTGAACATCGACAAGTGGGGGGGGGACAACTGGACGCTGTAGGTCGGAATGCCGCGTTGGTGGGCGCTGGAGGCCGATTTCTGACCACCACGGCTCCAATCATCTGAATGCTTGCTGCTCTCAGTGTGCGACTGCACTGGGTACTTTTGTCAACCGTGTCGCTTGGGGATGCGGTGGCCCCCGTAACGGTCTAGCTGGCCGTGCGCGTAAACAGATATGCACCATGTCGCAATAGACAGCAGCAGTGGAATGATATACGTCCCCCCTCTCCACCTCGCATCGTCCAAAATCTTCAGCTGGTGCCCGTCGTGCTGCTCGTGGTACGCGCCGGACTGCACCTCGTACCCATCGTGCTGCTGGTGGAACTCGCCGTGTGACACACCCGTCGTGCTGCTCATGGTGCCCTCCTTGCTGTTCCTGGTACCCGTCGTGCTGCGCATCCGCCGTGCTGCTCCTGGTGTCCCGCGTGCTCGTCGACGTGCAGCTTTTGGTATCCGTCGTGCTGCGCGTGGTACTCGTCGTGCAGCTCGTGGTATCCGTCGCGCTGCTCTTGGCACCCGTCGTGTTGCGGATGGCATCTGTCGTGCAGCTCGTGGTGCTCGTCGTGCTGTAGCTCGTATCGGTCGACGTGGGCGTGGTCTCCGTCGTGCTGCTCGTGGCACTCGTCGTGCAGCTCACGGAACCCACTCTGTCAGTTGAGGCTGGCAGGCCTGTAACTGTCCCGGCCGCGTGACCGATGGATTGTGGGAGGGCGCCTGCCCTGGAATCGGCCGGAGTCGAAACTGTGCACGAGTTTTCTCGCACCCCGAGGGTGGACGCCGGCGTGTCGCCCTATTTGGGGGATGCCAGCCTGTCGATGTGTTCAAGTGCTGCTCGTGGTCTCTGCCGCGCAGCTCTTGGGCCACGTCGTGTTGCACGTGGTACTCGTCGTGCAGCTCGTGGAATCCGCGATTGTGCTGTAGCAGGTGCAAGTGTTGGCGCCAGCGGCAGAGCTGGCGACGGCGCCGGTGTAGACGATGGCGCTGGTGCCGGCTCAGGCGCAGGCGTTGATGCTAGCGTGTCGGTGCTGGCGTTGATGCCGGCGTAGGCGCAGGCGTTGATGCTGGCGACGATGCTGGCGTCGGCGCTGGCGGGAACGCCGGCGTTAGAGCTGGCGTTGGTGCAGGCGTGGGAGCTGCTGTAGGCCGTTGTTGCCGCAGGAGGCGCCAGCGTTGGTACATCGGCGCTGGCGCCGGCGCAGGTTTAGGTGAGGAACCAGAGTTGATGCTGGTGTCGGCTCGGACGTCGGCGCAGGCGCACGCTTCGGCGTTCGTGTTGGCGGCTGTGCTGGCATCGGTGCGGGTGTAGGCGCTGGCGTTGGAGCCAGGGCAGGCGCTGGCGTTCGTGCTTGCCTCAATGCTGGCGTCGGTGCTGGTGTCGGCGACGGCGTTGGAGCAGGCGTAGGCGCTGGCGTTGCTGCTGCAGCCTTAGTGTTGGCGTCGGCGCTGTTGTAGGCGTCGACGGTTGTGCTGGTGTCGGTGTTGGCGTCGGTGCTTGCGTAGACGCTGGCATTGGTCCCAGCGTTGGCGACGGCGTTGGTGCTGGTGGCAGGGTTGGCGTCGGCGCTGGAGTAAGCGTTGGGGTTGGTGCTGGCGTAGGCGCAGGCGTTGATGCTGGCGTCGGAGCTGACGTCGGCGCTGGCATAGGCGCCGGCGTTGATGCTGGCGTCGATGCGAGCGTCGGTACTATTGCAAGCGCTGGCGTTGGTGCAGGCGTAGGCGCCAGCGTTGGTGCTGGCGTCGGCGCTGGCGTCGGTGCTGGCGTAGGCGCTGACGTGGGGGCCAGCTCGGACGCAGGCATTGATTTCGACGTCGGTGCTGGCGTCGGTGCCAGCGTAGGCGACATCATTGGTGCTGGCGTCGGTGTTAGCGTCGGTGCTGGCGTAGGCGCTGGCGCTGGTACCAGCGCAGGCGCTGGTGTTTGGTGCTGGCGTCGGTGCAAGCGTCGGCGCTAGCGAAGGCATTGGCGTTAGTGCCGGCACAATCGCAGGCGCTGATGCCACCGCAATCGCACGCGCTGATGCTGGTCCCAGTGACCGCGTCGGCGCTGGCGTACGCGCCTGCGCCGACGCGTAAGCGGGGGAGGGTGGACACGTGGGGTTACAGGAGTGGGCTGTCCTTCACGGGCGCGGGAGTGTTGGCTCGCGTGGGGTGACTGTCACGCGGGCCATCGGGCTGGATGGCACGGGGGGATGCTTCAATCGCCGGCCCAAACGGGCCAGAGGCGTGCTAAGATAAGGTCGGGCATGTCCTCCTACAAGCAGAGTTTGGAGGACAAACTGCTCTTAAAAAATCATCCCCATTCGATGTGCTTACAATGTTTGAATACAGTCGGGGCCTTGACCTGAGGAACCCAGAATAAGGAACGAGGCCCCTTTTTCCCATAAGTTAAGTTAACCTTCGACTTCCTGCCGAAAACCTAAGGAACGCCTGAGGCAAGCGGCGAAACACTGAAGGAACGCGGAGCCCCTCCCCAACGAACAGGGTTCCTTCTTCAAGACCCCTACTGTAGTTTGCACCACGCCGACGAGATCTCAAGGCAATGCCGGAAGATTGCGCCAGGTACGTCTCCGACACCGCCCACGCGGCCGAGTTTGCGCCGCACGAGCTTGCACCACACATAGCCTCCTGTCGAGGGGCCAGGCCCGACGTCATGCTGAGATCTCCGGCAAGAGGTTCCGACACCTTCCATAGCTCGCGCGCGCGTGGCCGCCCCAGGAGGGTCCCCTGGGCGAGAAGCTCCCTGCCGGAGGTCCGGGCAAGGTCCCCTTTGGAGAGGCTCAACACACACACACACAAAACACACCGTGGGGAAAAGCACACGCAGTGTTTTTCCCACAGTGTGTATGTGTGTGTGTGTGCGTGCGTGCGTGCGTGCGTGCGTGCGTGCGTGCGTGTGTGTGTGCGTGTGCGTGTGCGTGTGTGTGTGTGTGCGTGTGCGTGTGCGTGTGCGTGTGGGTGTGTGCGTGCGTGCGTGCGTGCGTGCGTGCGTGCGTGTGCGTGTGCGGTGTGTGCGGTGCGTGTGCGTGTGCGTGTGTCGGTGTGGTGTGTGTGTGTGTGTGCGTGGTGCGTGCGTGCGTGCGTGCGCGCGCGCGCGTGCGTGCGTGCGTGCGTGCGTGCGTGTGCGTGTGCGTTTGAGTGGTGTTGTGTGTGTAGTGTGTGTGTGTTGCGTGCGTGCGTGCGTGCGTGCGTGAGTGCGTGACGTGCGGGCGTGTGTGTGATGTGCGTTCTGCGTGCGCGCGCGTGTGTGTGTGTGTTTAGTGTGTGCTGTGTGTGTGGTGTCGTGTGCGGTGCGTGCGTGCGTGTGTTGTGTTGTGCGTGCGTGCTTGCGTGCGTGCGTGCGTGCGTGCGTGCGTGCGTGTGTGGGGTGCGTGGAGCGTGCGTGCGTGCGTGTCGGTGTGTGCGCGTGTGTGCGTGCGTGCTTGCGTCGTCGTGCGCGTGCGTGCGTGCGTGCGTGCGTGCGTGCGTGTGTGTGCCGTGTGTGTGTGTGTGTGTGTCTGTGTGTGTGTGTGCGTGCGTGCGCGTGCGTGCGTGCGTGCGTGCGTGCGTGTGCGTGTGCGTGCGTGTGCGTGCGTGCGTGCGTATGGTGCGTACGGTGCGTATGGTGCGTATGGTGCGTATGGTGCGTATGGTGCGTGCGCGTGCGCGTGTGCGTGTGCGTGCGCGTCGCGTGCGCGTGCGCGTGCGCGTGTGCGTGTGCGTGCGGCGTGTGCGTGTGCGTGTGAGTGGCGTGTGCGTGTGCGTGGGTGCGTGTGGGCGTGTGGGCGAGTGGGCGTGTGGGCGTGTGGGCGTGTGGGCGTGTGGGCGCGTGGGCGTGTGGGTGTGGGGGTGTGGGGGTGTGGGGGTGTGGGCGTGTGTGGGGGTGTGGGGGTGTGGGGGTGTGTGGGGTGTGGGGGTGTGGGCGTGTGGGCGCGTGGGGGTGTGAGGGTGTGGGGGTGTGGGGGTGTGGGCGTGTGGGCGCGTGGGGGTGTGGGTGTGTGGGTGTGTGGGTGTGTGGGTGTGTGGGCGTGTGGGCGTGTGGGCGTGTGGGTGTGTGGGTGTGTGGGTGTGGGTGTGTAGGCGTGTGGGCGTGTGGGTGTGTGGGTGTGTGGGTGTGTGTTTCGTGTGTGTGTGTGTTTCCCACAGGCTCCTGGGCGCCGCCCTCGGAGCTCCCCCGAGAGCCCCAGGGAGGGCCCGCGAGCGGCCAACGCGTTGGATCAGCGCCGAAGGTACTCCAGACTTCGAAGCTAATCGTCAGCATCATCATCATCATCATTAGCAGCATCATCATCACCCCATCATCATCATCATCATCAGCATCACCGCAATCGCAAACTATTGGCCGCATCTCTCCTGCGAAGACCTCTGTCGCAAGGCGCCCTGGACCGACCGGGCCCGAACGCGCCGCGACACGAGCACCAGGCAACCCGACCCCCACCGAGCCCGAGCCCGCGGCTCCTACGCGCCGCCCTCGCAACTCTCGGCGGACCGCCGCAAGGCATCGAAGAGATACGCGTCCTGGTGCGGCCTCTGTCGCCGCATGTCGCACGTCTACACTGCTCGCCAGCATTCGCGATGCAGTGCCCGCTTGGCTCAGGAGTTACTGCAAAAACTTGGATTTGGGCCGTCAAAGCCGCCTCTACCGAGCAACATCAAGCAAATCTTTCTAAAAGAGGTCGCCCATGACTTCAGCTATCATGCGAACCCACTGTTTCACGAGGCTGGAGCTACGTTTGAGCTGCAAATGGATCAGGGGGTTGGTGGAGTGGGCGTTGGCCCCAAGCTTGGCTAGCTCGTCGGCTCGCTCGTCGCCTCGCAACGCCAACTCGCTGACCCTATGCCTGCGGGCCTGGCCGAGGGAGAGGTGAGACCTAATCCCACTCACTGAGATCATACTGCGTCCGATAACCTCCGAAGCACGGATAATATCCTTTCAAACTTCCGAGTAAGCGACATCCTCCCAAACATCCTCCACCATCTTGCAATCCGTGACCAACTCGAGCCCTTCTGGGCCTGCCAACCCCAACGCCATCAAGAACGCGAACACCTCCCCGGCCCTCGCCAGCTGGAACAGGTGGGGCAGCGGGCCATACGCCGAGCCGGCGATGTGCCAACTGAGCGTGAGTGAGACCACTGCCCGCCCTGCTCTGGAGATGGATGGGATGTCCTGATCGTAGCCTGGCCTGTCTATGCACGCACGCGTAGCGAGCCCTACATCTGGTGGGACGACGCTCTAACGAAACCCAGATTGCTGGCGTGGCGGCGGCCACGTCCACTCAGCACTGGGGGAGAGCGCCCTCCTGTGGAGCGCGATGGTAAAATGCTGCGCTGGCGCGCAAAGGAGCTCCAGAACGTCGATATCTCGCTTTCGTGGCTGATGAGGTGGACAACGAAACCTATGGAACGACGTTCGGTGCCTCCTGCAACCACTCCTGTAAATTCCGCCGCTGCCTGCCGCCTGCCATTGGGCGTTGTTCTTAAGATGCCCAATCACTGGCTCCGCCGAGGGCCCATCGTCGAGGCCCTCGACGCGACCGCCCCAGAGGCCAAAGATCAGATGCCACCGAGCGGGACTTGAGCGAACTACCTCCCGGGCGCGCGATGTCGATCTCTAAACCAGAGCGAATCACGAACAGATTCCAGGCCCTGGGCTCCAGGCCTATCCGCCTAAGCGCACGAACGACAGCACCTGCCGGACCTCTGCCCTGGCTCCAGTCGAAGTCCTGCTTGTCACGCAAAAACTGAAACTCCGCTCCATCACCGTGGGCTCCGTTCACTGGTTCCTGGCCGCCTGGCCCCACATGAAGAGCGAAAACACATTCGCGTCGCGCGCGGGGTCCGCCTTGGGCCCCATGCTGGAGGAACTCCAATCCCGCGCCTGCCCTGGGGGCCCCGAACACGGCAGCCCCTGCGCCCCTGCGGCGCTGCGAACTTCTTTCAGCATCGCCAGGGCCAGCCCGGCGCTGGGCCCCCAGAGCGAGCGACCCTCAGAATTCCCTTTGTTGAACTCTTCGCGCCGCGGAGCCTGCCTCTACGCTTTACGCCCTCGGGGCCACCTCAAACGAGCCTGCAGTGCCCCGCGCCCTCGAGTTCAATTTCTTGGCCAGGGTTTGATCACATCCGAGACTTCCTCCTGGGAGGGCCCTTTCAAAGTTCCACGTCTTGAGCTACTCAACGAATACCTGCCTCGTGCTCGACTGCGCGCTTAGCAAGAGTTCCTCGGGCGGAGAACTCCCGAGAAGAAGCCTCTCCAGCTGCGAACGCAAGAAGAGAGAGAGAGAGAAAGAGAAAGAGAAAGAGAAAGAGAAAGAGAAAGAGAAAGAGAGAGAGAGAGAGACATAATACTACTAATGACAAGAAAAAACGAATAAGACGAATAGTACTGATAATCATACTAATTAAAGAATAGTAAATACTTTCGCATCTATACGACCACCCTTCGGGCGATAGGGAGGATGTGGGGGGGGGGGGAACCGACATCTGCCTCAATCGATCTCACTATTGATCTCACTCAACGGGACACCACGGGACACCACGGAACACCACGGGATACTTGTCGATCTCACTATCGATCTCACACAACGGGACACCACGGAACACAACGAGACACCACGGGATACCGCGGGACACCTCTCGATCTCACTATCGGTTTCACTATCGATCTCACTATCGATCTAACTCAACGGGGCACCATAGGACACCACGGGACACCTCGGGACACCACGGGACACCTCGGGACACCACATCGATCTCACTATCGATCTCACTATCGATCTCACTCAACGGGACACCACGGGACACCACGGAACACCACGGAACACCACGGGATACCTGTCGATCTCACTATCGATCTCACTCAACGGGACACTGCGGGACACCACGGAACACCTCGGGGCTCCACATCGATCTCCAGATCGATCTCAACTTCGATCTCACTATCGATCTCAGTCAACAGGACACCACGGGACACCACTGGGCACCAGGGGACACCTCGGGACACCGCGAGCCACCGCCGGACGGGTGGGCGGGGGAGAATCATTTGTCTTCACTTCGCCCTAGCACCGGCGGACGCCACGGGACACCACGGGACACCGCGGGACACCGCGGGCCACCGCCAGACGGACGAGAGGGGAAGAATCATTTGTCTTGACTTCGCCCTAGTAACGGCGGGTTCATTCCTCTCGCGCGCCCGCGCAGCTTCGCCTCGCTCGCACGCACGACACGAACGAAACGAAACGATTTCCCGGTTGGGGGTCTCCGATGCATACACCTACACGACCACCCTTCGGGTGATAAAATCGATTAGTGGGGGCGGGAGAGGGGGGAACAACATCTGACTCAATCGATATCACTATCAATCTCACTCAACGGGGCACCACGGGCCACCACGGGACACTTGTCGATATCATTATCGATCTAGCTATCGATCTCACTCAACGGGACACCACGGGACAACACTGGCCACCCCAAGAAACCACGGGACACTGCGGGACACATCTCGATCTCACGATCGGTCTCATTATCGATCTCACTACTTATTGATATCACTCAACGGGAGACCACGGGACACCACGGAACACTTGACGATCTCACTATCGATCTCACTGACGATCTCACTCAACGGGACACCACGGGACACAACGGGCCACACGGGACACCACGGGAAACCGCGGGACACCTCTCGATCTCACTATCGGTCTCACTACCGATCTCACTGACGATCTCACTCAACGGGACACCATAGGACACCACGGGACACCACGGGACACCTCGGGAACACCACATCGATCTCAGTATCGATCTCACTATCGATATCACGATCGATATCACTCAGTGGGTCACCACGGGACACCGCGGGACACCTCTCGTTCTCACTATCGATATCACTATCGATCGCACTTTTTGGGACACCACGGGACACCACGGGAAGCCTCGGGGCACCACATCGATCTCAGTATCGATCTCACTACCGATATCACGATCGATCTCACTCAGCGGAACACCACGGGACACCACGGGACACCTGTCGATCTTACCATCGATATCACTATCGATTTCACTTTTTGGGACACCACGGGTCACCACTGGACACCTCGGGGCACCACATCGATCCAGGCATCGATCTCAGTATCGATCTCAATATCGATCTCACTATCGATATCACTCAACGGGACACCACGGGACACCACGGGACACCGCGGGACACCGCGAACCACAGCCAGACGGACGGACGGGCGGGCGGGGGATAATCGTTTGTCTTGACTTTGCCTCAGTAGCGGCGGACACCACGGGGCACCACAGGACACCACGGGACACCACGGGACACCACGAGCCACCGCCGGACGGGCGGGCGGGGGGGGGAAATCATTTGTCTTGACTTCGCCCTATCAACGGCGGGTTAATTCCTCTCGCGCGCCAACGCAGCTTCGCCTCGCTCGCACACACGACACGAACGAAACGAAACGCTTTCCCGGATGGGGGTCTCCGTTCCAGTGCGATCTCACCCCCAACATACGATACATATACGACGACCCTTCGGGTGATAAGGAGGTTGCGGGGAGGGGGGAGGGAAAGGGGGGGCCAACATCGGACTCAATCGATCTCACCATCGATCCCTCTCAACGGGACACCACGGGAGACCACGGGAGACCACGGGGCACTTGTCGATCTCACCATCGATCTCACTCAACGGGACACCGCGGGACACCGCAGGCCACCACGGGACACCACGGAACACCGCGAGACACCTCCCGATCTCACTATCGATCTCACCATCGATTTCCCTCAACGGGTCACCATAGGACGCCGCGGGACACCACGGAACACTTGTCGATCCCACTATCGATCTCAGTATCGATCTCACCCAACGGGACACCGCGGGACACCACGGGACACCTGTCGATCTCACTATCGACCTCACTATCGATCTCACATTTGGGACACCACGGGACACCTCGGGGCACCGCAGCGATCTCACGATCGATATCACGATCCATCTCAAGATCAATCTCACTCAACGGGACACCACGGGACACCCGTCGATCCCACGATCGATCTTCCGATCGATCTAACTTTTTGGCAGCACCACGGGACACCCCTGGGCGCCACATCGATCCCAGTATCGATACCACTTTCGATCTCACTATCGATCCACTGCTGATATCTCTATCGATCCTACTACCGATCTCACTCAACGGGACACCACGGGACACTGCGGGACACCGCAGAACACCGCGAGGCACCGCCGGACGGACGAGAGGGGGATAATCATTTGTCTTGACTTCGCCCTAGCAGCGGCGGGTTCATTCCTCTCGCGCGCCCGCGCAAGTTCGCCTCGCCATCGCGCGCGACACGAACGAAACGAAACGATTCCCCGGTTGGGGTCTACGTTCCACTGCGAGCCCCCCCCCGGCCTCCGATATAAAAAGCGGCCACCTGACCTCGACGAGCGAACAGCGTCCTGAATTTGGACGGGCAATATCGCCGACCACGTTTTAATGTACAACGCGCCCAAAGTGCCCCCGCGCGAGGTCCAGAGGGTCCAGCGGCAGACAACTGAGCAACCTCGTCGCCTCCCCGCAGCCTGCCAGGATTCCCGGGGTCGACCTCAGCTGCCTGCGGGAGCGCGTCAAATCTGCTGCTGGTCCGCTTGCCGCGGCGCAGGGGCAGCTTTGGCCGAATGCGAAACAACTTGCACCTATGCTTGACTGCAGCCCCCGCGAGAAGTCAGTGGTTGCCCTTCTCGCAGGCCCTGGTTAAATCAATGAATCACTAGACAGAACAACCTCCGGCGCGCAGATGGCGTTCGACCACTGGACTCTGCCCCAATATCGCTATCCCGCAGCTCTTGCCGACAATCCCATGCCCATCGGGCCTGCTGGCGCTGGCCTCCCAGGCGCGGATCCCGCGACGATCCGGCCTCGCAAGAACTCTGGCGGGAGTTGGGGGCAGACCTGTCGGTCGAAGACCTCCCTCAGGCCTGCCCAGCATGGCGAGGGCTCCATCCAGCGCCAAAGCCCCCCCCATACCTGGAGGATCCCGTCCGCGGCCTGGCCGAGGTCCCCGGGCCGAAGCACGTCGATCCCGCGCGCAGTGCGTCGCTTGAACTCCCTACCAGCCTGTTTGATCTGCTCGGGGGTCTCCGGGGGGTCCGGGAGGTCCTCGACCCCGCAGTTATGCTCCTTCGCCTGCTTCTGAATCTCACTGGCATGGTACTCGATCAGGCTTGGGAAGCCCCGAGCAGCCTCAGGAGGAACCCAATGACCAGTCCAATACCTGTGAAGATCGCCAACATGTTCCCGAGGTCCCGCGGGCACCTCAGGGGCGTCCGCCTTCCCGCCGCACGCGGGGATCTCGGGCACCCAATCAAAGGAAACCTGACTACACTTGTGGGCCTGCCCGCCCCCCCCCCCCCCGCTGGCAACTGCCTGCTCGACCCGGTCGCGCCGCTGCTTTGATCGCTCGGAGCTGAACGCCCGCTCGAGCGACTCGGCAACTCTGCTGTCCTCAATTCTCCAGCCTCCAAGCTGCACAGCACCTGCCCGCGTCACCAGGTCGCAGGGCGGCTGCCAGCCTTCCCGTGCGCTACCGCCGCGAAGCTGACGGGGCCCTCGACGCATCTGGTTCAAGGCCCCATAGCGCAAGCATTCCCCCACTCCGAAGCGCTGCTCCTGAGGCGCGTGAGTTGCTGGAACCAGATTGAGACCACCCTCGATCCTCTGATCTGAGAACATCCTACAGGACACTTGCCCCCAAAAGTCCTCGAAGCTGGGATCTGGGCGAACTCGGGCCCCATGGGCCTCCCGAAGTACTTCTTCAGACTGGGGGCCCCGTGGGACTTCCCCAGCTCGGCATCGAGGGCCATCGCAAACTGTTGACAACGCGCATCCAGAATCCCCGGACCACCTCGTCGCTGCGCCTGTCGGAGCAGCCCCGGGCATTCATTGGTCTCGGGCCTAGGTCGTATAACAACGTCATTGAGAAGCGCTGCCGTCTTCTGAAACATCTGGGCCCAAGTGCCCCATCGGCTTGACATTAACCTCGACGGTGGCCGGCCAGCGCGGCTGCGTCGAAGACTTCCCGCCGATGCGACACGACTGAACATCCACTGCTCGACCTCTCGACATCGCAAAACTGTAGTGTTCCACGCCGGGTGAACAACCCCCCCCCCCTCCCCGAAGTTTTCCAGTCCGCCCCCATCTCCGCGAACCTGCGAGGCGAAACATTCCAATCCCCTCCCAGGATGAATGGGGGCCCCATGCTGAGTGGGCGCTCTTCTAGGCGACTGAGTATTTGAGAACCCTCTGGGCTTCGCGGGTCTCGGCCGGGCAAATAGGTCAAGCCGATCATGGAATCGCCCGGCACGAAGGCATAGATCCACCTCAGCGCCCGGTGGTGTCTAAATGGGAGATCTCGTGCTGAAGACGGCGGCATGCCCATGCCGATGAAATTCTCGCATGCTGCAGCGGCCCCCGGCGATGGCCGGCCACCTGCATCTGCAACTATGGAAGGCGGAAGGCTGACATCCCAACCATGTCCCCGAAGTGTTTGTTCGCGCCCCTGGCGCTCGCTGGCTTCAAGCGACAGCCACTCAGTGCAATCCAGTGCGCCAGACTGACATTCCCCGCCGAGACGCTGCTTCACCGACTTCCAACAAATAGAATTGCAGGTCTCCTCTGAGAAAAACCCCCTCCGGTCAGGCCGAGACTGAGCGATCCCAGGCCCCGCCTGTCACCGAGGACCATGTTTTGGAGCCACCGCGACCCCCGAAATAGCCGCCGAATTCCAAAGGAGTTGCGCGGTACTTTTTTTTGTTTTTTTGAGCGTGCAATGCTGGGCGAGCAGGCCCGCCTGCGACGCCCCCTGGTGAGCATCCATTTTAAACCAAACATCACCGCGGCCGTCACCATCATCACCGCCAAGACCACAAGAGAACAACTGTTACATTCATCATCGCGCTGAGGGCACGTCAGCCTGCGTCGCCGCACATCGACTCTTTGCCACAGCCGAGTGCTGCGTGTTCCCAGCAGCATTCGTCGACAACTGTCAAAAGCAAAACCGCCGACATGGTCCATGAAAGGGCCACCAGGAGGGCCGCCGAAGGGGCCGCAGAGATCGTCGGCGAAATCGCTGCCGAAATTGCCGCCGAAATCGCCGCCGAAATCGCCGCCGAAATTGCCGCCGAAATTGCCGCCGAACTTGCTGCCGAAATTGCAGCCGAAATCGCCGCCGAAACCGCCGCCGAAATCATTGCGAACTCCGCCAAAATCGCCGCCGAGATTCAGCCGCCAACATCGCCGCCGAAATTCAGCCGCCGAAATTATCATCGCCCTGTCCCAGGCGAAATCATTATTTTAATCAAGCTCGATGACACCGCGGACACAGGCAGTGAGTCACAGCCTAAGTCAATTTCGGCCTCTCTTCGGCGGCACAATCAGGAATTTCGGCGGCAATTTCGGCGGCAATGTCGGCGGCAATTTCGGCGGCAATTTCGGCGGCAATTTCGGCGGCAATTTCGGCCGCAATTTCGGCGGCCCTGTCGACGGCACTTTCGGCAGCCCTTTCGGCGACAATTTCGGCGGCCCTTTCGACGGCTCTTGTGGCGGCGTTGCTTTTGCCAACTGTCGACCATGGCTGCCGGGAGCTCCGGGCCGTCGGAGGCCCCGGCGGGCCCTGAGAGGGCCCTCGAAGGGCCTGGCCAGAAAGCGTCTGCGAAGTAGCTCAAGCCACGCGCGATTGGCACGCGACGCGCAAAGCGAATTCCCCCTCGCAACGTGCAGAGCGAATTCCTCGCGTCATGCGCCAGCGCGCTCAAAGATGCGCATGGGAACCACCGCGCGACAGGGCGCGCCTGCACACCGAAACCATCAAGAATAGCTCAATTTCGTTTGGAACGAATTTCGGAGCGCGCCCCTTTTCGTCTCCAAAGGAAGTGCCACTACGACGCCTGGCATGGCCGAGTGCGCAAGGGGGCCAACTTCTCGGCCTCAGCCTTACCTGGAACGAGATGCGACGGCAGCTGGGGCCCCGCGCTGAGCACGGTTGAGAGGCGGCGGCGGCATGGGCGACGGCGGAAGGAGAAAGAAAAGGCCAGGCAGCAACCCGACACGCTGCCAGACGCCCCCGCCCACCCCCCCAAGCCAGCCGCCCGCTCGATCCCCCATCTCCTGGGGCGATCTGGCTTGCGGCTGCGCCCCCAACGCCGCCTGCGAAGGCCCCCCCCCACCCCCCCCCAACGGCGCCTTTGGCCAGAGCTGCGCGCGCAGCCCGGCGCGCATCGCTCTGCTGCGCGAGGGGGGCGAGGACGTTCTAGCTCGCTCGCCGCCCTCGAGTCCACCTCGACTGCCCGCCGCGGCCCCGCTGGCCTCGGCGGCGGCGGGGCCAGCGGGGCCAGCGGCGCCTGAAGGCGCGGCCGCTGGGCCAGCCTGGCCGCCGCTGCCAGCCGTCGTCGCGGACTGCTCCTCCTCGGTCTCGCGCCTCTCGGCGGCCAGCTTCTCGACGTGCTCCGCGCGATCGGGCCGCGAGCCCTTGGCGAAGTCTTGGACAGTGCCAAACAAGATCATCGCCAGAACCGGGATCCCCTTCTGCATCTTCTCCTGGCGCCCCGCGGCTTGCTTGCGGTCCTCGCCCGGCGCTTCGTGCAGCGAGCGTTGCACCTGGCCGAAGAGGGCGTCGCACCCCCCGAGGTCGAAGCACGAGAGGTCGCTCTCCAGCTACTTGGACGCGGAGGTACGCGGCGGCGGGGCCGCCTGCTTGCCGACGACGTTGCTGTGGAAGCTGCCCAACAACCGCTCGTACTGGCCATCCGCCTCCTCGAGTTTTTCCGTGGGGGGCCCGGCCAAGGATGTCCAGGGATGTCTGCTCGACCAGCGCATGCTGGATGTACTCGTACTTGTCGGCCTCCTGCTTGAGCTTCGCCTCAAGCTGCTGAACACGTTGATGGGCATGCTGGGCCTGTGCTTGCAACGGTGATGTCTTCGGCGCCATGGCACATTTCTTCTTGTGTTCACGAACGCATTGGCCCGTTTGTTCGTGCTTCTTGTCCCCCATCTTCGCCGCCAGCATGCGCAAGCTGTCGACCTCCTCGTCTGACAACGCGGGCTCCTAACTGGTGACGCCTGGCGGAGCCTGCAGCCCTGAGGCCGTCGGCGCGATGCCACGCGGGCTGTCGAGCACAACCAAAACCACATTTGCATCCTGACTCTCGGCGACCTCTGACCATGATGTGACCGTGATGACTGGCAGTGCTTACAAAACCATTGGCTCCAAGGCGTCTTCTTGCACGCGCAACTTTGACAATGACCCCTGTGGACACCTTTGCCTGCGGGTTCCGGTTTGCCCCGTCGCCCGACCACTCCGTGCTCTCGGCCTCTGCCATCTCCCCGCTGCCAAGACTGCCCCCGCGACGTTGCGGAAACTGGCAGGACCGCCGCGGGGATATCGCAAACATTTTGTGGGGACCCTTCGGCGACCTGACGCCGAACAGCCGAACAGCGACAGGACATGGCGCTGCCAGAGAAAGGGAGCCCCCTCGAGCCCATGCCTTGTGCCAGAACGGCTGCAGCCAAAATTGTTACGGACCGCCTCCTCCTCCTCCTCTTCCTCCTCCTCCTCCTCCTCCTCCTCCATCTCTTCGCTCGTCCTCCCAGGCATCCTACATCCTACCCCCTTTCCTCCCTCCGCCCTCCTCCCTCCTCCTCCTCCTCCTCCTTCTGACTCGTGGCTCGTCTTCCTTATCCTCCCTCTTTCCCCCTGACCCCCGTAGCCGTCTTGGCCCAAGGGAAACGCGTTTCGAAGGACGCCCTCGTAACCGAGAGACAGCCAATGGCGCGAAGACACGCTATAGCAGCCAAGATGGAGGACGGCATCGACCTCTTGGATCCTTATCAGGGCCCTCTTAGACCTCTTCGAGCCCTCTTCGGCCTCTTCCGTTGTGGCCAAGAGGTCACCAAAAAAGGTTCCAAGAGGGCCCAATAAAGCACAAGCAAAACGCATTGTGTGACACAACAATTGCGTCACACTGTGTGGCGTTGGAATTCCCTCCTCCTGGAATCATCCTGGGGCCGTTTTGAAGCCCACTCTGAGGCCTTCCCAATCCGCTTTTTTGCAGAAGAACTGCCAATCGCGCGCTCTCCTGCCCACGCGTCTCTCTTGATGCTCCGCGCAGTGGCGCTGCGACGGCCGCGAGGCCAGGAGCGCCGCGAGACCGCGACGGGGCACGCGGCGCGCATGGCCACGTTGCTGGCCGAGGGGGCCCCGCCTCAGGGGCTCCGCTGCTACCGACGCAGGGCGCCCCCCCAGTTGGGGCCGACCAGGCGGGCGGACGGCAAAGACGGCCGCGCGGGACGGCCGCGCGAGCAACGCCAACCCCCTGCGCGCCCGTCCTCTGCGATGGCTGGGCTTCTCCTCCATGCACTGCGCCGTAGCCTCGAAGCGCGACGGCTGCGGGCGGCCAGCAGAGGGGCTTCGGCCCGCTGGCCAGGGGAAGCCGCGGCGTGCCAGGCGCACTTCGCTGACAGACGCGCGCCATGCCAAGCACAGGAGCGACGAACAGAAAACGGGCCCTACGCAAGATGGCATGGTGACCTCACGCGGTGGCTTGCGCGGGCCGCCGGCGCGGCACGCCAGATGGGAAGCGAGGGCGCTTGCGAGGGACCTTACGAAGGCAACTTGCGCGCGACTGTCGGCACAGACGAACTCGTTTTTCTGCGTCGCTCAACTGTTGAAGCCCTGAGCAGCTGGGCCCACCGGGCAGGCATGGGTGGGATGGCCGCGCGAGCGAGCCACGCCAGACACCGGCAGCTCCACTGCGCGGATCTGGCCGTTCTGGCACAGGCGGCGCACGCCGCCCCGAGAAAAGGGGGGGAGAGAGAGAGAGAGAGAGAGAGAGACATAGAGAACGCGAGAGAGAGAGAGAGAGAACACAAAAAAGGAAGAGGGAGGGAGGTAGGTGGAGGCGGGGAAGCGAAGGTGGGCGGGCGTGAGGGCCACCCGTGCACGAGATCGTCCTGGAGCTGCGCTCGGCTGGTAGCCCCGCGCCGCCCCTGGGCTTTCGGTACAGATCCACGATCCCCGCGGGAACTCCGAAGACCTGCTGCTCCTCATCGCTCGGACGTCCAGTCCCCGTGCATTTCTCGATGCCGCGCGTGTACGTTTCGCAAGATGGTCCAGGATGTTTCTCGATGGCCCGAGCGATGCCGAGACTGGCGAGGCAAAGGCGGGGCTGCTGGAGGCGAGGGAAGCCAGGGCGGGGAAAGCACGGCGCGGCGGCACTTCCACGACACTCCCAGCTCGCCGCGCGCCGCGCCCCGCGCCGTCGCCCCCGCGCGGCGCGCGGGCGTCTTCGCACCCTCGCGCCGCCGCACCAACGAACGGTCCGCCGGCCACAGCGCGTCAGCAAAAGGTGAAACTCTGCACAGAAGCAGATCGAGCCTTTGAAGGTGGACTTTGCATGCAAAAGCGTGTACGCAGAGCACAGAAAGGGGGTCCTGGGTGGGGAAGGCCCCCGCAACCAGGACGTGGAACGTTCATCGACGGGTGCGGCCGCCCCGTGACGCTTGAGTTTCAGCAGAGATGGCTGAAAAGCGAGCCCTCCTGCCAGCGGCTCGTTCGCCCACTATGGACGGCGGTCGCTCCTCGTCGCTCATGCGGCCGTATGGGTCTCCACTACCTTTTCATGTTCTGCCGCTTATCTCCCCTCCTCCTCCCTCTTCCCTCCTTCTCCCTTCGGGCGCGCGCCCCAGCGTCTGCACGATATTGCGCTGAGAGACGCAATGGGTTCGAACTAAGACAGTGCGCTGGCGCTGACTCTCTCTCTCCCTGCTCGGCTCTGCGCATTGCGTGCCAGAGAAAGGAACACAGGCTGGAGGGAGGAAGAGGATAATTACCCAGCATTGGGAAGAAGGGGATGAGGAGAGAAGGAAGGGGGTAAAAACGACAATTGGACGCTCGCGGCGAGCGAGCCACACTGCCTCTAGACGGGACGCCCGACAATCGTGAGGGAGGACGACTAAACTGTCACTTATTGTACCGAACTCTACTATCCCAGATTTCAAGCGTCTGCGTGCGAAGCGGACTTCGAAGATCGGGTCGGTCGATGCGCTGCACCGTTGTGCTGCTTGTCTGGTGTGAGGGGCCGCTTCGCAAGTCCAGTGCGAAGAGTGGCGCCACAGCGACGGGCCGATGTGGAATGTGCAAAAGTAAATAGGGCGAGGTCAGGCTCCGCGGCAAGCCAGTGGTAGAGGGCAGCCGTCGTGAGCAGGGGACCGCGCGCAGTGGTGCCCTCCACCTCCCCCCCTCCCCCCCCCGCCCCTCCTCCTCCTCCTCCTCCTCCTCCTCCTCCTCCTCCTCCTCCTCCTCCTCGAGGCGACCTACAGCGAGATAACAAACGCCGCTCCGGCCGCCAGGTCCGCCTCCGCGGACGTGGTCGCGGAAGGCCCGGTGAGCTGGCTGTCGCGGCGGGCCCGGGCGAGCGCACCCCTGCGCAACATCCGGCGGCGGATGGTGCGACGGCGCGCGGCGGACATCCTCGAGCCGGCCTCCTCGTCATCCTCGTCCTCGTCCACTTCGGCAGCGGCCAGTTCGGGAGGCGCCTGGACCTCGTAGCCCTCCGAGTCCGCCGCCCAGCTCGGGATCTGGGGCCCGGTCGGGAGCCGCTGTTGGTCCGCCCTGGACGGCGTGAGGAGCAGCATCAACGGAAGAGGGACGCTTGCGGGCGCGGGCGGCTGGGCGGCGCCGCCGGTCCAGGGCCATGTGCCCTCCATTGCGAAAAGGAAACCGGGGGAGACCTCGCTGGGCGGCGCCCACCGTGCCCACATGCCTGGCCGGGGACTTCAGCCAGAATGGCTATAGCATTCCCAATCCGTCTGGGACGGGCCTGGACGAAACCTTTGGGACCCCAAGAGGCTCCAAGAGGACTCCACAACTCCAAAATGGCCGAAAGAGAGTCCAGCCCAAACGCACAGTATGACACACTGTGTGGCTTCGGAGCTTCATCTTGGAGCCCTCTTGGAATCCTCCTGAGGCCCTCTTGAAGCCTTAGGCCTCTCCTAGAGCCCTCTTCGGGCTTGAGTGGGAGGAGGAGGCAGCTTGGGTGGGAGGAGGAGGCAGCTCGAGTGAGAGGAGGAGGTAGCCGGAACCACATCACCTGGCTAGCCTGCATCGAGCCAGCCTGACTATGCTATTTCATGTTTAGACGAATTCTGGATTTGTCTATATCTATCCTTGTCTAGCTGCGTTGCCCTCTCTCTCTCTCTTTCTGTCGCTGTCTCTCCATCTCTCTCTATCAAGTCAATCCGTCGCGCAGGTCTTTACTATAGTGGGAGGCTAAGCGACCTGGCCTGCACGTGCGGCACTAGCACACGATGCGGCGTTACTCTATACCCTCTAGGGCTGTGTGTGTTGTTCTTTCTCGGCTTGCCTGACCTTTACTGAATGCATCGTCTGCTTGATTTGTGAGTCGATTTGCCTACATCGGCCGCGCACTGTTGCTTTCCACCAGAGCGCTTCAGCTACCGCGCTAGAGTCTCACCAACGTAGGAAGGCAGCCGAAGCAAAGAGAGACGAAAAGAGCCCTGCCCTCCTGCGCGACTGCGGGGGTCGGCCGGGTTTTGCGCAGAATGCCAAGCTTCAGTGCGGGTTCCAGGTTTCGGTCCCGAGGAATTCCGCGTTTCGCAGAGAATTCAGGGTTTCGGTGCGGACTCTGGGTTTCGTGGTTTCCGGGTTTCGCGCGGAACTCCAGGTTTCGGTGCGGATTCCGGGTTACGCTTTTCAAGTGGTTCCAGGCCTCGACCGCAATAACTTCGAGTTTGGCGGCGATTCCCGGGTTCGCCTCTCCACCTGGATGTAGGCACTGCGCTGGCACAGTGGCAGGATTTGCCGAAAACAACTGGGAAATCACCAGATGATTTTGGCTGCAGGCATACTGTAATGGTTATGATTACCTGTCTGCACCTGCTGGAACAAATATCACAACATCACATCGCACCGCCTACGATGGCTGCACGTACACAAGCTGCAAGGCCACTGCACGAACGATAATAAGCTTTCGCCCTCAATGATTGCACGCATGGGGGAGTCGCGTGGTAGGGTAGTTATCCTACGGGCGCACAGCGATGAAAGCCACATGTTGCTGCCCCGCGGCGTTCAACAAACTGCCAGAGGGAGTGGCAGAGCTGGGGCGATGCGCCAGGAATCCCCCGTCCACCAAGACAGTGCGATGGACAATCCGCCCACAGAGGCTTCGCTGTTCAGAGGAAAATGCTGTCAGCGCTCGCACAAGCCGCCCGAAGATGCCGAGCCCTGGGGACGACGCTCGCAGAGTTGCTGCAAAGGGTAAAGGCTGGCATGCCCCCGCCACCTGGTGATACCACTGATAGGGAATATAGGGGCAATCCCCGGGCTCGAGCTCCGCATAAGAATCCACGAACCACTCTCCAGAGTGGCGGCCGGACAAGGAGGCGGAAAAGAAGAGAGGAAACGAGGAGATGACGTGGTGTAATCGCGCAAATAAGAAGTAGAAGCAGGAGGGAGGAAGACGAAGACCGTTATACATCCATCACCATTTGTCATAAACACATCCAAATCTAACTTCCAGTACTTCCTTCAGGCGCCCGCTGGTCCAAGGTCCCGCCATGCATCGTCGGCTCCAGGGGGCTGGAACCTGGAATGTCCAACGCCTGGCAACAACATAGGGATCTACGGCAGCCGAAACAAAATCAGAGCCCTGTCGTACTCTAAGGCTTGATGTCCCTGGGCCCTGGGGGGCACAGGCTGATCGAGGACCCTATGGCGCGCAGAATGCGGAACAGCTGCGTATCACAAATAGTCGATGACACAACCCCCATCGACAGAGCAAACAGGGAGCCGCCAGGCAGTTGTATACTCCACTTCGCTCCACCCAGGGAGGTTAATCAAGTCTACTCAATCTTCATCAAGTCTACTCGATCAACATCAAGATTGCCAAAGAAAGCCCCATAACCTTTCACGTTCTTGTCGAGATCAGCCTCGACCCAACCAAAGCGATTCTTTGCCGTGTTTGGGTGCGCCTCGGCCGCATCCCCCAATGACTGCTTCCGAATCCCTCCGCCTTCCCGCTCACGAAGTCGCGCATTCGGCTCCAAATCGCCTCCTGTTGCCTCCTCCTGCTTCTGATCCTCCGCCTCCTCCTCCTCCTCATCCTCCTCCTCGACAAGAACATGCATCCTCCCTGGTTCCTTCCTGGAACGCACCAAAGTCGGACTCGTTCTGAATGTCGACATCCCCCTTCGTACCCTCACCCTCCGTCCCGTCCTATCCCTCGGTGGGCACGCAATTTCTCAGGCCTCATTCAGCTTTGGACCCTCCTGTGCAGACAAGAATCTATGCGACCACCTGTGCAAGCAGAGGTGCACCATCGAGCCACTCCTGGGACATTGGTGCAGGAGCGGAGGAGACGAGCACCGCCATGCCCCTCTCCAACAGGACGGCAATCCGCTGCCGTCAATCGCGAATCGGCGGCCGTGCGCAGCCCGTGCCACGGAGATGAGCATGGTGCTGGGTAAGGCGTGCCAACTGTTGCAGCAGACACGTCCTTTGTGACCATGCGCTGCGGAATGCCCGGGAAAAAGGCCCACTGTGCGCCTCCCTCGGCAAGACTACGAGTACAACTACGAGTGGGAGGGCGAGGGGTAACGATGAATCACAGAGAGGCGCATCTGACTGGGGAACGTCTGCCTATAATTGTCACTGGGCGCGCATGCTTGAAAACATGAGAACTGGGGCTGGGTGCCAATCTGGATGACGCATGCTACGGCCCCGACCGCGCTCAGACCAGGACGGACGCACGACAGCAACGAAAAAGGCCGACAGACGGGACACAACTGGCCCCGCGGCGGCAGAAAGAACGGGAGACGCACACTAGGGCCTGCGACCGCGGCGGCTTCCCCACTCCCGCGCGCAAGGGTTTTCGTGCCGCGCCGCGCGCGCGGATGCCGCCGCTGCCATTGCCCCGTTGCCGCTGCCGCTCCGATGGGAACCATGATGCAACTCTTTCGCATCCCGCCCCCCCGCTGCACCCCACCCGCGCACGCGTAAAAAATCCCATTCATCCCATGACCTAGTCGGCCGCGGTCCTGGCTGTTCCTCCACGTCCTGCCGTCCACGGGTATCCCTGGACACTTCCGGCGCCAATCTCAGCATTCTGTTCAGGTCCCAACAGGGCGCACCATTGCCTAGACATTGTGCGTATGTTGCCACGGACGAGCATTGCCCGGCGTACCTCGCCCTTGGCACCGCAAAGCAAGGGCATCCCGCCAGAAGGTACGCGTCGAACACCCGAGCGACGACCTCATCATCACCATCTTGTTGACGATCTATCAGCGGGGCAACTACGCGCAGCACCCTTTCGGCAGCCTAGTATTAAGCCACACGCGACGACGAACGCAGTGCTGGCGTTGCGCAGAGCCACGTATGTCCATCCTCGAATAGCCCTATTAGCGGTGCGGTGGCGGTACAAGAGGGGCCCAGGGGTGACGTTGATGCCTGTATACGGGGTGGCGGTAATATGAGCCCTGTGCTCAGGGGCCCCAGTCACTCCCAGGAACTTGATGTCCCAGGGCGTTGACTGGGTTGTTCAAAATCGGCAGTGCGCTTAAGCCCACATGGCCACAAACGTCGAGCCCTGAACGTGATGCGATGGCGGTGCACGAGAGGCCGGGGGTGACGTTGATGCCTCTGTTACGGGTGGCGGAAGCGGGGGCACATGTGCGCAGTGACTGTGGCCCCAGCCACTCCCAAGAACTGGATGCCCCCCGTCTGCGATGGGAGCGGGTCGCCAACGAAGGGGGGGCGGAAACATGGAAGCGCGGGGAGCGGATCCCGGGCCCCCCCGCCGGACGCTGCTGGCGTCGAGGCCCACCTCCACACCTCGCTCCTCTGGCCACCGCCCCTCAGACACCGCCGCCCCGCCCTACCGCGCCGCGCAAGTTGCGAAAGGGGGCGTGGGCGCGGTCGCCCTCAAAACTATCCCGCGGGCGCGCCACGCGCCCTGACGCTGGGAAGGGTCGCGCGGGGCCCCGCGCGCTGCTTCAGCCGCCTCCAGCTGCGCCCGCGCGACGTCGTCGGAGACGCGCTGGGCGGGGCTAGCACTGCCAGCACGGCGGCGCAAGGCGCGCGCGCCCGCAGCCCCCCCCGATGCGATGGTGCGCGCTGTTTCCCTACCATTAGAATAACGTGCGCCGCATCTCCGTGCCTGCCCGGACTGCGGACCGAACGACGACTTCCTGGCTCGGCAAGAGGGGCGGCCCGCGTGCCGCCGAAACCCTGCCCGTCGGCCATAGGGCCACGGGGCCCCCGCAGCGCGAATGCGACCATCGCCGCCAGGGCCCCTCCCGCCCGCGGCGGGCGGAAGCGTCCGCGCGCGGAGCGGGGTCCTCGACGCATGGTTGCCACCTGGGCGCGGCCCTCATCTGCCGAGTCTGGACCGTCTCTGGCCATTGCCTGCGCGGGCGGCCACCCTGGGGCGCGCTGCGGCCGGCGCCCCGTCAGCGTGCGATCGCGGCTCGTGACGGGCTCGCGCCCGGGCGGGCCCCCCGCCCCGAGGAGTCGCGCAGGCCCCGCAGCTGCCGGCGCCCTCCTGGCTTCTCCACCGCCGGGCTGGCGCGCTCCCGCCCCGAAGGGCAACGCAAAGCCTGCCGCCGCTGGCGCCCTCCTCGGCCTGCTGCCTTTCATCGGGCACTCACATCGGACCCGTCGAACTTCGACGGGCCCAGAGCTCGAAGAACTGCCCGAGCCCATGCCATCGCTCGCGGCGGCTGCCGTCGCCATTTCGGCCGAGATCAGGCGCCGGCGCCGCGTGCAGACCACGTCGTGCTCTTTCCGGCCTGGCGCATCGTCGAAGTGCGCCCAATCCAGCGGCGACCGGCCGGACGCCCAGCCACGGCCTTCGACTTGGTGGAGCGAAGCCACCTTGCGCTTCGCAAGCGCGACGAGGTTGCTGAGCACGGTCGCTGCTGACCTCCTCGGCGCCCCTGCTGTCGGAGGGGGGCTGCCGCTCTCCGTCGCCAATCTGATCGTTCGTCCAGCTGCCGTTGTCAGCGCAACCACGGCCGCCCTCTCCCCCCGGGACTCCTCGCGGGGGCGTCGATGTCTTCGTTGGCGGCGCGGCGTCTTCCACTTCGCCATCTTCGCCGGCGGTCGCTTGCGCCGCTGCCCCCCACGGCCGCAGATCGGTGTCTTTGGGCGTCGCGGCCATCCCGCCAGCGCGGGCGTCGAGGGCCGCGCAAGCCCCAGCCGCCCCGCTCGCCGCCGCCCAGTCCGTTCCCCCATCGGCGCCGCGCGGGCCCCAGCCGCCGCGCTCGTTTCCTCTCGGCGCCAGTCAGTTCGCGAGGCGTGGGATGGCTGGAGCCTCGTCCAGATCCACGTCGGATCAGCACGCAGCGCCTCCGCGAGCCGCTTCTGGAACGCAAATGCGACCGCGCGGCGCGCGGTGCGCCCTCGCGCAGGTGTCTGCGCCTTCCAGCGACCACCTGCCCAAGCAGTCGCGCTCGTTTTTCGGGGCCCCCACGTCGCCGCCATGGCCAGAAGCGTCGTCGCCCGCCCCGCGCACGTCGAGCAAGCTCACGACCCGCTCTGGGATAAGGGGCCCGACCTCCCCCCACTCGCATGCCGCTGGCTTCAGCGTCCTCCAGGGCACCTCCTGCGCCGCTGCCGCTGTCTCTGCGCGCCCAGCGAGATTGCGGGCCACCGCCCGCCCTGCGTCGTTGCACTGCGGCGCCCGCGAACACCTGCCACAGGTCGAAGCCCGCGTGTGGCCACGGTTGGTCGAGCATGGATCGCTCGCGGGATGCCAGCGGCCTCCGCTAGTCTTCGCGCGCCCCGGCATGCCGCTCCGCTCCGCTAGTCTCCCCGCGCCCCGGCGCGGCCGCCAGCCCCCCGCCCGTGAAGGCGAGGCGGCGCGGCGGGGGCCAGCTGCGGTCGCAATGACGCAATATTGCCCACGCATTGACGACGGCGCCACTCTGCGGAATGATACCCGAGAAAAAACCCAATCAGGGCAATAGGGCTAGGGGGCTTTAGGACTAGGGGCTATAGGGCTAATGAGCCCTAAGGGCTATAGGAGTTGTAGGGCTATAGGGCTATTCCCTCGACCTCTTCCCTCCGCACCGTCCGCTTAGAAGGCGTGGAAGGTGTTTTTGTTGATGCATTTTGTTCATATGAGTTTCTTGTAGTTCTCCTGGGTTCAAACGCATAAACGATGATAATACTCCTACTGAACACTACATACACTGCGGGCCAACGGAATGAGCGAAGCGACCCGCCGCCCAACCGGGTACGGCGTGTGACACCCACGCCGCATCGTCTGTAAGGACTCTTCCCACCCAATCCTCTGACATGCCCTTCCTCCGAGCCCTGGCTACCCCTGGGGTCCTCCCCGCGGCCTGCTCATTCCGCCGGCCCGGGGCCCCGGCTGCACAACGGGCATTCGACGGCCACCATCTCGCCCTCAACTCACGCAAACCTTCGCGCGGGAGACTTCCCGACGCCTCCTGGCGCCGATTGGGACCTCTCCAGAGGCCTTCTAGGCAGTCTTTGGAGCCTCTTGGGGCTCTCTTGGGGACAGTTGGCCTATGATTGGGGCCATCTGGGGCCATTTCGGACCTCTCTGAAGTCCCTTTCGAGCTGCATTCAGCCGAAACCCAAAAATAACTTAAACACTGAAACTAACACATTAAACTTTCCGGTTGTGCCTCCCAAAGGCTCGTCTGGACACTCTCGGGGCCTCATCATCATCATCATCATCATCATCATCATCATCATCATCATCATCATCATCATCAGCATCAGCATCAGCATCATCAGCAGCAGCAGCTTCATCATCATCATCATCATCATCATCATCATCATCATCATCATCATCATCATCATCATCATCATCATCGTTATCATCAGCATCATCATCATCATCATCATCATCATCATCATCATCATCATCATCATTAGCAGCATCATCATCACCCCATCATCATCATCAACAGCATCATCATCAGCATCATCACCACCACCACAACCACCACAACCACCACCATCATCATCATCATCATCAGCATCTTCATCATCATCAGCATCATCAGCATAATCGTCATCATCATCATAGTCATGATCAGCATCATCACCATCATCATCATTATCAGCATCATCATCAGCATCAGCATCAGCAGCAGCACCATCATCATCATCACCATCATCATCGTCATCAGCAGTATAATCGTCACCACCAAAATCAGCATCATCATCATCCTCATCATCAGCATCATCAGCATCATCAGTATCGTCATCATCATCATCATCATCATCATCATCATCATCATCATCAGCCGCATCGTCATCATCATCATCATCATCAGCATCACCATCATCATACTCACCCATCATTCACCATGACCATCAAACTCACACCATACTCTCACCACACCATGGACATCATCCTGACAATCAGCATCACTGCCTGGTGCAGAGGAGGGAGGAGGGGAACTGTAGAGGTCCAGCGCGGTCAGAGAATAACAAGAATCCCATCCTTTTCTGGGTAGTCGAAGCCAATCTGGCGCCAATCTGGCAGGCCCAATCTGGCAAACGGGGGCAATCTGGCGAGGGAGCCAACGCGAATCCAGTCTGGCGAATAACCCAAATCATCCAGCTTGGCCGGGCCAGGTTGGCCCTTGGGGCCCAATCCAATCTGACAGTCTGGCCTTCGACTAAACAGTCTCTGGATGGCCCGAGGCGACTCCAGAACGCCTCAAGAGAGCCCCAAGAGAATCCCCCAAATGAGCTTCTTTTCCGAGGTTGGTGAAGGATTGTCACGTCATTTCGTGCTTCCGACACCCCAAGACGGCCTAGGAGGCCTCCAGTATCGCCCCAAGACAGCCCAAGAGGCTCCCAGGGGGGCCCAAGATGGTCTAGGAGGATCCCAATACGTACAAAGAGGCCCTCCAGGGGGCCTCCAGAGGCCCCCAAGAGGGCTCCAAGAGGAGAATCAGACCTGCCATTTGGAGCCTTTTCCCACGAAGATGGCCCTCGATACCGCCAGTATGGGCCCCCAAGAAACCTTCAGAGACCCTACAGCACCCCGGAGAGGCCCCAAGAGGCCTCTCATAAGCCCGACAATGCTGCCACGAGGCCCCCGAGAGGCCTCCCAAGAAAGACCCCAAGAAGTCTGCCAACGAGGCCTCTTGTTCACGACCCAGCTTGGCACTGAACACTACATACAATGCGGGCCAACGGAATGAGCGAAGCGACCCGCCGCCCAACCCGGTACGGCGTGTACCATCTCGCCCTCAACTCACGCAAACCTACGCGCGGGAGACTTCCCGACGCCTCCTGGCGCCGATTGGGACCTCTCCAGAGGCCTTCTAGGCAGTCTTTGGAGCCTCTTGGGGCTCTCTTGGGGACAGTTGGCCTATGATTGGGGCCATCTGGGGCCATTTCGGACCTCTCTGAAGTCCCTTTCGAGCTGCATTCAGCCGAAACCCTAAAATAACTTAAACACTGAAATTAACACATTAAACTTTCCGTTTGTGCCTCCCGAAGGCTCGTCTGGACACTCTCGGGGCCTCATCATCATCATCATCATCATCATCATCATCATCATCATCATCATCATCATCATCATCATCATCATCATCATCATCATCATCATCATCATCATCATCACCCCATCATCATCATCATCTTCAACAGCATCATCATCATCATCAGCAGCAGCAGCAGCTTCACCATCATCATCATCACCACCACCATCATCATCATCACCATCAGCAGCATCATCATCAGCGGCATCATCATCATCATCAGCAGCATCATCATCATCAGCAGCATCATCATCATTAGCAGCATCATCATCACCCCATCATCATCATCATCATCATCATCATCATCATCATCATCATCATCATCTTCAACAGCAACATCATCAGCATCATCATCACCACCACCACAACCACCACAACCACCACCATCATCATCATCATCATCATAATCATCATCATCATCCTCATCATCATCACCATCAGCATCTTCATCATCATCAGCATCATCATCATCCTCATCATCATCAGCATCATAGTCATCATCAGCATCATCAGCATCATCATCATTATCAGCATCAGCATCAGCATCAGCATCTGCATCAGCAGCAGCACCATCATCATCATCATCATCATCATCATCATCATCGTCATCAGCAGCATCATCGTCACCATCAAAATCAGCATCATCATCATCCTCATCATCATCAGCATCATCAGCATCATCAGTATCGTCATCATCATCATCATCATCATCATCATCATCAGCCGCATCGTCATCATTATCATCAGCATCATCAGCATCACCATCATCATACTCACCCATCATTCACCATGACCATCAACCTCACACCATACTCTCACCACACCATGGACATCATCCTGACAATCAGCATCACTGCCTGGTGCAGAGGAGGGAGGAGGGGAACTGTAGAGGTCCAGCGCGGTCAGAGAATAACAAGAATCCCATCCTTTTCTGGGTAGTCGAAGCCAATCTGGCAGGCCCAATCTGGCACACGGGGGCAACCTGGCGAGGGAGCCAGCGCGAATCCAGTCTGGCGAGTCACCCAAATCCTCCAGCTTGGCCGGGCCAGAGTGGCCCTTGGGGCCCAATCCAATCTGACAGTCTGGCCTTCGACTACCCAGAACGGGGAAATAACACCTGAAACCTTCCGTTTCCGCCTCCTGGAGCCTCTTCTTGACCCCCTCGGGGCCTCTCGGGGCCGCTCCGGAACAGCCTCCCGCCATCTCCTGTGGCCGCTCTCGGGGCCTCTCGCGGAACCGGCTCGGCTCGCCCGGCCACCTAATACTGGCGCCCTAATTGGCCCGCCTGGGTCAGGTCGGACGAAAGGGGGGGATTGGGAAAGGGGGGGTTACGAAATTTGCTGCATGCAGCTGGTTTCGGCCCCACCGAGGGGCCCATTCCTCGATACATGGGCGCCTCCGGCGCCGGGAAAATCAGCTACGTGAGCTGATTCTCAAACCCCCCCTTTGCTATCACCCCCTTTCGCCCGACCCGACCTCTCGGGGGGGCCCTCCGCGGACCCCAAAAAATCCCTCGCGCTGCTCCCTGTGCCTCTCCGTGGCCGTTTTGAGCTTCGTCCCGCCCCTTCCCGCACCTGTCCGACGCCTCGTCGGGTGGTGTCCAGAGCCTCCTGGGCCTCGCGTGGGCCCCTCTCTCGAGGCACTTGTTTTGGCCAGCTCTGGGCAGTTGTCCTCCAAGGCCGATCCTGGGCCCCACCGAAAACGTCTCTGGACAGACAGTGTACCCCCGCCAGACTTATACAGTCGGGGCGTTGACCTAAGGAACCCTAAATGAGGAACGAGGCCCCTGTTTTCCATAAGTTAACCTTCGATTTCCGATCGAAAACATAAGGAAAGCCTGAGGCAAGCTGCGAAACACTGAAGGAACGTGGAGCCCCTCCCCAACGAAAAGGGTTCCTTCTTCAGGGCCCCGACTGTATCCACGACACCGCCCTACAAACGCTTCCTCTCGGACCGCGCTTTGCGCCGACCGCGTCGCACGCACCTGTTCTCTCGAGGCGGTCCCCCAGGAGCTCCCTCCACGGGGCCCCAATGTGCTCTCACTTTTCTGCGTCTCCGTGTCCCTCTGCGGTCCGTTACCAGTTGTCGACACCTGTGGGTGCCGTCTGATGCTGTTGTCGGAGCCTCTTGCGACCATCTTGCGCAGCTTTACGCGCCGCTGTGGACGTTGGACCAACAGGCGCCGTCTTCGACCCCCGCACACCACCACCACCACAAACTCCGCGATCCCAAAGGGTGGAGCGACAGTGACTGCCCCAATCAGGGACGGTCAATCGAATAAACCAGCTGGTCCTCGCCTCTGTGTGACCCAATGCTGCACAGTTGGTCCACTTCTTTCTAGACTGGGTGGTCGAAGCCAATCTGGCGCCAATCTGGCAGGCCCAATCTGGCAAACGGGGGTAATCTGGCGAGGGAGCCAGCGCGAATCCAGTCTGGCGAATAACCCAAATCATCCAGTTTGGCCGGGCCAGATTGGCCCTTGGGGCCCAATCCAATCTGACAGTCTGGCCTTCGACTACCCAGTCTCGGGGGGGGGGGGGCCCTCTGCGGACCCAAAAAATACCTCGCGTTGCTCCCCGTGCCGCTCCGTGGCCGTTTTGAGCTTCGTCCCCCCCCTTCCCGCACCGTTCCGACGCCTCGCCGGGTGGTGTCCAGAGCCTCCTGGGCCTCGCGTGGGCCTCTCACTCGAGGCACTTTTGTCGCTAGCTCTAGGCTGTTGTCCTCCAAGGACGCCTTCCCAAATCTGCATCGAAGCGGCAGCGCTCCACAGTGGGGCGGTGGTGCCTGCCCCCTCGGGGGCGGTCAACTGAATAAACCAGCTGGGAAACCCAAACCAAGCACGTGGGGAGCTGTTACAGGGAGCCCACAAAGGACGTACGCGCCCAGCTATGTACATGAACACGGCCCCTCGATCCGCGAGACCGGCCGCGTTATACGAACATTTGCGCAATGCGTACTCTCGAAACCAGCGTGGATTCATGTACATGTACGTCCTTCTTTCGCTCCACGCGGACCGTCGAACCGTCTGAGCATGATCAGAACTGCATGCATGGTATGACTCTTAGACGCGTCTCCTTCACTGTGCGCTGACGAGCTGAACACGCACAAGCACACAGCTGCAACGCCGAATCACCGTGCAGGGGGGACCCTCAGGGGGGGAGCAGCGAAGAGGCGCGTCAGCTTCCTGACCGGGCCAGGCGCGAGGTTGACGACAGCCTGCGTGCGCGCCAGTCTTGCACGCATGTCCAAACAGTCACAGAGCGGAGACTCGCGAGGGGCACATGGCAAAGACGGAGCGCAACGTACACGTCATCCGTTTCTAATCGTGCTCGTTCCCAGTCGTGCTCGTTTCTGACTGCTCCTGGCCCCCCAGTGGCCAGGAAGAGGCCCAGGATAGAACAGTTAGAGAGATAAAAGGATCTTGGCCCCCAACAAAAATCAAGGACCTTTCGAATAATTAGAAATGAAGTGATCGCTTCTGATTGTTCCTGGGCCCCTGGTGGCCAGGAAGAGGCCCAGGATAGAACAGTTACAGATGAAAGGATCTTGGCCCCCGAAAAAATCAAGGACCTTTCGAAGAATGGAAAATGAAGTGTTCGCTTCTGATTGTTCCTGTCTTGGCCCCTCAAAAAAATCAAGGACCTTTCGAAGAATGAGAAATGAAGTGCTCGCTTCTGATTGTGCCTGGCCCCCTGGTGGCCAGGAAGAGGCCCAGGGAATGAAAGGATCTTGGCCAACCAAAAAAATCAAGGACCTCTCGAAGAGTTGGGAGTGAACAGTGTGCAGGTATGGGGCACACGACTACCTACCAGACCACCCCAACCCAACCCAAAGACCCGAATTCGACCCGAAGTTAGGGTGGTTTGGGGGGGAAATTACGGGTTCCATGTGTTTTTTCAATGGTCCCCGACCCCCCCCCCACTGGAAATGAAGGGAAAATTGAGACCTTGGGCGCCTGAGTTCTCCGGGATAATTCGGCTCCGGGGTAACTCGGGTTCGGCTTCCCGAAAAAGGAACCCGAGATCGCCCTGACCCGAATTACCCCTGATGATTTTGGGGCTCTGGACGCCCGAACTATCCGGGGTAACTCGGGCCCGGGGCAACTCGGGTTCGGGTTCCCGAAAAGCGAACCCGAGTGAGCCCTGACCCGAGTTACCCCTGATGATTCGGGACTCTGAGTTACGGGCTCGATGTGTTTTTGTCAATGTTCCCCGACCCCCCCCCTACTGGAAATGAAGGGAAAGTTGAGGCCTTCGTTGGATGCTCGTTCTGGGGACCTTCCTGGAGCCACTCGCTCCACTCGTGCGTCGAAGCTGCGTCGAACCTGAGTCGAACCTGAGTCGAAGCTGAGCCGAACCTGAGTCGAATCGGAGTCGAACCTGAGTCGAACCTGAGTCGAACCTCAGTCGAACAGATCCAAGGTGGCCCCCAGGAAGGTCCCCAAAACGAGCCTCGAACCTTCGGGCTGGGCTGGGGGTCGCTTGGTGGGTGGTGCTCGCGCAGGGAGGAGAGCCCGCACGCCGACGGCGACGGCTGCTCGGCCCAGGCCCGAGGCGGAGCGGACCGAGCCCGGCCGCAGGCAGGCAGGCAGCCCACGGCGGCACGCAGAGGGGGAGCCCGCCGAGGAGGGCCAGAGCCACGGAGGCCTTCCAGTACTAGTACTAGTACTACGACTATTTGTACTACTACCACTACCCCTGCTACTACTACTATTACTACAACTACCTGGGTAGTCGAAGCCAATCTGGCGCCAATCTGGCAGGCCCAATCTGGCAAGCGGGGGCAATCTGGCGAGGGAGCCAGCGCGGATCCAGTCTGGCGAATAACCCAAATCATCCAGTTAGGCCGGGCCAGATTGGCCCTTGGGGCCCAATCCAATCTGACAGTCTGGCCTTCGACTACCCAGCCAGTGCATGGCTAAGGGCGCCCAGGGGCCCGCAAGCAAAGACACACACATACACACACATCCCAGGATGCCCCATATTTTCATCGTCTTGTCGAGATTCTCGTCTTCCCCTCCCAGTTCCCGTGTGTTCCAAGTTTTTCCTGGGGATCGACGATGACTTGTGTCTGTGTGTGTTTCCCCTCCTGAATGACAACAAGCATAAATGGCATCACCCATTGTGAATCGCCAGCGATCTCTGCCCGACCCCCACCCAGTCCCCACCCCACCACCAAACTATCCCGAATGCGCCCACTGAGCTAGAAAAGAAGCGAAGGGGGAGCCAGCCGTGGCCCGGGATCAGGGTGCAAGACATGAGCAGAAGCATGATCGTGTCGTGCGCTTCTGTTTGAAGTGGTAGGCCCCATCCCAAACAACCGTCTCCCCTCGAAGCATACATGGCCTACTCCAACATCTGCGTTATTTGTTTCACTAAATGTCCATCAGCTCGGCCTCTCCTAGTTGCGATACACTATATACGTACGATTCCCACCACAAGAGAGAGGTCCGCAAGAAACTAATAGCGATGGTGCCACATGAAGCCGACTTGGAAATGAGACTGGAAGCCAACATCAAACACCCATGTGATCCAATTCGGAGAGGGTGGAAGGGGTAGGGGAGGGATAAAGACCACACCAGTGTGCTGACTGGTGACTTCGTCTCTCCGACCTGCGCGCAAGTGTCATTAGAAGTTCAGCTGTCATCTACAAGGCGCCAGTCGTGCCTTTAGGCCGAAGTGATTCACACGCTAGCACGAGAGATGTTGTCGATGTAGTCAGCTCGTGAACGTCAGATTAGAAACTACCTCAGAAGCAGAACCGCCGGAAGCGCGTCGTGCAAGAGCACGGGGTTCTGCTTTACCTAGAGTCGCACCCGTAGCTGCTAGAGACTACTGCATGCGGCTTCGTCGTCCGAATCGGATCGATGACGTCAACGTGTCCGCCAACAGGCGCAAAACTGCTTCAATCCCCCTACCAAAATAGAGTAGCAAGTCACAGCGGTGTTCTGCACCGCTCTCGACACAGTTGTATACCATCGGTAGCTTCAGAACAGCGATGTAGCGGTCACCCTTAGCCTCACAAGTGGGAAAGCATGAGTCGTCTTCGCTTGAAAGATGACCTTCTGATATCTCCAGGGTCTGTATTGGTCGCTCTCATGAAGCTGCAAGATAATGGTGGCGTAGTCGTGACATCGCAGCTATGACTCAGACTTACGGTGTCGACCGAGCTAGTACCAACTGGCTCCAGCGAGACTCCAATGCATCGTCAAACATCTTCCGAGCGCTGCACACACCTTGGAGGAAGCTTTTCTAAAAGTTCTGGCTAGACTGTGGCGTAAGGGTGGGCAGGAAGATGAAGCGTGAGGTCCCTCCGCACAACCCCCCTCCCCAAGGCTCGACACGGAGTAGCGGCAGAGGGTCGCAGCGGCCGCCTGCGTCTACCTCCCAGCGCCCGAGGAGCCACCCAGATGAGCCCCCGCCCCTTTCCAGAAGCACGTTCCCGATGGTGTCTCTCCCCAAACTGGACCGTGCAGAAGACCTCGAGGTGACCGCCCTCTCCTGGAAGCCCGTGGGGGCAACGGCCTCCCCGCCTGGCCCTCCCATCAGGACCTCTCGTCCCTGGAGCATCCTGGTGGCAGACTTCTCTCTGTTGCCCCTGCTGCGATGGCACTCGCTGGGGTCGCGGGCAAGTGCGGTCTGCACCCTTCCACTGCAAGCAGACCGTAGCATAGTCATCAACTCGTGACGCGGGGCCGCTTTCGAAGTCCTCCCCAGCCCCAGCGGTGGACTTCAGTGACACTCACAACAAGGAGACATGAAATACGGGCCCAACGCCATTGGTCTGGGACTGCCTGGTGCCTCAGCCTTACGGGCCAAAAGTCGCGTGATCTGGGTTCACTGGCAACCCCCCTCCCTGGCACCACCGCCACCATCATCCGAACATGAAGGACGAAGCAGGCAGGTCCTCAATCTTGCTGCGGACGACGAGCCACGCCCGCACGACTTCGCCTGCGGCTTGCCAGGACATCGCGTGCTTCCCAGATTGCTGCAGAGGAGGGAGGAGGAGGAAGAGGAGGGAGGAGGAGGGAGGAGGAGGAGGAGGAGGAGGAGGAGGAGGAGGAGGAGGAGGAGGAGGAGGAGGAGGAGGACAGGACGAGAGAGAGCCAGAAGCACTGGCCGAGCGCAGGCAGCCTCCCCGCGGCCTGCCGCTCGGGAGCGCCTCTGGCCCACCGCACTCCCGTCGCCGCCCCGCTGGGACCCCCCGCGGCAGCACACGGAAAAATCTGCACCGGAGGCCGGAGAACTGGGAAGCAGAGGCTGCACCGAGCAGCAGGCGGGACAAAGAGATAGGAAGGCACCAAGTATACACCAACACCGATCCTGGCCAGGATCGGTGTTGGTGTACAGTTGGTGCCCTCCGAAGAGAGGGTGGACGCGCGGATCCGAGCCGACGCCTCGGGGTCGTCGGCGTGTCAGGCCCTTTTGCCCCTCCCCGGCCGCTCGTGCTGGCCTGGAGTGGGGGCAGCTAGCCTGCGGGGGGGCGAGGGCGGTGCTCGAGCGGCTCGGTCCAACGCGGAGGACAAAACCGAAGCTGTCCTGGACGGTAACATCCACTTCAAGCTGTAAGCTCTGGACCAGAAGAATCACATTCCAGACCGAAAGCGAAAAACAAAAAAAACGAAACGAAATCCGCCGACCCTGTCGGCGTGTGGACCCCTGTCGGCGTGCGCTCATTCGACGCATCCGTTGACCTCTTTCCCTGCATCTCCGTCGTCCCCTTTCCCTGCACCCTCCTCTTCAAGCCTGCCAGCGAGAGAAAACCGTAGCAACGTCGAACTTAAGTCGAAGGGAAGCCTCTCCCTTTTGATCCCTCCCCCGCCGAGGGGGGGGGTCCCGGGGGGATCCCAGGGGGGGGAGGTCAGATACGCATCCGCCCCTGGGCGTCCCGGAGCCCAAAAAATCACTAAGACGCGCCGAAAGAACCCCAAGCAGGCCCAATAAGAGAACCACGAACCGACATTTCGAGCTTCCCGCCCCAAAAAGCCCCCAGAAGGCCCCAAGGGCCCCTCAAGGGGCCCGAAGAGGCCCCAAAGAGACCCCCAAGAGGCCCAGCAGAGACCCCAACATGCCCGAGAACATACAAGAGGCCTTTCAACCACAACCCCAGCACGGAGGCGGGAAGGGCCGCAGGCCACAAGGCCCCCTGTCTGTCTCTGCTACGACTCCCTCGGCCCACATGGGGAACATCTCATTCGCCTTCTCCTGATCCCTTCCACCTTCATCCCCCTCCTCCTCCTCCTCATCCTCCTCCTCCTCCTCCTCCTCCTCCTCCTCGTATTCGTCGTCGTCGTCTTCAGGGTCGGCGGAACCGGCCGTAAGGCCTTAGCAATCCTCCCAGCCCCCTGGGCAGAGGTGGTTCGAGGTGGTTTGAGGTGTTTCCTCCCTAGGGAACCGAACTCTATGCACCGACGCCTTTGTCTGGCCTCACACTGAATCTCGCACAGGAAAGCGGATCCTGGTGTATACGGGATCCTGGTGTATACATTCTTTGTTGATCCCCAAGGAAAGCGGAAAAAAATGTACACCACACCACCCCGACGTCGTCCCCGACCCTCCAAAAAGTCCTGGGATTGAAAAACCGCCCGCCACTGGTAATGTATTTGCTCCAGTTTCCGTGTTTTTCAATCCTTCCTCTTCAAAACGGGCACCACTGCCCCTTGACAACGAACACCCCCTCTCCCGCTCGACCACCGACAAACCCTAAGCAATGCCAACACCCCACCCGACCCCAACACCCAGTATGAAAAGAACACAACATTTGCACCAACATCTGAATCCTGCGCTCACGCCCCTCGATCACTCTGCATCGGGCTGGCAGATTGCCTGCTGTGTGCAATGCCCACGACCCCGCCCCACCATCCCGTGCATGAGGTGGCACAACAGCTTGCACGTTGCACCAGAATCTGGATCATACGCGGGTGCCCCGCGATCACTTTGCTTCGGCTTTTGTCCAGGGACGGCATGGGGGCAGCAGATTGCCTGCTGTGTGCAATGCCAACCCTCGCCATCCCTCGCAGAACACACTACAAAAGGCACGTTACACCAAAGTCAGGATCATTTGCTGCCGTTCCACGACCACTTCACATTGTTTTTTGCAAGTACGGCAGGGGGACGGCCAATGCCGTGCTGCGCGCAGTGCCAACCGCCCACCACAACCCCCTCAAAGAGAAAACCAAGACAGCGTGCACGTTGCACCAACATCTGGATCATGCACGGGCGCCCCGCGAGCACGTTGCACTCTCTTTTCACGAATGCGGCGGGTGGGCGGCATATTCCCTGCTGACGCGCGATGCCAACACACCGCCACCGCCGACCCTGATCGAAAGGGCTAGGAGTGGGGGAGGAAGCGGAGGATGAGGACAACGCCGACGACGAAGAAGACGACGACGACGCCACCAACGACAACAACGAAGAGGAGGACGACGAGGAGACTGAGCACGACCGCCGCGCGAGAGCAAGCCAAGCCGCGGTCTGGACAATGGACGCTGCATGATGTAAGCGGTGAGCTCGACTCGCCCACAAATTTACCCCGTGAAGCGAACCTGCACGGGATTAACTGACGATCTGAATTGGCGGCGCGCGCCAAGGAGGTGGGGCTAGTGGAGAGTTGTCTAAGAAGGCAGGGGCCTTCTTAGCAAGGGTCGGCCACCTACTCGAAGCTTCGACCTAGTCTTCTTCAACGGTGTTAAAGTTTTCGTATACGAGGTGCATTATTACAGGACCCCCCGCACCTGCGCGCCGACGAAATCTCACCCGTGGAGCGAACATGCGCGGGATGCGTGCGAAATTTCAAAGGTGTTCTCGCCACCTGGCGTCAGTGGCAAGACGGGCAAACAATGTGAAGCAGGCTGAGGCTGAGGCAGAGGCAGGCTGAGGCTGAGACTAAGGCAGGCTGATGCTGAGGCAGGCTGAGGCTGAGGCTGAGGCTGAGGCAGGCTGAGGCTGCGGCAGGCTGAGGCTGAGGCCGAGGCTGCAGGCAGACTGAGGCTGAGGCTGAAGCAGGCTGAGGCTGAGGCTGAGGCAGGCTGAGGCTGAGGCTGAGGCTGAGGCTGAGGCTGATGCTGAGGCAGGCTGAGGCTGAGGCTGAGGCTGAGGCAGGCTGAGGCTGAGGCCGAGGCCGACGGCAGACTGAGGCTGAGGTTGAAGCAGGCTGAGGCTGAGGCAGAGGCAGGCTGAGGCTGAGGCTGAGGCAGGCTGATGCTGAGGCAGGCTGAGGCTGAGGCTGAGGCTGATGCAGGGTGAGGCTGAGGCAGGCTGAGGCTGAGGCCGAGGCTGAAGGCAGACTGATGCTGAGGCTGAAGCAGGCTGAGGCTGAGGCTGAGGCAGGCTGAGGCTGAGGCAGGCTGAGGCAGAGGCTGAGGCTGAGGCAGTCTGAGGCTTAGGCTGTGACTGCGACTGCCGTTGCCACTGCGACTGCCATCGCGAATGCGACTACGACTGCGAGAACAGCAGAATTCTACAACAGGATTCTCATTTGAATCTTAGGGGGAATGCTTCCAAATATGCTCCTACACATCGCTGTTAGGTTGCTTTGCCGGGATCATTTAAAACTTCTTGGACGTCTCCTAGGGGCCTTGTGGGCCCTCGGGAAGCTTTTGGGGTCCTCTTGCGGCCTCCTGTGGGCCTTTTGGGGGGAACGCTCTGCTGTGGGGTCGCGTTTCCCTTCTTGGGCCTCTCTTGGGGCTCTTGGGGCCCTCTCGGGCCGTCTTGGGCGCCTCAAGCACCGTCTTGGGACCCTCGCGGGCCGTCTTGGGGCCCTCTTGGAGGCCTCTTCCTCTATATTGGAGCGGTATTGGAAGCCTCTTGGGCCGTCTTGGAGCATCGGGATGCCAAAAGGCAGAAAAAATAAAACCCGTCAAAGCCCAATCGTAAAACAATGAGTTGTGCCTCTTGGGGCCACCTTGGGAGATCTCTTGGAACCTCGTCGGCCCTCTTGGGAACTTCTCTGGGGCCTCTTGGATCCGATTGGGGGCCTCTTGGGACTTCTTGAGAACCTCTCGGGGTAGAAAGCTCGGATTCTCAGTTCGTGTTTCCCTTCTTGGGCCTCTCTTGGGGCCGTCTTGGGGCCCTCTCGGGCCCTCTTGGGCGCCTCAGGCACCGCCTTGGGGCCCTCGTGGGCCGCCCAGGGCTCTCTTGGAAGCCTCTTCGGCTATCTTGGAGCTATCTTGGAGGCCTCTTCCTCCTCCTCGTCCCCCTCCTCCTCCTCCCCTTCCAGCTCTCTCTCCTCCTGATGTTCCTCCTCCTCCTCCTGCAGCGTGTTCCTGAAGGCTCCCGCCGGAACATGCTGTGCACAAGTGCTGTCACTGCTCCCGCCACAGTGCCCTGGGTGGTGGGTCAGAGGCCTCATCGTCGACTCGGAGTCGACGATGAGTTCTGTCTGTGTGTGCTTTCCCCTCCTGAACTTGGGCCCTCACAGGCGGCCCGGCAGCGCCTACCCCAGGTCTGCGGGGGCTCTCGGCGTGGGCCACATGGGCGCTTTGCGGGGGGCTCTCTTGGGCCGCCTGCGAGCGTCTGCAGGCGCTCTTGGGGGCCTCCGGGCGCCTCATCGCAGCCTCCTGGGGGACAGCGGAGGCGCTTCGGTGATCTTCTGTGGAGCCTTTGGGGGCTGTCTCGGGCCGTCTTGAGGCCCTCGGGGAAGGATTTGAAGATGATTTATGTTTTTACCTAACAGCGAAGACTGATAGGTTTCTAGTAGGGTCAAAAGAGAGCACTATGACGCCCCAAGGGGGTCTGGGCGCGATCCTGGGGAGGATGCCGGGGGGATGCTGGGGAACTCGTTTTTAGCAAACAGTAACGCACTTCGTGGTCTTCGAGTTCTCACCTCCATTCCTGGGCATGATTTTGAATGCCAAGAGCCAACTGTAGGCCACTTCGTGTTCTTCGAGTTCCCAGAACTCCATTCCTGGGCATGGTTTTGAATGCCCGGAGCCAACTGTAGGCTACTTCGTGGTCTTCGAGTTCACAGAACTCCATTCCTGGGCATGATTTTGAATGCCCGGAGCCAACTGTAGGCCACTTCGTGGGCTTCGAGTTCCCAGAACTCCATTCCTGGGCATGATTTTGAATGCCCGGAGCCAACTGTAGGCCACTTCGTGTTCTTCGAGCTCTCAGAACTCTATCCCGGGCAACAGTTTGAATGCTGAGGCAGGCTGATGCTGAGGCTGAGGCAGGCTGAGGCTGAGGCAGGCTGAGGCTGAGGCCGAGGCTGAAGGCAGACTGAGGCTGAGGCTGAAGCAGGCTGAGGCTGAGGCTGAGGCAGGCTGAGGCTGAGGCTGAGGCAGGCTGATGCTGAGGCAGGCTGAGGCTGAGGCTGAGGCTGAGGCTGATGCAGGCTGAGGCTGAGGCAGGCTGAGGCTGAGGCCGAGGCTGAAGGCAGACTGAGGCTGAGGCTGAAGCAGGCTGAGGCAGGCTGAGGCTGAGGCTGAGGCAGGCTGATGCTGAGGCAGGCTGAGGCTGAGGCTGAGGCTGATGCAGGCTGAGGCTGAGGCAGGCTGAGGCTGAGGCCGAGGCTGAAGGCAGACTGAGGCTGAGGCTGAAGCAGGCTGAGGCTGAGGCTGAGGCAGGCTGAGGCTGAGGCTGAGGCAGGCTGATGCTGAGGCAGGCTGAGGCTGAGGCTGAGGCTGATGCAGGCTGAGGCTGAGGCAGGCTGAGGCTGAGGCAGGCTGAGGCTGAGGCTGAGGCAGGCTGAAGGCTGAGGCTGAGGCTGAAGCAGGCTGAGGCTGAGGCTGAGGCAGGCTGAGGCTGAGGCTGAGGCAGGCTGAGGCTGAGGCAGGCTGAGGCTGAGGCTGAGGCTGATGCAGGCTGAGGCTGAGGCAGGCTGAGGCTGAGGCCGAGGCTGAAGGCAGACTGAGGCTGAGGCTGAAGCAGGCTGAGGCTGAGGCTGAGGCTGAGGCAGGCTGAGGCTGAGGCTGAGGCAGGCTGATGCTGAGCTGATGCTGAAGGCTGAGGGTGATGCATGCTGAGGCTGAAGCAGGCTGAGGCTGAGGCCGAGGCTGAAGGCAGACTGAGGCTGAGGCTGAAGCAGGCTGAGGCTGAGGCTGAGGCAGGCTGAGGCTGAGGCTGAGCCAGGCTGAGGCTGAGGCTGAGGCTGAGGCAGGCTCAGGCTGAGGCAGGCTGAGGCTGACGTCGAGGCTGCAGGCAGGCTGAGGCAGGCTGAGGCTGACGTCGAGGCTGCAGGCAGGCTGAGGCTGAGGCTGAAGCAGGTTGAGGCTGAGGCTGCGGCAGGCTGAGGCTGAGGCCGAGGCTGAGGCAGGCTGATGCTGAGGCAGGCTGAGGCTGAGGCTGAGGCTGATGCAGGCTGAGGCTGAGGCAGGCTGAGGCTGAGGCCGAGGCCGACGAGGCAGAGGCTGAGGCTGAGGCTGAAGCAGGCTGAGGCTGAGGCAGGCTGAGGCTGAGGTTGAGGCTGAAGGCAGACTAAGGCTGAGGCTGAAGCAGGCTGAGGCTGAGGCTGAGGCAGGCTGAGGCTGAGGCAGGCTGAGGCTGAGGCTGAGGCAGGCTGAGGCTGAGGCTGTGACTGCGACTGCCGTTGCCACTGCAACTGTCATCGCGAATGCGACTACGACTGCGAGAACAGCAGAATTCTACAACTGGATTCTCATCTGAATCTTAAGGGGAATGCTTCCAGGTATGCTCCTACACATCGCTGTTAGGCTGCTTTGCCGGGATAATCGTTGATGTTGATCCTGTCCGCCTCGAGGCCAAGGTCCAGCCTCAGAGCACGGATGAGCCGCGCACGCACACTACTTCGCACGGAGATGGTGCGTCGCGGTCGCGCAACGCTCATGCAGCAAGATCGAATGATTGAACAGTGCTGCAACTTCAGCAGGCAACGGTTTTTGAAAGATACAGCAGCGTTCACACTTGAGGAGGGGACAGGTTGAAGGGAGAGGGAGAAAAGTTATGGTTTTGATCCTGTCCGCCTCGAGGCCAAGGTCCAGCCTCAGAGCACGGATGAGCCGCGCACGCACACTGCTTCGCACGGAGATGGTGCGTCGCGGTCGCGCAACGCTCATGCAGCCAGATCGAGTGATTGTGGGTTCGCCCAGATCAAATGGAAAAGAACCTGCCGAGCACGAGACGAACGGACGCCCACAATAAGGATGCGCTGCTGCCCAGACGTGGATCGCAGGAAAACGCTCGCTGAAAACGACGAGCGGTGCGCGGTCCGTGCGTCGCAAGAAAATCAGCAGCGGCTATCCGGCTGCCTGCACACCAGACCAACACGCAGACGGGTCTGCACGACCACGACTGCGCACGAGGAAAACGAAAGCATTTGTCAGTAGAGGACCTCGACGCGGAGCTCGAAGTCCATGAGCCAGCAGTCGGAGGTCCTGTCCAGCACGTCGCCCCTACAGGGCTCCGTAGCTATCGCGGACCGCCATAAGTGTAAGCACTGCTGGGGAGCTCGTTGGAACACCGTTGGGGCGTCTGCGGTCCGTTCTGCGAGAACAAGCACCAAGTCAGGAATGCTACAATTCACAGCGGCTAACGTCTACCGGCAAATGGCAAACTACATTGTGGATGCATGTAGAAGGCCATGCAGAACAAACGCGCCGATCACAGAAAGTACGCATGAGCACGTCGGAGCTGGTGACGACGTTAAACTGGCCCGCAAGTCTGGTGTCTTCCTCATCGTCGTGGTCGTTGTATATTTTGAAATCCAGGTAGCCGAGGGGTCGGCCGTCATGGTGCTACTGGGCAACAAATCTGGTGTCGTCGTCGTCGTCGTGGTCGTTGTTGTACTTGGAATCCAGGTCGCCGGGAGGTCGGCCGTCATGGTGCTTAAAATACTGCTGGCGCGAACTGAACTCAAATCGCCCAGTTGCATGCACGCAGGCGGAGCCACCACTGGCGCTGTATACGACAGCTGGCCCACCCCCGCACATCGTATACTGTTTTTCCCCATAAGGGTTGTTAGGACGCTCCCCTTATCGATCATTGCACCTGTCATCATCTGAGCAGGATAATACATGAAGGCAGCCCAGCACATCTCATTTTGCGTTGCATCCCCGAACTCAGTAGGCTCTGTTTTCAAGGACGTATCATACTTGCATGTAAACGTTAGCTCGTCTCCTCTAGAATTAGTGTTCAACAAGGGCGGTTCAAAGTTCTGGTGGTTGAAATCGTACCTCTTCTCCTGACGGAGCGTCCCACGATAGCTTCCGTCTGCGCTGCTGGTGATATCAATACCGAAGCTCTTGCCGACGAGATGGCCATGGTAAAGCACACCCAGCACGTTGATACTGGGTACGTCCCAAGCGTTCGTGCACTGCTCTGGGACGGTAACGGTGCTCAGAGTGATATCTGCCTGGCCGGCTGGCAATGGATTGCGATGATCCAGGCTGGTGCCCCCGTTGAGGTCGAAGACTGCAGCGTCGTGGGTGCGGAGAGAATCGCTGAAAATCATCATGACGCCGCTGCTGTCCTTGACGCCTGCGACCAGCAACGGGTTGTGATAGTGCATCTGCAGTGCCAACCAGCGCACGTTCTGACCAAACGGCATGCCCACGTCTGCAGGGAGTACAACGTCTTCGCTCCCAACGGCCCAGGCCCATTTCAATGCGTTGCAAGCTGGCGGCATGCTTCCGCAATCACCGACCACCTGATTGTGTGATACATACTTATCGTATAAGGCAGCGGCAGCACTGTCACAACTATACAATATCATGTGATGGACATACTGTTCGCTGCTCGCGGATAACTTCGGCACAAACTTGACGACGTGGTGCTGATCCAAGACACTCCTGTTAGCTGGCAAAAGTTGTGCGAGATCGAAGATACCACAAATATAAGGGTTCGTAGGATCATTGCCTCCCTTCCCGAGCACCACGTCGACATCTGGCATCAGCACGTCCACTTCCTCCAAGCTGGTCAGATCCGGAAGCGTCGAAGGCCCTGAGAGCAAGTTGACATGAAACTGGCCACGCTTACTGCTGTGGTATGCGAAGCTGTGGGAGCTACCCAGTGCCCAGTGCATCCAGCGGCTCACATCTTCAACGGGGTACCTGTCGCCAGCACCGCAGGAGATCCGAGGCAGTAGCAAACCCCATGCAGTTCCGCCTTTCTCCTCGCTGGCGAAGATCAATGTCAGGTCCTGCGTTTCCTGCATTTGTGGAGGTGCGTAGTCTGTGGAGTAGCGCTCCTCGGCTATCCAAGTGCCGCCTTCCTGCCGCACTACAAATTGCTGGGCCCCTTTCATGCCGCCGTTGCCAGCAAACGCCAACGCACTCCAACCACTGTGCCCAGCAGCGTAAAGTCCGAGCTTCAGGAAGCTTCCCTCCGCACTGGGCCCATAATAAATCAATGCATCGTCGTGCACCTTCTTACAGAAAGGCTACTGGTCTTGAATAAAATTGCCATTGCCGCCAAAGCAGGTTACATCAGCGGCCATTCTCGACAGCTGGGCAACACAGGCAACCAATCGCAGAGCAATCGTTGGCATGCTGCCCTGAATCAGTCAGATCGCTCGATTGATTGTATCTGGAAGGTCGCTCGCATGGGAAACCTATGCGCTGTGGAGCACATGAGGACCTTGAGCCCAAATGGCTACGGAAGGAAGCGGAGGATGAGGAGGAGGAGGAGGAGGAGGAGAAGGAGGAGGAGCAGGAGGAGGAGGAGGAGGAGAAGGAGGAGGAAGAGGAGGAGGAGGAAGAGGAGGAGGAGGCAAAAACCAAGACCACGTGCACTCTGCACCAGAATCTGGATCGTGCGCGGGCGCCCCTCGATCACGGGGGAGCCAGCGTCTTGTCTGCCGTGTGCAGGTGCAGGCCCACTACTCCAGATCTCGTAATAAAGGGGAAGGGGTCTGGACCCTCCAAGACAAGCCATTTCAGACCTCCCCCGTGGGAGAACCCCCCAAAACATCGTCCCCAGACCCCCCCAGGCCCTCCAAGATAACCTGGAAGAGACCCCCCCCGAAATGAGACCCCCCTCCCTTTATTACGAAATCTGGAGTATCTGATTCGGGAAGATACAAAGTACGCTTTGCCAGAGACGGCGACCGGCATGTCGCCTGCTGTGCGCAGGCCCACCGTTCTTCTCAGAGAACCATACAAAGATCCGCCGACCCCCGCTTGCCGGGGGTGAGAAGGCGTATGAGCCATTCTGAGATGATTGGCAGTCCCCCTGCCCCTTTCCCCCTCCCCCAAAATCCAAAATCTCGTTTTAGCGGAGGGGGGTATCCGGGCTCGACGGCGTACCCCCCGAGACGCCAAATATGCCTTCCGTGTCCTTCAAAACTGTCCAAGACGGTCCCGAATCGCGGAACGATTGGCCCAAGACGTTTACGATGGCTCCGAGACGCCCCAAGACGCCTTCGAGACGCCCCAAAAGCCTTCCCAAGAGGGAAACCGAGAGGCAAACATGCATGGTTTTCGTGCGGTTGTTCACTATTTCTGTGGTTATCATCTTCTGGAGCTTCCGATGCCCAAGACGGCCTAAGAGGCCCCGTAGACCGCCCCAAAACTGCCCAAGAGGCCCCTACGAGGGCCCCAAGACCCACAAGAGTCCCCGTGCAGTGCCCAACAAGCCCACGACGCCTCAACAATGTATTCCCCGCCTCTTCTGGGGGTCGGCGGAATGACGTAAGCCTCTTGAATGACATTGCACCGAAGTCTGGATCATGCGCGGGCGCCCCGCGATCGTTTTGCCTACGCTCTTGACCGGGACGGTGGAGGATGCCCGCATGTTGCCGGCTGCGTGCAGGCCCACCACCCCTTACAAACAACACAATATTCACTCTGTACAAAAATCTGGTTCATGCGCGGACGCACTGCGATCACTCTGCAGAGGCATTTGGCAAACCCAGCGGGGGTGACCGCATGTTGCCGTTTGTGTCGGCGCGCGATGCCAGGAAAAACACGCTTTGTCAATTGGTGCCGGTGCATTGCGCTCCCCAGGGGAGCCGCCCTTCTCGCTGAATGCTTGGCACTTCGCTTAAGGGGGGACCAGGGCCATCCGCTCGGGTGCTGCCTATGTGTTGGGAGGGCGGGCGGGGGGGGGGTAGCGTGACCCCTCCCGCAAACCCTCCACTGGGTCTGAACGGAAGGTTCCGCGAGGCGTCTGGGCATCCAAGATGGGCCAATATAATTCAAGATGGCCACAAAGAACCCAAGATGGCACAAGATAGCCCAGGGTGGCCTCTGGCATGCTGCCAAGCCCCAAGTCTGCTACAAGACGGCCCCAAGTAGCCAAGGAGCCTCCAAAGGATGCCCCTAGGAGGCACACATCAAAAATACATGTCACTTCATGCGGTTTCTTCTCACCATTCCGTTTCCGATGGGCGTTCGGGTGTTTAGTCACGATTGCTCCGAGGTGGCGCAGGGAGAGCCTCACGAGGGGCCCAGGAAGGCTCCAAATCGACCGCTGGTTTCGCCGACGGCTGGTTTCGCCCGGCTGGTTTCGCCCAGCTGTTTTCGCCGCCCGGCGAAACCAGCTCCGTCGGCGAAACCAGCTGCCGTCGGCGAAACCAGCTGCCGACGGCGAAACCAGCTGCCGTCGGCGAAACTGCCCGACCCGACGC
>CAUYUJ010019495.1:100000-113404 GCA_963575745.1 Prorocentrum cordatum
TTCTCCTCCTCCTCCTCCTCCTCCTCCTCTGCCTCGGCGGCCTTCGGCGGCCGTCGTCGTCGGTCGTCGTCGCCGCCGCCGTCGCCGAAAGCGTCCTCCTCCTGCTCAGTGAGCTTCTGGCCTGCTAAATGCGCTTCGTTTGCTTGATCCTGTTGCCAGCCCTGCCTCCTGCTACTGGTGTTGCACAGTGGTTCATGCCAAGTTGCATGGGGAGCTCTGGAAAAAACAACTACACCTCCTCCTCCGTGCTCCTCCTTTCCCTCTCTATCTCTATCCCGCATCCCACGCAGTGGAAGCCACTGTCTCATCCCATTGCATGGAGTGCCTTTGCGTTGCATTGCATGGCATTTTATTACAACGCATGGCATTGCATTTCTGTTGCGTCACTTCCCATGGCACTGCATTACATTGCGTTGAGAGATCGTCGCAACTCTGGGCTCCGAGTTGCCGGGGGCAAGATGGCCTGGCCCATTTCGCCTGATACATCCTCGCAACTCTGGAATCCAAGATGCCACGCGCGAAGTGGTCCGGTCCGTTTCGCCATCTTCGCAATTCTGGGCTCAGATATGCCTTTAACCTGAGTAGGTCCAGCCCGCTTCGCCTTAGACATCCTCACGACTCTAGGCTCAGACATGCCGCGCGCGAGGTGATCTGGACAATTCTGCTTCAGACATTCTCGCCTGAGATGTCCTCCCAACTCTGCGAGATGCCGCGCGCGAGGTGGTCTGGTCAATTTAGCCTGAGACATCTTCGCAATTCTGGGCTCCTAGATGCCGCGCGTGAAGAGGTGCGGCCCAGCTCGCCTGAGGATCCTCGCAAATCTGGGCTCATATATGTCCTGGCTTGATGTGGTCCGGCCCATTTCGCTTGAGACATCCTCACAACTCTCGGCTCAGATATACCTTTCGCGAGGTGGTCTGGCCCATTTTCGCCAGAGGCATCCTTGCACCTCTGGGATCGGAAATGCTCTGACCTGAGTTGGTCTGATTCGCCCTGGACATCCTCGCAACTCTTGGCCTAGATATGCCCTGACCTGAATTGGTCCGGCCCAGGTCGCCCGGGGCATGCCCGCAATTCTGGGATCCGAGCTTGCCAGGCGCGAGGTGGTCCAGCCAAACTCGCCTCACACGTCCTCGCAACTCTTGGCTCCGAGAGACCGCGTGCGAAGTGGTCCGGCGGATTTTGCATGCGACGTCTCTGGGCTGCAAGATGTCGCGCGCGGGCTCAGATTTACTCTGACCTAAGCTGGTCCAGCCCGTTCCGCCTGATACATCCTCGCAACTCCAGGATCAGAGATGCCGCGCGCGAGGTGGTCTGGCCGATTTCGCCTGAGACATCCTCGCAACTCTGGTCTCAGAATTGAATTGTTGTGGCCTGAGGTGATCTGGCCCGTATCGCCCGAGACATCCTCACAACTGTCGGCTCGAAGTTGCGACGCGGGAGGTTGTCCGGTCCGGTTCGCCTGAGACATCCTCGCAACTCTGGGCTCCGAGATGCTCCTGACTTGAGGTGGTCTGGCCAATTTTGTCTGGGACGTTTTCGCAACTGTGGGCTCAAACATGCCGCGCCTGAGGTCGTTTGGCCAATTTCGCTTGATGCGTCCCCGCAACTCCGGGCTCAGAGATGATGCGCTCGAGGTTCTCGGGCCAAATTCGCCTGATCCATCCTCGGAACTCTGGGGTCGGGCCAATTTCGCTTCAGACCCCCTCGCAACTTTGGACTCGCTCCGAGATTCAGCGCGCGAGGTAGTCCGGTCAGTTTGCTTGGGACGTCCTCGCAACTGGGCTCCCAGGGGTGGGGGAGAGGAGTCAGACGGGGCCAGGCCCAAGCTACCTGTTACATTACCCTGCCAATACCGAATTGTGCCCCAGGAGGGGTCCAGGCGCCCCTGCCCCGAAGGAACAGTTAGCCGGCGCCGGGGCGAGAGCATGATTTCTGAGTCACGTGGAAGGAAGTCTCAGGCGGGGGGGGCGCCATGCCTTAGTTGGTACATGTTGACATCTCCAGCGAGAGGAGAACTTGGAGGGTGAAGAGGAGAACCAAGAGTACGAGGGGCGAGAAGGACCAGGGGAAGAGCAGCAGGAGCACGATGACGAGAATGAGGCGAAGAAGAGAAGGGGGAATAATAACGACGAGGATAATGAGAAATGGAATGAGTCGGGGAAGGAGAAGGAGGGGGAGGAGAAAGAGAAGGAGGGACGCGCGGGAGGGGGAGAGGGCAATAAGTATGGCAATGAGGACGATGTCAGCAATGACGACGACAGTGATGGCGACAAGGGCGCAGGCAAATCAGCAACATGTGGAGCCATCCTGCCTCAAAATCGTTGTTGGGGATGCTGGACTGAGGCTATAAATCGGTCTGTCGGCGCCGCTTCTCCGCCTCGTCTTTCTTTCTTGTCCTGGTCCTCCTGCTGCTGCCTCCTCCATATCCCCCCAACCCCTCTTGCTCCTCCTCGCAGGCTCTCCTCCTCGTCCTCATGTTCCCTCCCCGCTCCCCCCTTTTCCTCCATATTCCCGCAAGGATTGTGCTGATAGCGGTGCTAAGAAACGCGCTGCGCTTGACGGTGCCGGTATCGATATCGATACCGGCGCCGGCACCGATGCCGGCATCGGTACCGGGCCATGATCGGCATCGGTATCTCAACAGAAGATACAGCCAACACCAAAAGCGTTTCGAACAGAAGATGCAGCCAACACCAAAAGCGTTTCGCTTCCGATCGCGCTTCCTGCCCCTTGGGTCTTAGGCGTTCGCCACGTCCTACGCGTTCTCAGCAGACGTGGCGCGGCAAACGCCTAAGATCTACAAGGCGGCCTGTGCTGACATGAGGCCTGCGCTGCAGGGGTCATCTCAGCAGGGGCACCCGGGTGCCCCTGCTGAGAGGAAGTGGGTCTGACCCTGGGATCGTCGTCTGGTTCTGATGAGACAAGCTCCATTTGGAGGGCGTCGTCTCAGCAAGCCCAGCCGACGATCCGGAGGCAGACCCACGCCCTCTCTGCAGAGGCACCCGGGCGCCCCTACTGAGAAGAGCTCTGCAGCGCAGGCCTTCTCTCAGCAGAGGCCACAGTGTGGATCTTGGGCGTTCGCCGCGGCCTCGGCCGGCCGTTCGCTTCTGCCGCGGCGGGCGGCCGCCCGTTCATCCGATTCGTCATCGTCGTAGTCGTCGCCGTCGTCGTCATCATCAGGACCTTCGTCATCGTCATCATCATTATCATCATCAACGACAGCATCATCGTCGACAACACCACCGTGATAATCGTCATTCTCATCATCACCATCATCGTCATCATCGTCGTCGTCATCGTCATCATCACCATCACCATCATGCCCGCCATCACAGTCACCCTCGCAATCGACATCATGAGCCGTCATTCCAGTCGTTGTCGTCGTCACCGTGAGCGCCGATGCCGCTGGCATATATTGCAGTCGCCATGATCGGTGGATCGTCGCCATCAGTGATATCCACATGATAACGACCACCATCGTCTTTATCATATCCATCCTCCTGTTTATTTTCCTCTGCCTTCTGATACACTGTGTTTTGTTATGCCCCCTGATCCTCTGTATTTCTTCTTTGGACAATCGTAGAAAGTGAGGAACAATAAGTGAGGAGAGGGACGGGGAGTGAGACGTGAGAAAAGAGCAGGAGTTGGAGGAGCAGCGGGGGGAGGATTGGGGATGGAAGAGGGGCAGAAGCAGAAGGAGGACCAGGACAAGGAGGAGGAGGGCGCGGAGCAGCAACACATGATGAATAAATGATAGACAGGGGCCAGCATCCCCAGCAGAAATGTTAAATCCAACGTTGATTCAAAGCTTGTTCGCGAGTCCTCCGAATCATCGTCATCCTGTTCCTGATTGGCATGCGCCCGTCTCGTGATCACTGTCGTCGTCGTTGTTGTCACCGTCCTCATCATCGTGTTTCTTGCCGCCTACCCGCCCACGCGAGCTCATCGTCCTCACTTTCCTCCGCCTCCTCATGCCGTTCTTCTCTCTCTCGTGCCCCTGATGCTCTTCCTCATCATGTCTCTCCTCGCCCCTCATCGTACTCTGGGTTCTCCTCCTTGCCTTCATATTTATCCTCTCGTTGGAGATTTCTTCAACATTTATTCCGGCCTAGCGCTCCCGCCTGAGACGCCCTTCCAAATGACACAGAAGTCCTGCTCTCGCCTCGGCGCCAGCTAACTGCCCACTCGGGCCAGGGGCGCTTGAATCCCCTCCTGGAGGACGATGCGATAACAGCAGTGTAATCAAACTGGTTGTTTGGTCCTGGCCCCGTCTGGGAGCCCAGTTGTGAGGATGTCTCAGGCGAGCAGGCTGGGTCACCTAGCGGGCCACATCTCAGAGCCCAAAGTAGCGAGGATGTCTCAGGAGAAACAGGCCAGGCTACCTAAAGTCAGGGCACCTCTGAGCCTGGAAATGCAATGATGCCACAAGAGAGAGAATCTGGCCAGACCACCTCGCGAGCAGCATCTGAGCCTGGTGTTGCGAGGAAGTCTCTGGCGAAGCGCGCCAGCCAACCTCGCGCGCGGCGCGTCTGAGCCCGGAGTTGCGAAAATGTCTCGGGCGGAACGGGCCATACCACCTCAGGTCAGAGCATATATCAGCCCAGAGTTGCGAGGATGTCTCAGGAAAAGTTGGCCAGACCACATCGCGCGCGGCATGGTGGAGCCCAGAGTTGCGAGGATCTCGCAGGCGAAAATGGCAAAACCACCGCGCCCGCGACACTTGGGAGCCAAGAGTTGCGAGGATACCTCAGGCGAAACTGGCTGGACCACCTCGCTCCTGGCATCTCGAAGACCAGAGTTGCGAGAATGTCCCAGGCGAGCTGGACCGGACCACCTCAGGCCAGGGCATATCTGAGATTGGAGTTGCGAGGATGTTTCAAGCGAATCGGGCCGGACCAATTCAGGTCAGAGCATCTCCAATCCCAGAGCCGCGACGATGTCTCGGGCGAGAATGGCCGGACCGCTTTGTGCGCGGCATGTCTGAGTCTGAGCCCAGAATTGCAAAGGTGTCTCAGGCGAAATGGGCCAGACCACCTCGCGCGCGGCATATCTGAGCCCAGAGTTGCGAGGACATCTCAGGCGAAATAGGCCATACCACATCAAGCCAGGGCGTACCTGAGCCCAATGTTGCGAGGATGCTCAGGCGAGCCCGGCCGCACCATCTCGGGCGGAGTTGGCCAGACTACCTGGCGCATAGCATATCGGAGCTCAGAGTTGGAAGATGTCTCAGGCGAAACGGGCCAGGCCACCTCAGGTTCAGGCATCTCTGAGGCCAGAGTGGCGAGAATGTGTGAGGCAAAATTGGCTGGATCACCTCGCGCGCGGCATGTCTGAGCCCAGAGTTGCGAGGATGTCTCAGGCGATTTGGGCTGGACCTGCTCAGGTCACGGCATCTCTGAGCCCAGAGTTGCGAGGATGCCTCTGGCTTCCACTGTAGGGGCCAGCGGGCCTCTGGGGCCTCCAGCGGGCCATGCAAGGTCACCGGCCTGTGTTCGATATACGGTAGCCTGCCAGGGGGTCCAAAGAACCTCGCAAGGTCTCGGTGACATGCGGGGCCTTCAAAGGGCCCCTTTAGGTCACCCACCTCGGTGACCTTCCCGGGCCTCCAGCGGGCTTCGCAAGGTCACCAGCCTGGGCTTAAGACTCGGTGATCTGCCGGAAACTCCAAAGAGCCTCGCAAAGTCACCGACCCCGGTACCTTGCCGGGGCATTCAACGGGCCTCGCGAGGTCACCGACCTCGGTGACCTGCCGGGGCCTCCAGCGGACCCCGCGGGGTCACCGGCTTGTGTTCGATATGCGGTGGCCTGCTGGGGGTCCAACGAGCCTCGCAAGGTCACCGACCTCGGTGACCTGCCAGGGCCTTCAACAGGCCTCGCAAGGCCACCGACCTCGGTGACTTGCTGGGGCCATCAACGGGCCTCGCGAGGTCACCGACCTCGGTGACCTGCCTGGGCCTCCAACGGGCCTCGCAAGGTCACCGTCCTTCGAGAAGGGGGTCTACTACATAATTGAAAATGCTCATAATTGAACGGGAAAGCTCATTTTTTAGATTTTTTTGGTTTTGGGGGATGGGGGCGTGTGCGCAAATTCAACCCCAAACGAAATGATTTCACGATTCCGAGCTTGGCTGTCGGAGGCCGCGACGCAAGAACACGAACAACGCCGACGTTCACGGAGGTTCAGTGCATGCGTCGCATAGAGTGCATATGCGAATTCGTTTGACGGAAGCCGCGCACAAGGCGCGCCCAATGCGACACTCTTGAAGTAAGAGTGAGCAGCCCTGTCGAATGCGACGACCATGCGCAACTGCAAATGCCGCAAGATAGGTGCACATCAAAAGAAGACAAGGGTTCCCACTGGGAAGTGCGCGTGCGTGCGCGTGTGTGTATGCGCGTGTGCGGAGGGGGGGGGAAGGAGGGGGGGTGCGGGGGCGGGGGGGGGGGGAGGGGGGGTGGGGGGGGGGCGACGCGCTGGGGCGCTCAAGGTGGCCCAAGACGGCTCCAAGAGCGCCTCGGAGAGCCCAAGACGAGCTCCAAGATGGCTCAAGATAGCTTAAGATGCCCCATGATGGCCCCGAAGATGCTCCAAGAGGCCCCAAGACCGCCCCGAGACGGCTCCATGACGCCAGATAGCCCCCCAAGGAGGCCTCCAAGATGCCCAAATCATTCCAAAACCTAGAAAGGAAACTGATGATTGTTGACTTCTCGCCTTTTCGCTGTCCGATGGCCTTCTCGCCTTTTCGTTTATTGAAGCGCATCTAATGAAACATATCGGGTAGCCCGCAACGGCCGCACTCTCGTACGCACCGTTGCCCAGTCCTCGACCTCGAGAACGAAGGCCCCTTAAAAGGCGGGAACACAGCAACCCATATGTTGCCATGGTGAAGCGCGGTGAGACATAAAATGTTTAGGGTGCGGCCCTCCCCGCCCTCGCGGGGCGGCCTTGCCCCCTGGGGTGTGGGCGGGGATCGACGGCGGTGCCGCCCCCGTGTCGTTTGCGATTTAGGAAGGGAGCTCTTGCAATTTCCATTAACAGCCATAGTCGCTACTATGCCCACTGCGTTTCGCCAAAAACACCCGCACGACCTTGTGACATAGGGTGCGACACCTCCTCGCGCGCGCCGCGCTACGTTACGGCGCGTTGCAACGCGACCCCGCAATGCCCTTGCAACACCCTGCAATGCAGACACCCGTGGTACCCTGCAACTCAATGCAAAACAGCGGCGCGCCGCCATGCGAAGCCATGCAATACTGCGCGCGCGGCTGCGCAGGGCCTTGCAATGCCCTGCAACGACCTTGCAACCTCAACTGCCTCCCGCGTATACATCAATAATGTGGTTCTCCGTCTCTTAAAATATTAGGGGGGGGGGGGGGGGGGGGGGGGGGGGGCAGGGGGGGGTGGGAAGGGAGCGGCGGGGGGGGCGGGGGCCGCGAGGGGAAAGGAAGACGCGGCGGAGGGCGGGCTGTGTAAGGCCGTGCGTTCGGTGACATTCGAGGCGCTGGGAAGGACCCATCGAAAACTCCGAGGTGCATTGCGGAAAGCTGCACGGATACACTAAAAGAACACACCAAAACGAGGCCGCAAGGAGGGAGGCCACCCACGGTGAATGGCGGGCCCGAGACAAACCGCACCAAAGACGGCCCACAGTATCATGGGGGGGAGCGGCAACTTGCACATTGCAATCGGGGTCTATGCGTGCCCGCTTGGGGCCGGCTTGCGCCCCTCTCGGTGCCCATTATGGGCCCTCTTGAAATTTGATAAGGGCCTCTTGGGGCTGCGAGCGCCATCTTCGGGCGGCGGGGGTGGCGGGGGTGGAGGGGGGTAGAGGGGGGGGGGGATGGGAGTGGGTGCGGGAAACAGGAGCGGGCGATTGGTGGGCGCGGGCGGGACGGGGCTCGGGCGCGGGAAGAGCGCGGGGATGAGGGGTGAGGGGAAGGAGGGCTGCGGAAGGAGGTGGCGGGTAGAAGAGCGCGGGGACGGCGAGAGAGCAAGGGGGGGCGATGGGGCAAAAGGGATGCGCACGTAGCGATATGAGGGTCGGCGGGAAGCGAGGCGACGAGGCACGATGGGGGGGGGCGCGGCAGGGGTGGGAAGAAAGGGGGTGGAGGGGGTGACGGCAGGTTCTTGCAACCCGCCCATGGCCCGAGAGGGCCTTAGATGATCCCACGAAGGCCCCAAGAACGCCTAGAGACCACCTCTGGAAGAGGCTCAACAAGGCACCGCAGGGGCCCCATGGCCAGTGGGGGAACGAGGGGGGGCGATCGCTTTCGGGAAGCATCGGGGCCCGATTGGGGCCGTTTTGGTGCCCGCGTAAGGCGCGCTTCGGGATCCTCATTGGGGCACGCGTGGGCCTATCTTGGCGGCATCACTGTTACGATGCACGATTGAGGGCCCCACCGAAAGCCCAAGTGGCGATGTCCGCTCGCGGCCCCGTCTTCACCATGACGCGCTTCCCATCAGAGGAACGCCAAAGTTTATGCTATTTGCAGATTAATCGCCCCATCCGTTCGCCTCATTCGCGCGCGGCATTTGCAACTGCATATGGTTTGGTTTTCCGCCAGGCTAACCCCACCAGCCGTTTGGGCGTGAATGCTTTAGGGGGCCCTCTCTGTTCAACCCCGTTCTTCCCCTTCGGGGAGGGGTTTATCCCTCCCCCTACCCCCTCCCCCATGGGCTTGGACGGGGGTCGCCGCGGGTAGTTAGAGCGTCCTTTTTGGCCTAAGACGGCGCCACGAAGACCCAAGAGAGCCCAATATGACCTCCAAGATAGCCCTCGATGACTCAAGAAAGCCCCCAACATGCCTCCAAGAGGCTCCAGGGCCGCCCCAAGACGGCTCCAAGTGGCCGCGGAGCCTCCCAACGACGCCCCCAAGAGGCCAAGACGGCCAAATCACGCCCCCAACACACTACAAGAGATCCCCAAGAGGCGTCCCAAGAGGGCCCCAAGAGGCCAAACACAATGTTTTCCATTTGTTGTTGCATGATGTTGACCTTCTCGCCTTTTCGGCTCCCCGACGCTCCAAGACGGCCCAAGAGGCCCCCAAGACCGCCCCAAAACGGCCCAAGAGGCCTCCAAGACGGCTCCAAGACGGCCCAAAAGGGCCCCAAGACTGCCCAAGAGGCCGCCACTACGGCCCAATCGGGCCCCAAGGTTGCACCAAAAGCGTCCAAGAGGCGCCAAAGAGCGCCCCAAGAGGGCCCCGAAAGGCGACCTTTCGGGCACCGACGGAGCGAGGGGGGGGACGGGGGGGGAGGGTGCTAAAAAGTGTTCGCCTCTTCTTTGATCGATTTCCCACTGCCCCAAGCGGCCCCCCAAGACGCCCCAAGAGGCGCCAAATAAAGCCTCCAGGCGCTCCCAAGAGGCCCAAAAGAGAGCTCGAGAGGCCCCGCCACTGCCTCCGAGAGGCCTCAGGACTGCCTTCCAGATCCCCCCCTCCTCATCGTCATCACCCCCCCCTTCCTTTTCCCCCATCTCATCATCAGCACCATCAGCATCATCATCATCATCACAATCACAGTCACCATCACCATAATAAGAATCACCATCGCCATCATTGCCATCATCACCATCACCACCACCTTCACCATCACCAGTATCAGCATCACCACCACCACCACCATCATCATCATCATCATCACCATAACTAGCACCATCCTCATCATGACCATTATCGTCGTCGACATCACCACCATCATCATCGTCGTCGTCGTTGTTGTCGTCATCGTCGTCGTCGCCATCGTAATAGTCGTCGTCGCCGTCGTGTTGTTATGTCCATAGCCGTCGTCGCCGTCGTCCCCGCTATCTCTCTCTCGCCCCCCACCGCACCCCCCCCCCTCCTCCTTTTTTTCCCTCCTCGCAATCCCCCCCACCCCCACACACACACACACATACGCACACACACACACACGCACACACACACGCACACACACACACACACACACACACACACACACACACACACACACACAAACACACACACACACACACACACACACACACACACACACGCACACACGCACTCCTCCCACAAGGAGGAGGTGCAAGGAGGTAGGATGGAAGAGTAACGGGAGGAGGGACGCGAAGGCAGGAGGAGGCACGCCCGAAAACCACTACACTCAGTACGCTTCGCAAAAGTTGCTGTTTTGGGATGGGCTGGTGGGGATGCGCGAAGCGCGACGAATCTTTCCTTATGGGGGCCATCTGGGAGGCGACCCCACCCTCTACAGTGTCATAGCTGTCACCCCCGTCGCCATGCATTGGCTCGCTTACAGAGCCGCTGCTACCCCAAGCTGGTGCGCAGAAAACACACGGTGCATAACATCAACATGGGCGCTATCATATGTCACCATTCGAACCTAGACATAGTCGCGTGCTATGCAAGTGTTAATGCACAATCACGTACTAACAGCAGTAACAAGATGTACAAGACAAATACAAGGGTGGTGCGATTGAGGGTTATGTCGCACACACTACAATGCAAACAACGATCTCGCAATCCATACAACCTACACCATACAATAGTATCAACTCGGAGGGTCAATCACATTCTCCACGACAACAGAACAAATCCAGCTCCACACCTCCAGCTTGGCCTGGGCCTCGGTTCGCCGAGCCCCGAAAGAGAGACTGATGGAATGGCTGCCACGATAGAATTTACCTGCAGGAAGCTTCCCGAACCAGTATGGGCTTCGTGATGAAGGATGCACAGCGTGAAATTGAACCCCACCTGGCGGTTTATAGTCTGGTTCCCCAGCGCCGACAGCAGGATCGGCAGCTGGAGCTGGAGCGCTCGGCTCAACGCCTCCTCCAGGGGGGACAGCCGAATCGCCGGGGGCACCTTCGATAGCAAGTGGGCCAGCCAGCTCGGCACCACCAGGGCCCCCACCGCCAGGCTCGGCACCTTCGATAGCAAGTTCGCCCAAGGGCTCGCCACCACCAGGCTCGGGAACATCTTCTTCCTTTTCCCAAAACAAATCAGATATATATATATATATATATATATTCTATAAGCGGCAAAGTGGGCTCACCACCTCCGGGTTTGGAGGGAAGGCCCCCTCCTCCACCACCAGGGGGCGGTCCAGGAGGCTTTGGTCGCTTCGCTGGTCGATCCTTGTCTGGTTTGCTCGGTTTGGGTTTGGCAGGTTCGGGTTTGCCTGGCTTGGGTGCCTCAGCATTGGCATCGATCAAATGCTGAATGCCTTCGTCTGTCTCCTCGTCGTTTAAAGCACCGCCAGCTGGAGCATGGCCGAGGATGAAATCGACCTCCCTGCTGGCTAAATCAGCAAGGATTGGGGGCACCCCCTCCGAGGCGACGCCCTCGTCCTCATCTCCATCATCTTCGGCGCCCTCCTCCTCGCCATCTGCATCGCCAGGTTTCGCTTTCTTTCGCCGACACCTCCTCTCCACGAGTTCCTTCACAGAGGCCAAAGCTGCATCTTTCTCTGCGGGGGTCAAATCGGGGACAGCCCCGAGAACCAGCTCAGCAATATCCACCTGAGAAAGACCACTGGGAATCTCTATGCCAAACTCCTTTGCCACACCCCGAAGCACAACAGAATTCCCAGAAGCGATGAAATTGCGAGCTGCATACCGAACAATACCAAAATGACCAACAAGGTGAAACCGAACTTGTGACTCTGAGCCCTCCAAGGTAAAACTCAATTCGCAATCCCAACACTGGAAATCATCCAAAGAGCGGGGGGCCGACACACTGAACCGATCTGGGTTGAAGTCGAAATACAGAACATGATCGCCCCAAATTGCCAACTCGAGCAACAACAACGCCTTCGGAGCAACCATCAATACATAGTAGCACTGCGTCCCCCCAGCATTCGATATGATCATATGTTACTTGAATAACGCAGACATCCATAGCGATGACCAATGCGCTTCATCTACAGATTTCAGAACATTGAACAGCACCGACTGGTTCATTTCAAAAGAGTGCGGGTTTGTCGATTGCCAGCGCCCCCTGGAAGTCACAAGTTCCTGCGGGTCGAAGGTGAGAGAAGATTTGCAAGCATCGTTGCTGGTAAAAGTGCATGCGTGGATGCCCAGCCCATCCGATAAAGCAGCCACGCTAGCAGGAGAAATCTCAACCTGTAGTATATCAGGGTACCTATTCTTCAAATTTGCGATGGCAATTGCCATCAATGAAATGTCGCTTCGCATGCCGCGCCTCGCAGCCCGAGTCTCGCTGCCCCGAGCGTCGTTGAAATATAACTGATGGGGGGAGGGAGGCACGCGCACGCATGATGCAAGTGTTACATGTCTGTACAGCATGAGCCAAGCCAGACATAATCCGATATGCTCCCCAAGCCAATCACCCCTGCCCACCGCCACCCCACCCCCACCCCCCCCTCTTCACGCCCACCCTCGCCCACCCATCCCGTCCCAACCCTCACCTCCCACCGCCACCACTACGAGAACCCCAACCATACCACAAGCACAACACGTTACATGCATAGTGCCTTGAAGCGACGTAGACATGACACAGAAGCACGCAATGCTAGTTTACATGCTGATGGGAGGGTTTGTGTAAGAGAGGGGCGGGGATGAACATGGGCATCCATTGTAAACTCGCTTTGCTTGAATGCTGGCAGCACGCTCTCGCGCGTCAGATGATTGCAAAGGGCACGCTGGCAGCACGATCGCTTGAGTTTGAAAGTGATCGCACGATTACAGGGCACGACAGCACCGGGGAAAACAAAGGAAAGAAGGCTGGCCTCAACTGCTGGTCATGCGCTGGTGCAGCGATTGCACATACTGAAGCATGGGTGTCGTTACAACCCAACTGCTAGCCTGTAGTAAATTAAATGGCTCCCTGAAAACCACTGCCTTGGATATGAAAAGCACTTTAGATAATTCCGAATGTAATGGGTTCGTTGATGCCTCTAGCTGCAGGACCAGTTCCCAAATCTGCATTGCGTCGTTGACGCACTGGCGCCTTATATCTGCATTGTCAGAGAGTAAACGACACCAGCTCCATGGAAAAGTCATTGGAATTAATGAGAACGCATACAGTTGCTTGCTGTGCTCTAACGTTTGCCTAGCATGTGTCAATAGCAATAGCTCTAGCTCGCCAGGGGCATCCAGCAAACCATGGAGAGGCACATTAAAATAATCGATTGCCTCTGTCAGGCCCACGTACGAAAAACTCGAACACAACGGCAAAGCATCTCTCATAGCAGGGACCACCATATTGCACATCCACTCCTGGGGGGAATGGGTGTAGGCCAGATCAAATCGAAACAAGACAGAACAGGGCACTCGCTAGCTACACTTGGGCCGCCAGGCTGCACCTCCCCCTCCTCCTCCTCCTCCTCCTCATTATCCCTCCCTCTTCCTCCTCCTCCTCCTCCTCATGCCCCCATCCCCCTCCTCCTCCTCCTCCTCGCCC
>CAUYUJ010019495.1:113504-171004 GCA_963575745.1 Prorocentrum cordatum
GGGAGGACGACGACGACGACGACGAAGAGGGACGTTGAGGGGGCAAATCGCATGTCTGAGCAGGCTCTTCCTGCCTCTTCCTGCACGAAGGCGCAGGACCGACCTCCCTGCTCAACGGTCCTCCCTGTGGGGCGGATAGGATGAAAAGGGGGGAAGGTGGGGGGGCGGGCAGGGGGAGGGAGTGGGAAAAGGGAAGAGGAGGGCAAGGAAAAACCAAGTGAGGAGGCGCGTTCCCTGCTGCTCGCTTCTTCCGTTCCCTCGCCCCCCCCCCCGACGATCGATGAGATCTGGCAGGCGTTTTTCGGGTGCCCCGTCGGCGCAGCTCACGCGACCTTCTCTAGGAAACTGAAATAAAATTTGGAGCCGTGGTGTAACGACTTGGCGATGGCTGCCATCGCCCTATTCTCGGATTCGTCCAAGTAAGTCCAGTACCTCCGAGGGTTGCCCATCACCCTCGCCCGGAGGGCGAGGTGGACGAACACATGATGTTTAAACACCGTGTGTCCACCAGAACGCTTCCAAAAGTGAACAAAAGCAAAGACACAATTCTCTAAATCCTGTTGGGCAGCAGGCGCCATTAACCGAGGGTGTACAGAAACTATGTCTTGGAAGCGCTTCAGCTGTACACAACAGTGGGGCAAATACACAGCGAGCCCTGTAAACAGATGCCTGTTCTCGTGACACAGCTGGGGCAAAAGGCCTACAAGCTGTCGTGTTTCCGCCGCCTTTGCGTGCAGACGGGGATCGTGGGGAGGACCGAGCATCTTTAAAGATAGCCTGAAGATCTGGCTCATCTGGCCCCGCCTGAGCATCACTTGGTTGGCGATATAATACGCACGAGTGCGCCTCCTCAGCTCCACAAGGTTATCTTTACGTCGGATGAGAAGTGTTCTGGCCCTGCTGCCTGCAAAATTGTTCTCTATGAGAATACTCAGGATGGCTCCGCAGAGGTATTGACCAACCCCCAGGTCGACAACATGCATTATGTCCAGGGCGAGCACTGCTATGGTAAACCCCACCACACCGAAAATCGGGGCGATGAAATTGAGGCCGGTCTGGTTAGACGAATCAAAAAATGTCAGTGTAGCCGGCTCCGCCACAGAGCATTGAATGTCAGCAACTTTGTACGTGTCCGTCACAGGACCCGTCTGCACCAAGCGCCAACCCGTGGTTAAGTGCAGTTCTGGGCATGCTTTCCAAAGTCCGAACCCTCCGATGTCGGGATCGTGTCTCATACATGCTAAAAGTTTGTCCAGCTGGTTTTTGCTTGTGATGGTCACTGTCTTAGTGCAAGCCGACACCGTTTCATTATACATCGCGGCATCTTTTTCCCTCCATGTGCAATCGGCACGCGAGCGAGGGTAATTATGTAAATCCGTTTTCTTGACATTGCAGAAAAAAACATGGTGCCTCCGCGATGTCCCAGCGTTTCATCCCTAAGGCTTGCTGGAATTCTAACAGATCTGCTCTGTATTCGCACAGCGCCCCACGAAGACCGTTTGCCAATTCCATTCCCCGCCTCAATTCACGATCCTCGTTGACAAACGGCTGGTTGTTGTGGTCGCACGAAGGATAGACACCAGAGGCGAGGATATTGAGGGACCATACAATGCATCGCATTATGGCCCCCAGAGTGCAAGCGCCCTTGCATCCGCAGATGCAGCAGTCACTTTTTCTGATTGCTGTGATTTTGTGCCGAACCTGTGCCTTGATGTTGCTCCAGTAGAACAGTAGGAACGTATCCTTTTTCGAGATCGGCACCCCGTCGCTGTAGAAACCAATCGGGTAAGAAAGGCCTCCATGTTCAACCGTGATGGGGTGGTCATAGAATTGCTGGGGAATTTCATCAGGGCTGAGGCTTTGCAAATTGAAGTCTTCTGGATTTGCTGCGTAGCTCTCTGCAAAGGTCTCGTGGGGCAACAAAAACGGCAGATCAATTTCCTTTCGCGAGTCCGTCTCTTTGTCCCAAATTGGAATGGGCGTGCTGTAAATCTTCTCGCGGGTCGACAGGTTCAATGCCTTTCTGATGTGAGCAGTGTGGTGGCCCGAGTCGGGGTCCAGGGCCAAATCCCCAACGCCTGTGCCGCCAGACCTCATCGCGTGAAACGCTACCGTGCAGACGTCCTAGATGGTTGAACGACCCCCCCCCCCCCCCAACGGTGGAACAGCGGCCTCAGGAGGCCACGGTTTCCATTCAGCATGTTCTTTCCCACTTTCACCTCTCCTGATTCCTCTCCCCCCTGCTCTTCGGAACCCCGCGGCCCTCCCCCATTCGAGTGGTTCTGAATTCGGGGGGTGGGTGGTTCAACCGTCGATCCTTGGAGGTCATCTTCCCCTCCTTCCATCTGCCAATCAAGTACTTCCTCAAACCAGCTCCGCCGTCGTGCTGTGGCGGGGTCGCCTGGCATATCGACTGGTTTGGGAAACCTCTGATCTCGCGTATGCGCCGACTTGATCGAGGGGGTGGGGTTGCTGGTGGATGCGAGTCGCATTGCATCCACCATCGGCAACCCCCCCTCAATCGATCACGGGCGCATTGCGGGCGAGCAGGCTTTTCCAAACCGACCTCCAGATCCATCGGCTGCGGCACTCCAGCCGCTGACGACGAAGGGCGGCCCTCCGTCAAGACTTTCATGGCCGCCATGCGCGCCGCCATCGCACAGACGATACCAGAGAACCCAGCATAGATGTGTGCAAAGCTGCTGTCGAGCAAAAGCGGCTAGAGTACCACGGACGATGGATCTGTGCCAAGCTACATTAATTGTGTTTTGGGCACTACTCCGAACTTGAATTTCTGAACCATCGCGTTCTGAACAACCGCTAGGCTGATTCAAAAAGGGAAACGTGGGCGCCCGCCAGCCTTCAACTCAATACACTTGCCTTTTGGATAGAGTTCACATCTGCACATTGGCCCAGAAGGTTCTCAATAAGTTGATGCGACTTCGACTGACAGGCTGCTTCCCCTCTCATCTCTCATTCCTACTCGTCCTGTGCCTCCTGAGCTCTCCTTTCGTGAATCTCTCCGCGCATACTTCGAGACAGTATGGCGCGGCCAACTTTCAACAACTTCTGTTCGAACGCCAGTCTCGTCAGCACCATGCTCCATACGGTTCTCAACTAGTTGATGCGAGTTCGACTGAAAGGCATCCTCTCGCCCCTCTCACATCACACTCGCCCTCCCCCTCCTGAGCTCCCCTCCTCTTTGGGGTCTTCTGCGCGCGTGCCTCGAGACATGGAGTAGTGACGTGGCGCGGCCGACTTTCTCACGCGCGAGCGCGCGCACTCGGTGCCGTTGGCCAGCACCCCCGAGTCTCGCTGGCCGCTTGCGTCTACGTTAACGCTCGAGCACGGATCCGTGATCTAGTCATTTACATGTTTGTGCGCGTGCTACATATCCCGAACATAATATGCATGCGAGCGCGCGAGTGCCCCAAGGGAACCTTTCGAAGGTCACGGCACCATGGAGCGTGAATATTCCCCAGTTGCGTGCGACGGCACTTGAAATGTACAAGGATGCGCTGTCGCGGTCATCGCGTCCAAGCCCCCATCGACTCCTTGCTTTCTGCGCCCCTCCCCTCTGGAACCCCCCCGCCTCAGCTTGCTCCTCCTTCTACCCCGCCCGCCCCCTCTACAGTTGCAGCAGGCAGCCCGCCCTCCCAATTCATGGGAAGATCAGCCCGAGAGCGCAAGCGCCACGTCCATGCTCTCGCGGACCTTCGCGATGTTGTTGTAGGACGCGCGCGCCTCGAGGAGAAGAAGGATGGCGAGGAGGAGGGGGGGAGCGGGAGAGGAGGGGGCAGGAAGAGGGGGAAGAGGAGGAAGAGGAGGAGGAGGAGGAGAAGCAACAGCACAGCAGCAGGATCGGGGGAAGAGCAGGCTCGAGGCGGCGGAGGAGGAGGAGTAGGACGAGGCTGCAGCATCAATTGTACTGCGATCGATTGAACCTTCGACTAGATGTCAATACGATGCTGTTCCAGTCTCCAGCCTTGTACCCCTCATCATTCTCCTTGGTATCCTCCTCCTCCTCTGGTCCTCCTCAGTCTCCCTCTCTCCCCCTCAGTATTCCCCTTCCCCCTTCCCCTTTTCCCCTTCCCACCACCCACCACGCCTCCGCCGTCCCCACCACCTCCCCCGCCTTATCCCCCCTCCCCCCACCCCCCCCCTTTAGAGAAAGTGTGCAGCGACTCTCCCCTGGGCCAAGTTGCCTTCTCCTCCTCCCTCCTCCTCCTCTCGTCCGTTCCTCCCCCTCCCTCCTCCCCTCCTTCCAAAAAAGAAGACAAACCATCAGGTACTCCCCGAATCGTGGCAACACATAACTGGAAAATATCCAACCTCCCCCTCCCCCCCTTAAAAACTACTTAAAACTCCTCCCTCACCCCCGCAGGGCAGCGATCGCCTCAACCAGCGCTGCGTTGATCTCGCAGATGTCCATCTTCTTCTTCCCCTCGTACCTAGCGCATCGCGGCCAACATTGCAACGCTGGATCTCACATCGTCCATCGTCCGTCCCCGACGCCGCCTCCATGCCCACCAAGTCACTTTCGAGTCCCTGTGCCTCATTTCGCCTCCTTCCCCACCTGATCTTTAACACGTTCACCATCCTTCCTCGCGTGTCACCTCCTCATCCTCCTCATTCTCCTCATGCAGGTGGTCTGCAAGATACCTCAGACAGCAAGCAGACAGCAAGAGCGGCAGGGCTGACTTCCCCTGCAGCTCAAGGATCGTGAAGTCCCTGATCTGGTTGCACTTCTGTTTCTCCGTGTTGATGGTCGGCTCGAAGGGCTTCAGCCACGGGTTTGCTTTCACCTCCCCTCCAGGGCATCCTTCTTCGTCGTCCTCCTTGCCAAGCTCAATCATCCTCCTTCTTCTCCTCCTCCTCCTCCTACTCCTTCTCCTCGAGCCCTCCTCCTCCTCCTCCCCCTCTCCTCCTCCTCCTCCTCCCTCGAAATTTCTGCATGCGTATTCCTCCTCCTTATGGTCTTTATTCCTCCTCCTCCTCCTCCTCCCACTCCTCCTTCTTCCTCCTTCTTCCTCATCCACCGCCCTCTGGCTCGCCGACTCATCATAACCATATCTTTCTAAACGCGCGCCCGACCAGCAACGGCGGAGCTCCACCAAGCACGGAACCACTTCCAATGAGGGGAGATCGCCCATAAAGCCAGAATGGTGCCCGGAACCCCGTCCCTCCGAAGACTTTCAGGAGATTGTCGCTCGAAACCCCTTCCCCTTGGTCGGTCTCCAGAGCATTGATCGACTCGGCATCGACTTGCAAACAATAAGGAAGGAGAGAGTGATGGAGGGAAAGGGCGAGGCAGAGAGGGAATCATGGGGTCAGGGAGGGCGGCAGGGGCGAGAGTCAGGGAGCCAAGGGGAGAATGGGAGTGATGAGAGGGAGGAGTGACCAGGGTGGTAGAGGAGCTCCCGTTCCCATACGTTTAGCTCGTCGTACAGCACCAGCAGATTTGCTGCCTCGCCGAGCGCCTCGGGGTACGTCCTCACCTGCTTCGCGTCATCCTCATTGGCCATCTCCTGCAGGCCCAAGCCCCTCGCGCCGTCGAATCGGTTTCCTCGTTCCGTCGAATCGGTTGTCTAAGTATCATGCCCCCCTCCCTCATATATCACTCCAGTCCGTTATCTCTCCTGTTTCTCCTTCCTATCCCTTCCCTCTCCTCCCCCTCCGTCCCATCCTATCGTGCTCCCCATCCCTGACTCATCTGAGCGGCGATGGCTCCTGGTCCGCCTCGTCTTCAGACAATTCCGTTGTCGAAAAGGCCGATGAGCTCGATTCCCTTTTCACCTGCCGTGCCATCGGGGGTAACTTCCTCCTCCTCCTCCTCGCCCTCCTCCTGGGATCAACGCGAATGGCACACGGATCATATCGCAGGTGAGTTTGTTCTGACATCAAGTTTAGCTGTCAACATCAGGCAGTCAGACAGAGAGCTCGAGACAATGCCCCCCCCCCCCCACCTTCTTGCCAGTGGGGCCATCGAGGGAAAGCCGAGGAGCTGCAACAGCTGGGCCAGCTGATCCCGAGCTGCCGCCAGGGGTAAGCTCCACAGGCTTCGTGCTCAGGACCGCCTCGATCTTCCGGGAGTGGGCCCGCGGGAAGGACGGTGGAAAAGACGAGGGAAAAGGCGAGGGGGCGGGAAAGACAACCGATGGGATGTATGAGAGGCCATTGTGCGCTTCGAATCACACGGGCACACGGGTAGAAACGGATCACGGGTTTGGGTGCAAACAATTGCAGATTTCAAGCGGAGCCGTCCCATCTGCGCCTGATCATGTTCCTCGCCCCCCTGTCCTGGGGCCCTCCCCCTCCCCCCCCTCCCCATCCTCCTCCTTATGATCCTCCTCGTCCTCCTCTTGTCCGTGAGCCTTCCCCCTCATCATCCTGTTCATTATGCTCCTCCTCCTCCTCATCCTCCTCATCATCATCATCATCATCCTGCTGTCTCATCCTCCTCATCCAAACCTCCTTGATTACGTTGCAGCCCTTCTAATCCTGCGCCCTTGCCCACATTCCCATGGGCGGGTCGCGCATGGGAGATCTCGCCATGCTCGGTAGTCCGCTTGTACAGCGTGTCGCCCGTCTGCTTGTCAATCTCCCATCCCTCTCAGTTTTCGGAGTGTTAGTCGGTGCTTCGCTACGTCATTACCTTCATCTCCTCCCTCACCTGGCTGCTCGCGGTTCATTCCTCTTTCCTCGGGTTCACCGTTGCTCCTCATGATTTTCCCCATCCCCTCCTTGATGTGCGTTGACTTCATGGCCTCGCAATTGGCCACCACAGCCTTGGCCCTGAGCTCAGCCCTGGCAGCACGCTCGCAGTGGCCATGCCATCACTGGCAAGCCTCATCATCTCGTTCGTCTCTCCTCCTGGTCCTCCTCCTCCTCCTCCTCCTCATTCACTTTCCTCATCCTGCTGCGCTTTTCCCCTCCGCCCTTTACTCCTCTTACTCCTCCTCCTCATCATCCAACCAAAGTTTAACATAAAGACAACATACAACACTCGCAACCTCTGTCCGTAGTCCGTCTTCGCGTTCTCGGGAGTCCACCCGAAGATGCGCAGCATGTCATCATAGTTCTGCCAGCTGTCCCTGGAGCTCTCCACCTCCTTCTTCTCCTTGCTCTCAATCTTGTTGCACGTTGCGTGGTCGAAGTTGCCTCGCAGTGTAGTGGTATTGCTGATCATGATCCTATGCCTGTTGCTGCCAGTCTGCTGCTGTCAAGGGCCCGTCGCCGTTGCAGGCTTTGCTGATACGTGGCATGACAAGCGTTCCCTGTGCACCTCCTCTGTGCAAATCGCGCGGCTGGCCTGTCTCGCGCCGCGTAGCGATCCACTGCTCCCTGGCCTTCCCGCGGAGCGACTTGCATTCCTTCCTGACCGACTTCTTCGAAGCCGACAACTGTGCCCTGAGCTGCCTCCTCCTCCCCCTCCTCATCATATCGAACCCCTGCACCGAGACGCACGAGATGCGCCAGCGACCGCGCCCGCAGCACCAGGTGGCGCTGTACATATGCTGAAGCGCTCGTCAAGAACAATATGCCACATATACGTTCCCCATCATCCTGCTCATGTTCCCACATTTCCTCCTCATGTTCGTCTTTTTTTTCCTCCACGTATCCCTCCTCTTGCTGTCCCTGCTTATGATCCCCTCCACCATGTCATCCTCATCTTCCTCTTCCTGAAGCGTGCGCGGCCCGCTCCACAGATGGGCCCAACCCCATCGATCCTCAGGCGCTGCAGCTCGTTTTCGTGCGCCTTGCGGTCTGGGTTCTGGCGGCGGGCTCTCGCTTTTGCCTTCTTCTCCTGCGGCGAAGCTTTCCCCTTCGGGGGCATCGCCTCCCCCGCCTCCCTTTTGAGCGAGCGTGGCAACGGATCGACGGCATTAAACCGCTGGTCAACATGCAAGTCCATGATGCTTAGCCGTGGCAATATTCAGACATCGACCACGTGCTGCTACCCACCACTCTAAATTCCCCCTCTCACACGCACACGCACACACACGCACGCACGCGCACACGCACGCAACGCGCGCGCACGTCATTTTTGTGGCAATATTCAGGCATGGAATGGCCAAGGGCGGTCTCCCCGATCGCCTGCGCAGCCCATAGGGGCACAAACAGGGCACGGGCCCAGCACTTCCCTGCTTCCCACGTCTTATATACTACGGATTTTCACATGAAAAAGGCGAGCGTGGGGATGGGGGCGACCAAGGCCCGCGCGCGGGCCACGCATGGGCCCTCGCGCGCGAGGTCGGCGGCGCCGCAGCGTGGTGGAAGGGGTGCCAGGGGGGGGGGGGGGGAGGCGGGGGGGGGGGAGAAGGTGGGGGTGGGGGGGGGGGGGGGGGGAGGGGGTGGGGGGGGGGGGTGTGGGGGCTGGGGCGGGAGGGGGGGGGGAGGGTGGGGTGGGGGGGTGGGTGGGGGGGGTGGGGGGGGGGGGGGGGGGGGGGGGGAGGGGGGGGGGGTGGGGGGGGGGTGAGCGGGGGGGGGGGGGGGAGAGGCGGATCGCTCGGGGAGAAGTCTCGGTCTCGCAGGTGCGTGTTGAACGCATTGCAGCGCTCGCAGGGTGCCACCCGATCGTTTCCCAGCGGTTGGAAGCGGGCATGAAACGCGCCAGAGCGGTTGGACGCGCGCATGGGAAAACATGAGGAACCGCTAAAAAACAAAACGTTACATAGAAAACGTTACGAAACATTACGAACATTAGAAAACGTTAGAAAACGTTACATAGGAAACGTTACGAAACATTCCGAACGTTAGAAAACGTTAGAAAACGTTACACCGGAAACGTTAAGAAACATTACGAACATTAAAAAAACATTAAGAAACATTACGAACATTAGAAAACGTTAGAAAGCGTTAGAAAACGTTACATAGGAAACGTTAAGAAACATTACGAACATTAAAAAACATTAGCAAACATTACATAGGAAACGTTATGAAACATTACGAAACATTACGAACATTAAGAAACGTTAGAAAACGCTACATAGGAAACATTACGAACATTAAGAAACATTGCGGAATTCGTGCAACATTAAAAAAACATGAAAAACATTTTTTTTTAAAAAAAACATTAGAAAACATTATCAGCGCACAAGGGGAACGGCCCGCGGGGCTTTCGGGGTGAACCGACGCGGCGCGACGGGTTGGTCGGCGGGCGCGATGCGTGTTCGAGCGTGCGCAAATGGGGTTCGAGGGGTGCACGAGGTGGGTTCGGGCTATGAAGGGGTGCGGGGGTGTCTTCAGGGGGTTAAATTCAGGGTGTCGTGGGGGGTTCGGGAGACGCGAGGGGGTGTTGTGACGTATTCGGTGGGCACGGTGGGGTGTCCAACGGGATCTGGGGTTAACGTGGTGCGTTGGGGTGGGTGGGTGGTGCGCGGGCGGGCGAGGGGCGCGGTGGGCGGGAAGGGGACAAGGGCCCACCGCGCCCACATTCAGAGCTCCAGGTCGAGTTTGCGAGTGTCCGAGTCATACGTGCGCCTGCGTCCATGTGTGTCGGCCTCGCAGCGGAAGCCCAGGTGCACCTGGGCGGACAGACTCTGCTCCCCCCCGCTTGCCCTTGACCACGCTTACTGCAGAAACCGTCACCACCTGTCCCCCTTCATCACCCTCATCCGATATCCCGTGCGCATTTCGCAGTCGTGGTCGTCCTATATACGGTGCTCATCATCCCACATGCCCTTCCTTGTCTCATTCCTCCTGCTCCGCATGTTCCCCGTGTTCCGTCATCGTCCTCCCGTTCGTCGTCCTTTGGGCCTTTCATCGTGGTCGTCGTCTTCACGGTGCCGATCGTCCGTGTCTCATTCTTCGTATTCCGTATGTGTCTCATTTTTCCGTCTTCGTCATCCCGTTCGTCCTCTGCTCCCCCCCTCCACGCACGCATGCGCATGCACATCACTACAGTTACATCAGTTTTTTGTTCCTAGTCATCCCCCCCCTGCATGCGCCACCGTGCTCTTCGCGCACGCCGTGCGCGCATGCACGCGCACGCACGCACGCATGCACACACACACACACGCACACTCCCACACACACACCCACACACACACACGCACACGCACACGCACACACACACATCTACACACCCTTACGTGCCAACACTATCTCACCATCAAGCGTGCACGGTGTGATCTCCCCGCTCGCCTGCGGACAGCCTGCAGTCAGCTCGGTGGCCCTCGGGCGCCAGCGCTGGAGTAACGCCAGCTGGAGTAAGTGCTTGAGCAGTCTGCACTAGCTGAGGCACATAAGGGAATGTCATCAATCAAGACCCGATGTTCCATGAGCACGCGCAGGGTCAAGATATGCCGTCGAGTCTCGGGGTTCAGGGTGGGGCGACCACGCAACTGGAGCGTGACATACTTAAGCGTGGGGGAGAGGTCACGCAATGCAAGCTGCACAATAACACATACCGTGTGTCTTATCATCCTCGGGCCTCTTAGGCGAACGCGCATGCACACGTTCAGCGTCAAACTGTCAATGCGAGATCGGCGGCATCGAGGTCACGCTGGCACCGCGCCCATCTTGCCAAGGGATACGATACTGTCTGGTATGCCGTGGCATGCTACATGCACGTGGTATTTCGGCGTATTGATTTCACACGCTGGGCGCGTGGTATGCTACAGGCACGTGATATCTCGGCGGGACTCGGGCGATTGGGGGCGGGGGCCGCGTGCTATGGGCGAAACGATGTATCCAATCCGAGTGGACCCCTCGGCGCATTGATTTCACACACTGGGCGCGCCAGGATTTGCAACGGACGATCGAGAAGACGGAGGATCACGAGAAGGATGAGGCAGGATATGCAGCAACACGTTTGCAAGCCAAGCGAGCATGCGTCGCGACAAATCCCTCCCCCGCGGAGCGGGTCTGCATTTGAACTTGACATCGCCCGAGCTGTGCATGCAGCTCAGGCGATCACCTGCTGCCAAGGGATGGGCGTGTACTCCTCTAGCCTCACTCCTCCTTCCCCTCGCTCCTTCATCCCCTCTAGCATCGCTCCTCCTGTGGCCTCACTCCTCCGTCCCAGCACCATTCATCTTCCCCTGCATATCCCCCCCCCCTCCTGGAGGATCAGAGGATCAGGGAGGTAAGGGAGGAAGATGGGGGGGGAGGAGGAGGAAGAGGAGGATGCAACTTCGGAAAAAGGGGGAGGAGAAGGCAGAGGGGAAGGAGGCGGAGAAGGAGGTGGAAGTGGAGGAGGAAGGATGCGTAGGAGAGGGGGGGAGGAAGATGGGGAGGAGGAGGAGGAGGAGGAGGAGGGGGATGAGGGGGACGATGAGGAGGAGGACGGGAGAGAGGAGGAGCTCGCCTTCAGAAACAATACATCGAGATCAGCATCATGTTGATCCCGATCGTGTTGGTAAGCTCCCAGGCGAAGTAACCAGCCTGGAATTATTTCGCGTGCTCGCTTCTATGGGGATCCTCTCCCATGATTTCACTGCTGTTTCTGCTGCTGCTGCTGTTCTCCGTGCGTTCATGGATCCTCACATGGCCTCCTCCTTGGGGCGGAAATCGAGGGAATGGCAGGGGGGTGGCAAGACTAGATTAGGCCATGCAGCATGACTGCAGGGGCGGATCGATAGACAGCGGAGGGGAGGAGGAGAGACGTGGAGGATGGCTTGCTATCGCTAGGCAAAGCGGTGGCCTCCAACACTGACGTGGAAATGTCATCCACCACGGCGTGGATGAAGCAGATCAGCGCGGCCTCCCACCGAGCAACGGGAGCGATGGAGGAGGGGGGGAGGAGGGAGAATGAGGGACGATAGCGATGGATTTATATCCATCGATAGCCAAATGCGTAACGTGAGAACTCACGTAAGGGCATGCCGATGCAGGTCGGCCTCAAACATTGTTGCAGCAACGCCCGCGAACACGGGTGGATCAAAGCTACGGGCATCTGCAAAATATGAGTGCTGCATAGACTGCTGAAGATTGTGAGGCCACCCTAAAGACAGACCCTCACGAGGCCGCAAAGCGCGGTTATCTTTGCGCCCCTGCGGTGCACCATGTACCCATATCATCCCGACCCTGCCCCGCCACCACAGCGCGAGGCCAAGCTCCTGGACGGCCGTGTCTTTCATGCTCAGCGCCGTCGTCTTGATGCAATCCATCTTGATCTCAGCGTAGCACATCTCGTTGAACAGGTGGCGGATGAAGGCCAGCGCCGCCTGCTGCTGCGTCTCGACCTGGAGATGCTCGATCATCTCTGGGCCGAAGGTCTTCCACATGACCTGGGCCAGCTGCTTCCAGGTCGAGCCGTCGTGGTAGGCGATGGTCTCGATCTTCTCGCTCTGGCGGCTCCTCAGCTTCAGGCGCGCCCCCGTGCCGTCGTCGAGCGTGCACTCGTACACGTCGCCGAAGTCCTCGAGGCTGGGGGGCCAGATGATCTGGCGCCCCGCGGGCGGCGCCGCCGCGGCCGCCGCGGGCGCGGGCCCCCCCTCCTCCTCCTCCTCGGGCTCGTCCACGGCTGGCTCCTCCTCCTCGCCCTCGTCCTCGTCCTCCTCCGTGCAGCCTTCTTCTTCCTCAGGCTCCTCGCCCTCCTGGCTCTCATCCTTGGCCTCCTCAGGGGCTGCGGCCTCCTCCTTCTCCTCCTTCTTCTCGGCCTTGACGGCCTTGGCCTTGGCGGCCTTCCTCGGGGCGCTGGCCGTCGCCGCTGCAGGCCTCTTCTGCAGCGCCTTGGCCTTGCCCTTTGCCCTGCCCTTGGGCGGAGCTGCCGGCCTCCACGGGGCCAGCGCCGCGCCAGCGCTGCCGCCGCCAGCGCCGCCGCTCGCGCCAGCGCTGCCGCTCGCGCCAGCGCTGCCGCTCGCGCCAGCTGGCGTCGCCTTCGCGCTCCTGCGATCCTTCTTCGGCTTCTTCTTCTTCTTCTTCTTCTCGCTCTTCACGGCCGTCAAGCTGGACATGAACGGGAAGGCGGGCAGCGCTGGCGGCGGCGTCATCGTCGGGACGACCTCGTCGTCGTCGTCGTCGTCGTCGACGGAGTCGGCGAACTCGATGGAGTCGGACTCCGTTGGCACCACTGCGACGTCACCAGCCTCAGATATCTTCGCTGGCACCACTGCAGCCACAGCCTCAATCTTCGCTGGCACCACTGCGACGTCACCAGCCTCAATCTTCGCTGGCACCACTGCCTCGTCACCAGCCTCAGCGACGGCTGGCACCACTGCCTCGTCACCAGCCTCAATCTTGGCTGGCACCACTGCCTCACCACCAGCCTCAATCTTGGCTGGCACCACTGCCTCATCGTCACCAGCCTCAATCTTGGCTGGCACCACTGCCTCATCGTCACCAGCCTCAATCAACGCTGGCACCACTGCCTGATCACCAGCCTCAATCTTGGCTGGCACCACTGCCTCGAGGCTGCTGCCACCCTCGTCGAGCGAGTCGACGAGGGTGTCATCAGCGATCGCCAGGACGTCGGGGTCCTGCTCTTGCATATGTTAACTGGAGGGGGAATCTGGAGGAGGAGGATCTGGAGGTCCTGCAGTTCCTGCACTCACATTAATGTGGAGGAGGATCTGGAGGGAGGGGGAGGTCCAGGAGGTGGGGGTGAGAAGATGGGAGATCGAGACGAGAGAGGATGAGCATCATGACCTGGGGAAGCATGTTGGGGAGGGAAGGCGTGGCGAGAGAGAGAGAGAGAGAGAGAGAGAGAGAGAGAGAGAGAGAGAGAGAGAGAAACCAGAGAGAGAGAGAGAGAGAGAGAGAGGAAGAGGGGGATGGGAAGCATCTTGGGGGAGGAGAGGTGGATGCGAGAGGTCGAGAGGGGGCCAGGAGGAGCAGGAGGAGCAGGAGGAGCAGGAGGAGCAGGAGGAGCATAAGCACGAGGCGGTGGTGGAGGGGAAGGAGGCCACCCCTCCTCCTGTACACCTCTTCTTCCTTCCTCCTCCTCATCTTCCTCCTCCTCCTCCTCCTCCTCCTCCTCCTCCTCCTCATGCCCCGCCTCCTCCTCCTATTCCTCCTCCTCCTCTTCCTCCTCCTCCTCCTTCTACCCCTCCTCGGCCTAGCCCTCCTCCTCCTTCTATACTCCTCCTCCTACCTCTCCTCCTCGCGGTCGGCTCTGGGACGGCAAAAAAAAAAACGTCCTCTCCAGCCTGCATCTTGAAGTAGCGATTGAGCTCCGCTTCGCTGATCTCCTCGACGTCGTAGCTGGATACATCCTGGCTGCCCGTGCCCATCCTACTCGTCGTCCTACTTGTCCTGCTCCTCCTGCTCCTCCTCTTCCTCCTCCTACTCTTCCTGACTCTTCCTCCTACTAGTCTTCCTCTGACTCCTCCTCCTACTCGTATTCGTCCTACTATTCCTCCTGGTACTCCTCATAGCCTCCTTCTCCTACTCTTGAGCATCCCCCTTCCTGCTTAACAGGCTCGTCCTACTCTTCCGCGTCCTATTCTTGCTACCCGTGCTCGTCCTAAGTTTGCTCGTCGCCAGGCTCAACGTGCTCGTCCTACTATTGTTCAGCATCCGCCTCTCTTCGTAACTCTTCCTCATATTTCTCATCCTACTCCTGCTCCTCCTGCTCCTCCTGCTCTCGCTCATCCTCCTCCTGCTCAACAAGCTCGTCCTGCCCGACCTCACTCCGTCACAGTCCTCTTCATACGCTGCGAGGCGCGACGTTGAGTCTGGCGCATTCTTGTCCCGCTGGAAGTGGGCTAACATGATGCGAAGGGGCCTGCACTCCACGAACCTGCAATCGCGGGACGGGTGATTATGTGGGATGGTGGTGCCATCATGTCCGATATCACCGCTGAGAAGAACGACGGACCGCGACCAGCCCAATACTCCACACATTATCGCTACACGAAGTCGCCACAAGAAAGCAAAGCGGGCCCCGACGTCTGGGCGGGGAGGAGGGCGATAACGCAGACGGCGGCGAGCAGCAGGAGGAGCAGCAGCAGCAGAAAGGGGAGGCGGAGGACGAGGATGTTAGGGTGGAGAGGCAGGATGAGACTGAGGGTGAAGGGTTGTATTTGGAAGGGGGGATGGAGCAGGAGTGGGATGAGGAGGAGGAGTAGGAGGAGGACGAGGTGGATGGGAATGGGGGGGAGGGGGCGAGGGGGGGATGGGGGAGGACATTGAGCGAGCGCGCCAATATGGTACTTCCCTCCTCGCTCTCACCATCCACTCTTCGCGTGCAATCAAAGGAAGGGCGCCTGTAGCTCTGCATGATCATCTTGCTTGGCTTGCGGCCCTTCGACTTGATGTACTGCTCAGTGAATATGTGCGCCCATGCTTTGTCCCAGCCAGCCTCTAGGGGAACGTTGGGCTGACGACTGCTCCCTCCTCTCCCCCAGATCTGTCGATCGAATCTCGATTGAAGCTGGAGCAACTGAATTGGGGCGGGCTCACACTATGTGATCCTGCCCGACTCCTACTACCCGACCATCTAGGTAAACCCCACTTCATTACGTGTCATGCCGTGTTCTATATTGCCCTCTACCTTTCCTTCTACTATTTTGCGATGCTAGTGTGCTTCTTTATTCGAATGTCCTACTCCACCATCGTCTCTGACCCGTTATCCTCCTCCGCCTCCGCCTCCCCCACTTCATCCTTCGCTTCCCCCTTCTGCGCCTCCTCCTCCTCCTCCTCCTCCGCCTCATCCTCCTGGTTCTTCTCCTCAGCTTCCTCCTCCACCTCCTCCGTCTCCTCATCTTCTTCCTCTCCGACGGAGGGAGGGACAGAGGGCGAGTGGCGACGAAAGCCGCATTCGCGCCTCCATCGTCTTTTGCGACACGCGCAAGCCGTTGCTAACGCGGTCCACGTTGGCAATCGTCGGGATGAAGTCCTCCCAGAGGAGGGTGGATGGATGCGTGAGGGAAGGCGCTAGGAAGGCGATACTGAGCATGTGCGCGAGGGATGCAGGGATCGAGATCCAGCATGACGGTTCGCAAGTAACGCTCAGAGTGAGTGACGATAGACCATGACTTCACCCCCTTTTGCCCATCTTTCCCCTCGTCCCCTTTCAGCCCCATGCCCACCCACCCCTCAGGCCTCATCGTCTTCAGCCTCATACTCTTGGATGCTCCTCCTCCGCATCCTCATGCTCCTGATCCTCATCGTGCGCTCCTTTTTTCATCGTGATCGTCGTCATTATCACGTTCCCGTCGCGTCGGCGTCGCCATCCCTTCGCGTCGGATCCGTCGATTTCCACCGATCTACACGACTCTGCCTACTACTACCCTCTTCCGCTCCAACATCAACCGTCATTCCTCACGCAACCCCGCCCGATATCCGTCATGCTTGCGAGCTGTGGGCGCTGGCTGGTCGACGTGCACGGGTAGGAGCCATAGCGCGGGATGCCGTCAAAGCCTAGCAGCAGTCGAGGGCGAGGGGGTGGGAGGCAGGGAGGCAGGAGGGACGACGATTCATCGTGACGATGATGACGATTGACGATGCGGGTGAGACGATGTCATCGCGACGATCTTCGTCACGATGGCATCGTGACGAAGATTACGATCACATCGTGGCGACGATGAGGCTGAGACGATTGGTAACACAACTTGCGATGATGACGACCGTGACGATGATGACAAACGTATTGACTGCCATGACGCTGATGACGGTGTATCGATCACCCCTCCTTTTCAATCATCGTTGCATCCCCACTCTTCGAACCCCACTTCTCCTGAATCGACCCCACTCCTCCCTCCCTGCCCACTTCGCTCCTCCACTAACCTTCCCACTCGAGTACCTCCGTGATCTCTCCCCGTCATCCACTCTCGCCCTCTCTCTCTCTCTCGCTCTCCCTCTCTGTCGTTTCTGTTTTTTTGGTTTCTCTCTCTCTCTCTCTCTCTCTCTCTCTCTCTCTCTCTCTCTTTCTCTCTCTTTCTTTCGTTCCAGTATTACTTGCATGCCCTTCCTCCCTCGCCCTTCCTCCCTTCTGGATCTGACTCATCGCCTCATTCTCATCCCCCATCTGCTTCTCCGTTCCTCTCCTCACTCCTCCTCGACCCCCAAGTGGCGGCTGCGGGCCCGCGATGTTCGGGATGCCCTCGACCAGGGCGTCTGTCGTGAGGGCCTCGCGCGGATCGTCTCTCACCTTCCTCCCCGCACCACCTTCCTCCCCCATCCTTTCGAACGGAGCGGTCCTCCCTCGATCCTCCTCCTCCTCCCCTTCATCCTCCCCCTCCTCCTCCTCCTCCTCCTCCTCCTCCTCCTCCTCCCCCTCCTCCTCCTCCTGCTCCTCCTTCTCCTCCGCCTCGCCCTCGAGGACCCTCCCATCATCCCATCCTCATATTCCGACTCTTATTCCTCCTCTTCCTCCTCTTCCTCATTATCCTCCTACTCATATCCCTACCAATTCTATCCGCATCTCGCCCGTGACGCCCGCGCCTGTGCCAGCGCCTGTGCCGGCACAGTCGCTGTCTTTGCATGCCGCGGAGGCTTGGGCGCCATCGCCTCGCGGACGGGGGCGGGGGCCATGCGCGCGTGGGAGAAGGGAGGAGGAGGAGGAGGAGGAGGAGGAGGAGGAAGAGGAGAGGAGAGGACATGACAAGAGAAGATAAGAGAAGCAGGAGTGAGGATGACCAGGAGCAGGAGGAGGAAGCCTTCACCAACTGCATGTGCGAACGGTACCGCTTTATGAAATCCTTCTTCAGGTGCCGACGGAGCCGCTCACATTCTCGCCCAGGGAATTCTCTCAACAATCGCGGCGTCGGGATGTCCTAGCTGGGCGACGGCGACGAGGAGGAGGAGGAGGAGGAGGAGGAGGAGGAGGAGGGAGAGGAGCTCCTCGAGGAGGGGAAGGATGAGGACGTGGATGAGGAGGAGGAGGAGGAGAAGGAGGAGGAGGGTCAAGTGCTGGGCGTGGAGGAGGAGGAGGAGAGGAGGAGAATGGGGGAGAGGGAGGGAGGTCCTCTGGGCACCAGGAAGGGATCCCTGCCTTTTCGAACGCCTCGTCCAGCCTCTCTGCGACGATCTCGCCCGACATCGCGCCTCGTGGGCGGGCGTGCCAGTGCCCCCATACTATCCGCGAGTTCTGGCACGCGGCACCGCCCTCGAGGCGCGAGTCGGGCGAGATCGATCTCGCCCGAGGGTTGGGGCGCCCCAACCCTCGGGCGAGATCGACCGTGCCAGATCTGGCGCGATAGCTCCCCCACCCCCCCGCGCGCCTCGGCAGGGCCGCGCACCCCGCGCAGGCAGGGCCTGCAGCGCGCGCGCGAGCGCGCTCGAGCCTGCCGCGCCGTCGCGCGCGCGCGCGGCGCGGCAAGGAGGAGGGAGAGGAGGAGGCTCGAGGAGGAGGAGGAGGAGGAGGAGGAGGAGGGAGATGAGGAGGAGGAGGGAGGAAGAGGCCTGGCGGGAGCTCGAGCAGGAGGAAGTGGAGAGACGGAGTCTCGAGGAGGAGGAAGAGGGGGACGAGGAATTTGTTATGTTCTCAGTCGCTCTGTCTCTCTCTCTCTCTCTCTCTCTCTCTCTCTCTCTCTCTATCTATCTATCTTCTCTCTCTCTCTCTCTCTATGTATATACACACACATATATATATATATATATATATATATATATATACATATACACACATCGTATGATGCATGGCGCACGGGCACCATGGCACAGTGTGCACCATTGGCACATTGGCACACTTGATATATGTATATATACATATCTACATATATGTACATTGGCACAACTACATATATATACATATATACATATATATATATATATATATATATATGTATATGACAACACATGCACAACTGGCACATGGCACAGTTGGATATGCAGTAATAACGAGTTCATCATCAAAAATTGAAACACAATGAATTCGAAATCAAGAATTGAAACAAAATTCAAAAACTGGTACATGGCGCACGTCTCAATTAAATTAAGGCGCTGGGATGACAGGGTTCGTCGTCGCAGTCGTCGTCTCCATCGTCGTCTTCGTCGTCGTCGTCGTCAGCGTCGTCGCCTCGTCGCGTCGTCGTTGTCGTCTTTGTCGTCGTCGTCGTCGTCTTTGTCGTCGTCGTCGCCCTCGCCGTCGTCGTCGTCTTCGTCGTCATCGTCGTCGTCGAGTCGTCGCCGTCGCTTTCGTCGTCGTCGTCGTCGCCCTCGTCGTCGTCGTCGTCGTCTTTCTCGCCCTCGTCGTCAGCGTAGTCATCGTAGTCGTCGTCGTCTCGTCGTCGTCGTCGTCGTCGTCTTCGTCGACGTCGTTGTCGTCGACTTCGTCGTCTTCGTCGTCGTCGCTTTCGAAGCCGTCGTCGTCGTCGCCCTCGTCGCCCTCGTCGTCGTTGTCGCCATGGTCGTCGTCGTCGGCGGCGTCGTCGTCGTCGTAGTCGTCATCGTCGCCCTCGGCGTCGTCGTCGTCGTCGTCGGCGTCGTCGTCGTAGTCGTAGTCGTCGTCGTCGTCGCCGCCGCCGCTGCCGTCGTCGTCGTCGTCGTCGTCGTCATCGTCGTCGTCGTTGTCGTCGCCTTCGTCGTCGTCGTTGTAATCTTCGTCGTCCTTGTCGTCGTCGTCGTCCTCGTCGTCGCTTTCGAAGCCGTCGTCGTCGTCGTCGTCCTCGTAGTCGCCGTCTTCGTCGTCGTCGTCGTCGGCGACGTTGTCGTCGCCGCTGTTGTTGTCGTCGTCGCCGCTGTCATCATCGTCGTCGTCGTCGTCGCCGCCATCGTCCTCGACGTCGTCGTCGTCGTCGCCTTCTCTCTCTGGCGACCCCCAACCATAGGAGAAGCCCAGCTGGACTTGTCCTTCGGGTGTTGTGCTTGGCTCTCCAGCGACCCCCACCCATAGGAGAAGTCCAGCTGGACTTGTCCTATTGGCTGTCCGGCGACCCCCACCCATGGGAGAAGTCCAGCTGGACTTGTCCTATGGGTGGGGTGCTCGGCTCTCCGGGGACCCCCACCCATAGGAGAAGTCCAGCTGGACTTGTCCTATGGGCGGGGTGCTTGGCTTTCCGGCGACCCGCACCCATAGGAGAAGTCCAGCTGGACTTGTCCTATGGGTGGAGTGCTTGGCTCTCCAGCGACCCCCACCCATAGGAGAAGTCCAGCTGGACTTGTCCTGTTGGCTCTCCCGCGACCCCCTCCCTGGAGTTGGGTGGGGTGCTTGGCTCTCCGGGGACCCCCACCCATAGGAGAAGTCCAGCTGGACTTGTCCTATGGGTGGGGTGCTTGGCTCTCCAGCGACCCCCATCCATAGGAGAAGTCCAGCTGGACTTGTCCTATGGGTGGGGTGCTTGGCTCTCGGCGAGCCCCACCCATAGGAGAAGTCCAGCTGGACTTGTCCTATGGGTGGGGTGCTTGGCTCTCCGGCGACCCCCAACCATAGGAGAAGTCCAGCTGGACTTGTCCTATGAGTGGGGTGCTTGGCTCTCCGGCGACCCCCACCCATAGGAGAAGTCCAGCTGGACTTGTCCTATGGTGGGCGCTTGGCTCTCCGGGGACCCCCCCCATAGGAGAAGTCCAGTGGACTTGTCCTAGGGCTCTCCGGCGACCCCCACCCATAGGAGAATCCAGCTGGACTTGTCCTATGGTGGGGGTGCTTGGCTCTCGGCAACCCACCTCTCTAGGAAAAGTCAGCTGGACTTGTCCTATGGGTGGGTGCTTGGCTCTCCGGCGACCCCCACCCATAGGAGAAGTCCAGCTGGACTTGTCCTATGGGTGGGGTGCTTGGCTCTCCGGCGACCCCCACCCCCACCCATAGGAGAAGTCCAGCTGGACTTGTCCTATGGGCGGGGTGCTTTTCGCTCAGAGCTAAAAGCAAACAAAATTTCTCCTATGGGGGGTGGCCCTCACATAAGGAATCAATATGTGAAGGCGATCCCCTATGGGGGGGGGGGGTCCCCAACCCCCCCCCCCCCAAAAAAAGGAGAAGTCCAGCTGGACTTCTCCTATTGGGGCGGGTGGGGGTCGCCGGAGAGCCAAGCACCCACCCATAGGACAAGTCCAGCTGGACTTCTCCTATGGGTGGGGGTCGCTGGAGAGCCAAGCACCCCACCCATAGGACAAGTCCAGCTGGACTTCCCCTATGGGTGGGGGTCGCCGGAGAGCCAAGCACCCCACCCATAGGACAAGTCCAGCTGGACTTCTCCTAATAGGACAAGTCCAGGGAGGGCGGGGGTCGCCTTAGAGCCAAGCACCCCACCCATAGGACAAGTCCAGCTGGACTTCTCCAATGGGTGGGAGTCCCCGGAGAGCCGAGCACCCCACCCATAGGACAAATCCAGCTGGACTTCTCCTATGGGTGGGGGTCGCCGGAGAGCCAAGCACCCCACCCATAGGACAAGTCCAGCTGGGCTTCTCCTATGGGTGGGGGTCCCCGGAGAGCCAAACCCCCCACCCGTAGGACAAGTCCAGCCGGACTTCTCCTATGGGTGGGGGTCCCCGGAGAGCGGAGGCGACGACGACGATGGCGATGTCGAGGACGATGGCGGCGACGAGGACGACGACGACGACGACAGCCGCGACGACGACGAAGACGATGACGATGGCGATAAAGACGACGACGGCGGCGACGACGACGACGAGGGCGACGACGACGACGACGACGACGGCAGCGACGACGACTACGACTACGACGACGAGGGCGACGACGACGACGATGACGGCGACGAGGGCGACGATGATGACGACGACGACGACGACGACGACGATAAAGACGACGACGACGACGACGGGGGCGACGACGACGACGACTGCTTCGATGGAGACGACGACGAAGACGACGACGACGACGAAGGCGACAACAACGACGACGATGACGAAGACGACGGCGACGACGACGACTACTACTGCGTCGACGAAGACGACAACGACGACGACGACGACCAGGGCGACGACGGCGACGAGGGCGACGACGACGACGAGGGCGACGACGACGACAAAGACGACAAAGACGACGACAAAGACGACGACGACGACGAGGGCGACGACGCCGACGACGACGACGAGGGCGACGACGACTGAGACGACGAAGGCATGCACGATCCTTGCGGTGTCCGGCGTCCAGCGTCCAGCGTCCGGCGTCTGGCGTCCGGCGTCCAGTGTCCGGTGTCCTGTTTCTAAAGTCCGGCGACCGGCGTCCGGCGTCCGGCGTCTGGCATCTGGCGTCCGGTGTCCGGTGTTTGGTGTCTGGTGTCCGTTGTCCTGTGTCCGGAGTCTGGTGTTCGGTGTCCCTGTCCGGACGCCTGGTGTCCGGTGTCTGGTGTCTGGCGTCAGTTGCAGAGCATGAGGCGGGGGAGGAGCAGCAGCAGCAGCAGGAGGATGAGGATGATGATGGTGATGAGGAGGAGGAGGGTACCAATAATCATAATGAGGATGAGGATAAGCAGCAGGAGGACGAGGAGGAGGATGTTGAGGTGGAGGAGGGGGTTGAGGAGGATGCGGAGGATGGGGAGAAGGATAAGGAAGGGGTGGATAAGGAGGGGAATCAAGAGAATGAGGCTGAAGATGATGAGGAGGATGAGGAGACGGAGAAGGAGGAGGATATTGAGGAGGATGATGAGGATGATGAGGAAAGACTATATGATTACAATGACGATGATGAGCAGGAGGACAAGCAGCAGGACAAGGATGCAGCAGCAGCAGGATGAGGAGAATGAGGATGGGGAGGAGAAGTAAGGAGCAGCAGGAGGATGATGATTATGGCGATGATGAAAAAGAGGGGGAGGTAGAGGAAGAGGAGGAGGATGGGGAGGAGGAGCAGCAGCAGAATGAGGATTCTGATGATGATGATGAGGGGGAATGAAGAGGATGAGGAGGAGGGGAAGGAGGATGAGGAGGAGGTGGACGGGGAGAAGGAGGAGGAGGAGGAGGAGGAAGAGTGGAAGATGATCAGGAGGATGAGGAGCAGCAGGAGCGGGCCCCAACGGGCGTGCCGGACCGGCGGGTGGACCGTAACGGACGGGTCGGGTCGGGCGGGCGGGACATTAAAGTAGGAAACATCATCGAGTTGGCACGCGCGTGTCCTAACGGGCGGATCGGGTCCGGCGGGCGGACCCTAACGGGCGGGCGGGTCGGTCTGGGCGGGACATTTAAATAGTGTTCAATCTGTCTTGCTGGACCTCTGCGAGGGCGACGAGGGAGACGAAAACGACGAGGGCGAGGACGACGACGACGACGACGATGAAGGCGACGACGACGACGACGACGACGATGAAGGCGACGACGACGACGAAGACCGCGACGACGACCCGTCCTCCTCCTCCTCCGCCTCCTTCTCCTCGTCTCCTCCTCCTCCCTCTTCCTCCTCCTCCTCCCCCACCTTCACAGTCATCAAAGCGTAATACTCGCTATGATCGTCAGCAGCGGCATCAACATTATCATAATCATCACCAGCATCGTCATCGTCATTATCATCACCATCATCACCATCACCATCATCACCATCATCACCATCATCATCACCATCATAAACACCATTACTGCCATCACGATCATCACTACTACCACCACCACCATCAACATCACCATCATCACCATCATCACCACCAACATCGTTATCGTCATCATCATCATCATCATCATCATCATCATCGTCGTCATCATCATCGTCATCATCATCATCATGGCGTGGTCAACTTCATTGACAGCTTCGTCATCACCGTAATCATCATCACCGTCGTCGTCGTCTGCATCCATCGCAATCATTACCGTAGTCGCCATCAACACCAACATAAACATCATCATCGACGTCCGGGGCCGGTGTCCAGAGTCCGGTGTCCGGTGTCCGGTGTCCAATGTCATGTGTCCGGTGTCCGGTGTCCGGTGTCCGGTGTCCGGTGTCCGTTGTCCAGTGTCCGGTGCCCGATGCCCGGTGCCCGGTGTCCAGTGCCCGGTGTCGGGTGTCTGGTGTCCGGTGTCTGGTATCCGGTGTCCAGTGTCCAGCGCGCGAGAATGGTTCTATAAGTACGACGACGACGACGACGACGGCGGCGACGGCGGCGACGACGACGACGACGGGGGCGACAACGACGACGACGGCGACGACGACGATGACGACGATGCCGAGGCCGCGGCAGGTCACCGAGGTTGGTGACCTCGCGAGGCCCTGTTGGAGGCCTGGGCGGGCCACCGAATGTCGAATACAGGACGGTGACCTTGCGAGGCCCGTTGGAGGCCCGAGGCCCGTTGAAGGCCACGGAAGGTCACCGAGGTCCGTGACCCTGCGAGGCTCGTTGGAACTCCTGGCAGGCCACCGCATGTCAAACACGGGCCGGTGACCTTGCGTGGCCCGCTGGAGGCCCGGGCAGGTCACCGAGGTCGGTGACCTCGCGAGGCCCGTTGAGGGCCCCGGGAGGTCACCGAGGTCGGTGATTTTGCGAGGCTCTTTGGAGCCCCTGGCAGGTCACTTAGTCTCAAACCCAGGCCGGTGGCCTTGCGAAGCCCGCTGAAAGCCCGAAGGTCTCCGAGGTGGGTGTCCTCATGGGGCCCGTTGAAGGCCCCGGCATGTCACTGAGACCTTGCAATGCTCTTTGGACCCCCCGGCATGTGACCGTATATCGAACACAGGCCAGTGACCTTGCGTGGCCCGCTGGAGGCGCTAGCAAGTCACCGAGGTCGGTGACCTCGCGAGGCCCGTTGAGGGCCCCGGGAGGTCGCCGACGTCGGTGTCCTCGCGAGGCTTTTTGGAGGCCCTGGCAGGTCACCGATCACCGAGGTCGGTGACTTTGCGAGGCTCGCTGGCCCCTACAGTGGAAGCCATAGGCATCCTTGCAACTCTGGACTAAGAGATGTCGTGACCTGAGCAGGTCCAGTCCAACTCGCCTTAGACATCCTCGCAAGTCTGGGCTCAGACATGCCGCGCGCGAGGTGAACCAGACAATTTTGCCTCAGACATTCTCGCGACTCTGGCCTCAGAGATGCCTGAACCTGAGGTGACCTGGTCCGTTTCGCCTGAGACATCTTCGCCGCAAATTTGAGCTCCCAGATGCCATGCGCCAGGTGGTCTGGCCAGTTCCGCCTGAGATATCTTCGCAACTCTGGGCTTAGATGCCGTGCGCGAGATGGTGCGGCCGGGCTCGCCTGAGCATCCTCGCAACACTGGGCTCAGATACGCTCTGACTTGATGTGGTACAGCCCGTTTCGACTGAGATATCCTCGCAACTCTGGGCTCAGAGATGCCTTTCGCGAGGTGGTCTGGCCCATTTTGCCTGAGACACCCTTGCAGTTCTGGGCTAAGACTCAGACATGCCGCGCACGAAACGGTCCGGACATTCTCGCCCGAGACATCATCGCAGCTCTGGGATTGGAGATGCTCTGACCTGATTTGGTCCGGCCCGATTCACTTGAAACATTCCCGCAACTCCAAACTCAGATATGCCCTGACTTGAGGTGGTCCGGCCCAGTTCGCTTGGGACATTCTCGCAACTCTGGTCTCCGAGATGCCAGGCGCGAGGTGGTCCAGCCAGTTTCGCCTGAGGTATCCTCGCAACTCTGGGTTCCTAGATGTCGCGCGCAGGGTGGTTTCACCATTTTCGCCTCCGACATCCTCGGAATTCTGGGCTCCACCATGCCGCGCGCGAAAGTCTGGCCAACTTTCCCCGAGACATCCTCGCAATTCTGTGCTCAGAGATGCTCTGACCTGAGGTGGTCTGGCCCTTTCCGCCCGAGACATCTTCGCAACTATGGGCTCAGGCATGCCGCGCGCGAGTTTGGCCGGCGCGCTTCGCCTGAGGCATCCTCGCAACTCCAGCCTCAGAGACGCTGCGCGCGAGGTGGTCTGGCCAGGTTCAAGGATGCCCTGAATTGAGGTAGCCCGGCCAGTTTTGCCTGAGACCTTTTCGCAACGCGGGGCTCCGAGATGTGGCGCGCTAGGTGGCCCAACCCGTTCGCCTGAGACATCCTCGCAACTGGGCTCCCAGACGGGGCCAGGACCACACGACTAGTTATCGAGTCGTCCTCCAGGGAGGGGTTCAACCGCCCTTGGCCCGAGGGGGCAGTTAACCGGTGCCGAGGCGAGAGCCGGATTTCAGATTCATGTGGAAGGACGTCTCAGGCGGGAGCGCCAGGCCTGAATATAGATGTTGAGGAAATTTCCGGCGAGAGGAAAAATATGAAGGCAAGAAGGATAACCTTGAGTACGAGGAGGGGCGAGGAGAACCAAGATGAGGAAGAGCACCAGGAGCACGATGATGAAAAGGATGATAAAGAGGAGGAGGAGGAGGAGGAGGAGGAGGAGGAGGAGGAGGAGGAAAATATCGGCGAGAAGGAGGAGGAACGGCATGAGGACGCGGAGGAGAAGGGAGGACGATGAGGTTGCGCAGGAGGGTGGGCGGCGAAAAACACGATGAGGACGGCGACATACACAACGACGACGACATTGATAACGACAAGGGCGCACACAGATCAGGAACAGGAGGACGGCGACTCGGAGGACGAGAACAAGTTTTGAAGCCACATTAGATCTAGAGTCGCTGCTGGGGATGCTGGACCCTGGCCTTAATAGATTCCTCCTTCGTCGCTGCTCCGCGTCATCCTTCTGCTGCTGCTGCCCCTCACATCCCCCATCCCTCCGCTGCTCCTCCACCTCCTGCTCTCTTCTCGCGTCTCGCCCGCCGCCCCCCCACACACACTGCTCGCCCCTCACTTTCCACGCTTGTCCAAGGAGGAATTAAAGAGGATCAGATGGGCCGCAGAGGCGCAGAGGATCAGAAGGCAGAGGAATATACAGCGGAGGATGAAGATGAAGAAAATGATTGCCGTGGCGAGGTGGATCGCAACGATGGCGGCGACCCGCCGACCATGACGACTGCAATATATCACAACGGCGTCGGCGCTCAACGTGACGACAACAGCGGTTGCAATGATTCCTCATGAAGTTGATTGCGGGTGAATTTGATGATGTGCACGGTGGTGATGACGACGACCACGATGATGATAAAGACGACGACGATGATGATGATGAAGATGATGATGATGGTGGCGACGATGATAATGTCGACGACGGCGACGACTACGACGAAGACGAATCGGATGAACGGGCGACCGTCCGCCGCGGCAGAAGCGGTCGGCCGGCCGAGGCCGCGGCGAACGCCCAAGAGATCTACGCGGCGGCCTCTGCTGAGAGAAAATCTGCGCTGCAAGGCTCTTCTCGGCAAGGGCACCTGGGTGCCTCTGCTGAGAAGGCGTGGGTCTGACCCCGGGATCGCCCGCTGGGCGTGATGAGACGACGCCCTCCAAGTAGAGCTTGTTTCATCAGGGCCAGACGACGATCCCAGGGTCAGACCCACGTCCTCTCAGCAGAGGCACCCGCGTGCCTCGCTGGGAAGACCCCTACAGCGCAAGCCTCATCTCAGCAGACGCCGCCGTGTAGATCCTAGACGTTCGCCGCGCCATGCGCTCTCAGCAGGGCCGCTGGGTTGGCCTTGCCGAGAACGCGTAGAATGCGGCGAACGCCTAAGACCCCAGGGGCAGGGGGCTCGATCGGAAGCGAAACGCTGTTGGTGTTGGCTGTCTTCTGTTGAAATACCGATGCCGATCATGGCTTGGCACCAGTACCTGTGCCGGCATCGGTGCTGGTATCGATAGCGATACTGGTACCGACATGCGCAGAACCGATCTTAGCGTCAACATTCGCACAGTCCAAGGGGGCCCTGCGGGAGTCTGGAGGAGAGAGGGGGGGCTGCAAGGAGGAGCAGCAGGGGTATGGGGGGAGATGGAGGAGGCAGCAGCAGAAGGAGGACCAGGAAAAGGATGGAGATGAGGCGGAGAAGCATCACCAACATACCGATGTATAGGCTCAGTCCAGCATCCCCGACAGCGATTTTGAGCCAGGGTGGCTCCAAATATTGTTTGCGCGTCCACCGAATCATCGTCCTCCCGCCCCTGATTTGCCTGCTCCCTTGTCATCATCACAGTCGTCGTCATTGCTGGCATCGCCCTCTTTGCCATATTTTTTGCCATCTCCCCCTTCCCAAACCTCCTTCTCCTCCCCCTCCTTCTGCTCCCCCCGTCATCCCGTTCCTCCTTCTCCTCGTTTTTCTTCTTCCTCCTCCTCTTATTTTCCTCATTATCACCTTCGTGTTCCTGATGTTATTCCTCCTGGTTCTTCTCGCCCCACCTCGTTCTCCTGGTTCTCCTCCTCGCCCTCAAAGTTCCCCTCTCGCTGGAGATTTACGCGTACCAGGGCGTGTCAGAAAGTCATGTTCTCGCCTCGGCGCCGGCTAACTGCCCCCTCGGGGCAGGGGCGCCTGGACCCCTCCTGGGGCACAACTCGATATTAGCAGTGTAATGTAACAGGAAGCTTGGGCCTGGCCCCATCTGGCTCCTCTCCCCCACCTCTCGGAGCCCAGTTGGAAGGATGTCTCAAGCAAAACTGACTGGACTACCTCGTGCGCGGCATCTCGGAGCCCAGAGTTGCGAGGAGGTCTCAGGCGAAATTGGCCCGACCATCTCTCTCGCGGCATTTTGGAGCCCAGAGTTGCGAGGATGGATCAGGCAAATCTGGCCGGAGTGCCTCGAGCGCATCATCTCTGTGCCCGGAGTTGCGGGGATGCATCAGGCCATATTGGCCAAGCGACCTCGGGCGCGGCATGTCTGAGCCCAGAGTTGCGAAGATGTCTCAGGCGAAAATGGGCCAGATCACTTCAAGTCAGGAGCATCTCTGAGCCCAGAATTGCGAGGATGTCTCAGGCGAACCGGACCGGACAACCTCACGCGTCGCAATTTCGAGCCCAGAGTTGTGAGGATTTCTCTGGCGACATGGGCCAGATCACCTCAGGCCACAACAGTTCAGAGACCAAAATTGCGAGGATGTCTCAGGCGAAACGGGCCCGACCACCTCGCACGCGGCATCTCTGAGCCTGGAGTTGCGAGGATGTCCCAGGCGAAACAGGCTGGACCACCTTATGTCAGAGTATCCCTGAGCCCGCGCGCGACATCTTGGAGCCCAGAATAGCGAAGATGTCGCAGGCAAAATTAGCCGGACCGCTTCGCAAGCGGCATCTCGGAGCCCAGAGTCGCGAGGAGGTCTGAGGCGAGTTGAACTGGGCCACCTCGCGCCTGGCATCTCGGATCTCAGAGTTGCGTGAATGCCCCGGGCGAATGGGGCCAGACCACCTCAGGTCAGGGCACATCTGAGCCCAGAGTTGCGAGGATGTCACAGGCGAATTGTGCCGGACCAACTCAGTCAGAGCATTTCCGATCCCAGAGTTTCGATGATGCCTCTGGCGAAACGGGCCCGACCACCTCGCACGCGGTATCTCTGAGCCTGGAGTTGCGAGGATGTCCCAGGCGAAACAGGCTGGACCACCTTATGTCAGAGTATCCCTGAGCCCACGCGGGACATCTTGGAGCCCAGAGTTGCGAAGATGTCGCAGGCAAAATTAGCCGGACCGCTTCGCACGCGGCATCTCGGAGCCCAGAGTTGCGAGGAGGTCTGAGGCGAGTTTAACTGGGCCACCTCGCGCCTGGCATCTCGGATCTCAGAGTTGCGTGAATGCCCCGGGCGAATGGGACCAGACCACCTCAGGTCAGGGCACATCTGAGCCCAGAGTTGCGAGGATGTCACAGGCGAATTGTGCTGGACCAACTCAGTCAGAGCATTTCCGATTCCAGAGTTTCGATGATGCCTCTGGCGAAAACGGGCCAGACCACCTCGCGAGAGGTATCTCGGAACCCAGAGCTGCGAGGAGGTCTCAGGCGAAATGGGCCCGAACCACATCAATCCAGGACATATATGAGCCTGGATTTGCAAGGATCCTCAAGCGAGCCGGGCCGCACCTCTTCGCGCGCGGCATCTGGGAGCCCAGAGTTGCGAAGATGTCTCAGGCGAAATTGGCCAGACCACCTCGCGCGCGGCATCTCGCAGAGTTGGGGAGGATGTCTCAGGCAAGAATGTCTGAAATAAGCTTTTCCAGATCACCTCGCGCTCGGCATGTCTGAGCCAAGAGTTGCGAGTATGTCTAAGGCGAAACGGGCTGGACATCCTCAGGTTAGGGGCATATCTGAGCCCAGAGTTGCGAGGACGTCTCAGGCAAAATCGACTGGACCACTTCGCGCGTGGCATATTGGATCCCAGAGTTGCGAGGAACTCTCAACGCAACGCAACGCAGCGCAATGGGAAGTGACGCAACAAAAATGCAATCCCATGCGTTGTAATGCAATGCCATGCAATGCAATGCAATGGCATTCCATGCAAGTGCAATGCAGCATATGCAAAATGCAAGTGCAGATGGGCATGAGACAGAGGCTTCCACTGTGGGGGATGCGGGGGAAAAAAGAGAGAGAGAAAGAGAGAGAGAGAGAGAGAGAGAAAAAAAAGAGAGAGAGAGAGAGAGAGAAAAAGAGAGCTAGGGAGAGAAGGAGCGCGATGAGGAGGATGTGGAGTTGTTTTCCAGGTCTCTCCGTGCAACTTGGCATGAACCACGGTGCAACACCAGTAGCAGGAGGCGGGGCTGGCAACAGGATCAAGCACATCGGAAGCGAACTTAGCAGGAACACGACGAGGGCCGCCGAGGGCCGCCGAAGGCCGCCAGGGGCTGCCGAAAGCCGCCGAAGAACGACGAGGCAGAGGAGAGGGAGGAGGAGGAGGAGGAGGAGGAGGAGGAGGAGGAGGAGGAGGATGAGGAGGAGGAGGGGAAAGGAGGAGGCAAGGAGGAGGAGAGGAGGAGGAGGAGGAGGAGGAGGAGGAGGAGGAGGAGGAGGCGGAGGAGGAGGAGGCGGAGGAGGAAGAGGAGGGGGAGGGGGAGGAGGCAAGGAGGAGGAGGAGGGAGAGGACGAGGTGGTAGTAGGACGTGAAAAGAGGAAGGAAGGGGAGGAGGACAGGAGGAGGAAGAGGAGGAGGAGGAGGAGGAGGAGGAGGACGAGGAGGAAAGACAAGACGAGCAGCAGGAGGCGGAGCTGACAACTGGATCAAGCACATCTGGAGCCCACTTAGCAGAACAGAAGCCCACTTAGGAGGAACACGACTTCACGCCACGCACGATGTTCGCCCCCTGCGTCCCTCAACCTTCCCAACCAGATCAAAGAAAACACTTTGAATCGCATTAGAAGGAAAATCATGGGCCTGTAGTTGTCGCAGGCCGACGGGCCGCCTGTCTTGCAAATCGTGCGACCCCCGATGTCCGCCGCGCCAATGGCACGCAGGTTTGCGACCATGCAACGCTGCATAATCTGACAGTCCGAAAAGAGTTGTCTCCCCATCTTCGGCCCCGGCCATCCAAAACTCCAGCGGCGCTTGATCCAGTCCAGCCGCGCGCTAATGCTTCAGCTTCTGCGCAACCTTCGGGGCGTCTGACATCATGATTGCGCCGCGCCTCACGGGCTGCTCGGGCGGATGCTCTCGCTGCGCGGAAGGGCCGTGGTCGGGCGCACCGCCCACTGGATGTGTTCCAGATGCTCAGATGCTCAGCTGAAAACGTCTGCCCGCCTGCCGCTGTCTACAGGTTCGCCGCCGCCGCCCCGTGGTCTGCCTGCGCGTTGCGCTCGCCACTTCCACGGCTTCCGGATCACCACCCAATCGACTTCTTTGGTACAGTCGGGGCCCTGAAGAAGGAACACTTTTCGTTGGGGAGGGGCCCCGCGTTCCTTAAGCGTTTCGCAGCTTGCCTCAGGTTTTCCTTATGTTTTCGATGGGGAATCGAAGTTTGACTTATGGAAAAAAAGGGGCCCCGTTCCTTATTTTGAGCTCCTTAAGTCAAGGCCCCGAATGTAATGTCTCGAAACCAGTGAACACGGACACCACCGACGGATGCGCGGATCTGCTTTGAAATTGATTGCTGCTCCAGCGCGGCACGCGCCCAACTTGGCGCCTGGCCCCCCCTTCTCCTCGAGATCAAACTGAGAGCGCGGCTGCCTGTCCGAGGTCATCTCGGTCGATGACAGCCCATATGCTGCCCGCGGAAGCCATCCACATGACGGGACCGCGCGATGTTCGCGTCTCCCTCGTCTGGCGCGGCGCCCTCAAACTGCTCCGTCGCGTCGCTGCAAGAGTGTCCAAAACAGAGCCTCAATCCAGGCTCCAGCAGCGACCGCATGTCCCGCGGGGGAATGTGTTCGACCGGGCCTCTCACCACTTCCACCTCGAGAGAAGCATGCAGCAGAAAATGACAAAACGACGCGGCGCCTGTACGAGGGCCCCCCCTGCTCACACACGAAGATGTCGATCTGCGAGCGGGCATGTAGAGATACAATTTCCGCAGCTGGGCGGCCCACATCGTAGCACGTGGAACGGCAGTCCATTGGCAATTCGAACACAGTGTCTGCCAAACACATGGTAAGATGGGCGCACGCCTCCATCAACAGATACCGATTAGCCTGAGTCCACGTCTGGTGGCGCAAACACATGCGGTCCTACCACGCTCGACTCGCCGACGAACTGCTCGCGTAGCCTTGCGTTCAGATCTCCAAAAATGACCTGAGGTCCATGTGCCGATGTCTCCCACACCAAATCAGGATGATCGTTGAACAACAGCTTTGCCTGTTTAGTAACATGCGTGCCAATATATGGAACGCAGGCTGAAAATATTGCGGCTTAGCCACTGGGAACTCGTAGTCTCAGCGACGCAACTCGGGAAGCCACTTGACGGAATGCAATAACTAATGGATTTCACATCGACTGGCACAACTATGAAACCGACGCCTGCTTGGTCCTCGATTCTACATACTCTGCTCGCAGGCCCCCCCAGGTAGCACAAACAATTACCCCGCATCTGTGACAAAAGTGCTTGCTAAAGTTTGCCATGCATTTTGAGTGCAGAATGCACCCATGCTCCCTCCTTCCATGATAGTTCGTGCTCCACTTGCCTTGCAATGGCGTACCCCTCGATGCTCCACGAAACAATCATGAAGTCCGCGCCGGAGGGCGCAAACGGCCGCCCCGGTCTGCGGCAAGAGGCCTCTCGGTTAAACTACTCGGCCCAACATGCACTGCAGTATCGTGAGGGTCTGGCTGGCGCGCCCGGCAAAAAGAAAGGGCCCCAGAGCTCCGGTGCGAAACGTCAATGCTGCCGCCCCGCTGGCGCCCCTACTTGCTGCGATGTCCGCCACAGTGCCCTGGAGGAGTCCCCTTGGCGAAGCAACGGTAGCGAGCTTGTCGGTAAGTGTAACAATGAGGTTCAAGAAATCGGGGGTACGCTGCTTCGACTCCGAACCATGACCGTAAGCCACGTTGAGTTTGCCTCCGTTGATCGTAGCACGGGCCACCATCTCCGCTCCTAGCTAGGCCCAGCAGATCACCGTCGCCCTATAACAGCACTGCTTCAACAGATGCGTCCAGCCAAACGCGAATGAGGTGATCATCCGCTTGGGGAAGGGCTTGTCCGCGTTCGCCCAGACTCTGCTGCCACCTTCTTGGAAAGATGCTTTGGGAAATAGACCCACAACCGCGTGTCGATCCCCCGTGCGAAGAAATCTAACGAAAACCACGCCCCAGACTTCCCCTTTCGTGTACACATCTTTCGGCTGTGGGCCATACCCGTCCCAGAAAGTGTTCCCCAACCACCCCCTCACATTCTCACAAGCCTCGAACGACAACAACCCTCCGATCACGACTGTCGTCGATGTCCGGGTTCGGGTGTTGGTAGGCGCGCGGGCCGTCGCCCATCTCGTGCATTAGACTGACGAGCCGGCGTCGAGAAGTACTCTCACGTTATACTGCAACTGGAGTCACTGCTCGCGGCATCTGCCATTGTAGCTCTGGGAGGTACGGATGTGGGAAAGGGAAGGTGATGGCCATTTTGACTAAAGAAAAAAATAGAAAACTTGGCTGACAGACTGACTTCAGGCGCCAGAAGGGTAACGCATATCGGCGCCGCCACCTGTTTTGCTCGATGGCCCCCAAAAGAGAGCCCAACAAGAGCCCCAAGAGGACCAAACGGCTCCCAAAAAGGCCCTAAGAGAATTCCATGATGAGTCCCAGAGGCCTACGAGAGGCTCCAAAACGTAATCTGTGTTCACCATTACCGGCCTCTTTGTCAGACGATTTGCTGCTACACTTCCCTTCTCCCGACATCCCTTCTGGGCATCGTTTCTACATGGGCTGATGGGGATACAGTCGGATTTGATTGGACAGGACACCCGAGAGGACACAAGACTCTTCCGACGGCAACGTTGCCTGGGAAGACCAAGGACTTGCGGGTTGCATAGGCCGGGGCAGACAGGACACGAGGATACCCTCGACTCAACATGGTCGACCTACCAATCAATCGGCGGTGGACAAACCTCCCTTTAGTAAACCTCCCCTTAGTGAAAACGGCCTGGGACCGAAACCGACGGACCTGGACCCACAAATTCGACGGCCGCGACGCCCCCTCGCGAACCGAAAACGGCCAATTCGCTAATCGACGTGTCAGGGTTGGAGGTCTGTCAACCTCCGAATCAAGGCAGATTGCACGCGAAGCGACAAGAATCACCAGACTCTGGACCCCGAGTGGCAGCATCCACCAAGAGCGGGGCGGGATCGGGGGGCGGAAGGCGGAGCGATGCAAGGAAGCGGGAGGGGCAGCGGGAGATAGTCAACCCGTGGAATAAGGATGTGCGATAAGGACGCAAGGGCCTTGGACGCCCACTTCGCAGCTTTTCGAGCGGGGCGCGGCCAACGAGAGCGGCCAAGGATGGGCCGAAGGGCAAGGATGCAAGGGTACCCTTGGGAAGGTTGTCCATCCTTACTATGCGCGTTGACTGTAGGGCAGGGAAGGGACAGGAGGGGAACGCACCCAGGTACAGGAATCGAAAGGAGGGGCGCAGAACGCACACGAGCAGTGTCCGCGCATCGAGGGCAGAGAACTCATGCTTCTGCCCCCGAGCAAATGCTCACACCTATCTGTGCGACAAGCAGGCCAAGTGCACACGGTGCCTACGCCAGGTGGCAGCATGAGGCTGTGCATGTAGTCGACGATGTCCGCCTGCTCGCCGGCACACATCGGGGCCGCAGAGGTGAGGACCGCCCAGAGAGGCCCACACCAACAGAAGCACAGAACAACAGTATGCGAGACATCGTACTTGAAGGGGCCCTGGGACACACAAATAAGTAGACACAAAAAACAGGATTCTCCATATTTCCCCGTTGTGTGCTTTTTTCCCCTCCTGAGCACTGCTGAACAGATCTGGTCTCCTGGTCGTTGCTGCCGATGTGTTCACTCCGTCGCCTTCGAGCCGACTCGGTGCGCTCCCCGGCGTCGGCAAGGCGGTCGCGCGCTCTCTCTCTCTCTCTCTCTCTCTCTCCCTCCCTCTCTCTCTCTCTCTCCCTCCTTCTCTCTTTCCCAACCTCGGGGGGGACGACAGATACCAAGGGGCAGGGTAGAAGATCGGCCCACGCAGCTGCACTTCCCGGCACCTCCTGGCGCCAGGAAGGCGCCGTGATGGCGCCCGTGCAGCGAGGAATGGACCCGGCGGCGGGGTCGAAACCAGCTGCATGCAGCAGAAGTCGTAACCCCCTCCGAGGCGGGAATTTATCCATAACCACCGCCTTGGGGGTCGATCTTCGCGGACCTCCGCAGGCGGTGGATGTATGGACAGATTCGGGCCCCTGGGCGCCAAGATATGTCCATCTCCACCGCCCGCCGGGGCACCAGGACGTCGGTTCCCAGGCGGTGGATATGGATAAATTGAGGTCGGGCCTGTCCCCCGACAGGGGGGATTTTGTGTGAACAAAAAAACACGTGGTCAAGAATTGTCAAAAAAACGTCCCCCGACTACTTTGTTGACTATTTTTGACTATTCCTCCTGTGGAGGGACAAACCCGACTTAAGGATAAACTCCCGCCTCGCACTCCCCCTTTCCCTGCCCTACCCTTGTGGATGCCACGACAGTGGACACTCTAGCAGTCCTGTCATTGAATTTAACATGTGTTTCAAATGTCGGGAAAATGTTCCAGACATGTTTAAACATGTTTTTTACATATCTAAAGCACGTTTGAACATCATTCAGACATCTGGACAGTATTTCGCAGCACGCTCCCTCTAGATGAACCGCGATGCACAGGACACAAGAGCACCCGGCGATACATCGGCGATGCATCGCCGATGTATCAGCGATGCATCGGCGATGCACTAGAGACGTCGGCGACGCATCGGCGACGTCGGCATGGGGAAACGAAGGTTCCGCATCGAGCCGCATCGCCGATGCATCAACGATGCGGCGCGATCCTCCGACCCCATCTACTCCGACCCCGTGAACCGACTTCCCCTGCCCTACAGTGGGGGCGTTGACCTGCGGAACCCTAAATAAGTAACGGGGCCCATATTTTCCATAAGTTGAACTTCGATTTCCGATCGAAAACATTAGGAAAACCTGAGGCAAGATGCGAAATACTTGAGGAACGCGGAGCCCCTCCCCAACGAAAAGGGTTCCTTCTTCAGGGCCCCGACTGTACCCCTCCGCCCGGCCCGACCAATCGCGTGTTGCCTCTGGCTCGCTCCGGGGCCGCCCCACTCGATGGCGGGGTCTCCCGGAGGAGGAGCGGCGGCACCTCTCCGCGGCACTCCCGCGGCGGGGGGCTGCCCGGCGCTCCCCCTCCGCGGGCCCTTGCGGGCGGCCGACAGCGGGGCGGGGGACAGAGGAAAACGCGACCGCGACCACCCGTCTGTGGGAAAAAACACACTGTGGGGAAAAAAAAACACTGCTTTTTCCCACAGTGTGTTTTTTTCCCACAGTGTGTGTTTTTCCCACGTGTGTTTTTTCCCACAGACTGTGTTTTTTCCCACAGGCTCTTCTCAGCACGTTCCGGCGGAGCCCGGCCGGAACGTCCTTCCAGCGATTCGCCCCCCCTCCACACTCGGCGGTGGACAAACCTCCCTTCAGTAAACCTCCCCTTAGTGAAAACGGCTCAGGACCGAAACCGACGGACCTGGACCCGCAAGCACGACGGCCGCGGCGCCCTCTCGCGAACCGGAAGCGGCCAGTTCGCGAATCGACGTGTCAGGGCAGGAGGTCTATCCACCACGCCGCACGGGTGTTTCTGGCAGGCGACCCCGAGCCGCACGGACACCAGGTCGCAGGTCCGTCGGAGTCTGTCGCGCAATCTCCGCCTGATATTTCCAGTACTGATCACAGGAACAGCGACTTCGTCTCCCTGAAGGCAGCGGCGATCCAAGGCAAAAATACGGAGCTTCACTCCTAGCTCAAAACGACCACTCGTCGCGCGAAGCGCACCCTTAATAAAAAACCTGTTCGCCTCTCCTCTGGATCACGAAACTGCCCACGGTGGGCATCGGACGGAGGAAGCAGGTAGGAGCCTGCGGCAGAAAGGCGTGGAGAATGGGTTGGGTTCCCGCAGACGCCTCAGGCAGATTGGAATCTGCAGACCCATGAATACAAACTTGGAACGACCAATGGGTAGCTGCCTGTCCTCCACTCGCACCTCGCACCCCTCACAGGCAAGAACCCCAACGCCGAGGGCCGCCTTCCCGTAGGGCCCCGTGTAGGCGCCCGTCTCGTTGCCGTCCTGCTCCGGGCGAGCGGAGGCAGGCAGGCAGGCGCCGGGGAGCCTCCCTCCCGAGCTCTGGGCGCCGCTGCGGCCGGTGCCGGTGCTGCCGCCGCTGCCGCCGCTGCCGCCGCTGCCGCCGCGCCGCACGGGCTCCGGGTCCTTTGGGGTTGGCTCCGTGTGCCGAAGCTGAGATGCCCAGGCCCTGCCTCCCGCCTCGAAGCGCACCCCAGGGTGGCAGCCGAGCCAGGAGCCGGTGGGGGAGCAGGGAGATGAGGGAGGGGGGCAGGAGGGAGAAGGGTGGAGGAGGAGGGCGAGTGGAGAAGAGAAGGAGAGGAGGAGGAGGGAGGAATGAGAAAGGAAGAGGTCTGCTCCCTGTCAATCCCTCATCCTCGCCCTCCTGCCCCCTCCTCCGCATGTTGCTCCTCGTCATCCTGTTCGTTTCCTTTTTCCTTCTGGGAGGAGGCGGCGCGCAAGCTACGCGACAAAAACAGCCGCGCACGAACTCCGCCGTAAGAGGAGAGCAAGGGCGGCAACTCCTTGAAGACCAGAAAGGTGCAGTGGTCTTTCACCTCACTTTCAGGGCATGGGGAGAGGCAAGAATGAAGAAAGTAGGATGGAGGGAGGAAGGAGGGAGAAAGGAGGGAAGGAGTAGGTAGTGACGGAGGTAGAGAACGACGAAAAGCCGACTGAGCCAGCAGGACCGGCTGCAATGCACCCAATCATTTCGACCACGTTTCAGTTTCTGTCTTAGTCATACGTCGTGATCGTTGACGTGTGTTCAACGATGTTGTAGCAATATTCCTGTATGCTGTCTCTCGCACGCGTCGTGAAGCCTCTTGCGAGGCCTCCCGTGCGTCTCTTGGGTCGTTTTGGGAGACAATTGAATCGTCTTTGGAACTTCCTGCAGCCCGCAACATACCAGCAGTGCTTCAGAAATGCACGGACGATTCGATCCGGCCAAAGGCGACACTGTCTGCCCCTCGGAAAGCCTGGCCGACCTCGAGCAGCGTGGAGAATTGAAGCATGCAACACCTCAGCGCCTGGCTCCCAGGATATCAGTCAAGATTTTGGACGGCTGACCGCTCTCTTCCACCCATCTCCGACCCCGTCCTCACCCGGGATCTCCTCGTCAGATCCCTGCTCACTCTGCCCTGCTGCTGCTGTTTCGCCTCCTGCCCCTCCGAGCTCCCGCACCTCCGCTCCTCCCCTTCCTCCTCTTCCCCTCACCCCTCCTGATCCCCATCCTCCGGCTCGTCGCTGTCGCAGCAAACACCACAGCCAGCACCCTCGTCGACCGCATCGTCCCCGTCGCCTCCCCCCTCCCTCTTGCTCTCTTGCCTGACCTGTCACGCGACTGTCACGACATCAGGTGGGCGGCCTCGCGCGAGGTCAGGGGTATCTCGGAAGCAACCCTCGGCCCACCCGTTCCTCGCTCGGCGCCCCCCCCCGGTCGCCTTGTACTTGGCCTTCAGCTCCGCCTCCGCGACGGAGTCCACCTCGCGGGCTCGCGGGCGAACGACAGCAGGGCGGAGGACAGAGGAAAACGCGACCGCGACCACCCCTGCCCCCCTCCACACTCGGCGGTGGGCAAACCTCCATTCGGTAAAGTAAACCTCCATTTAGTGAAAACGGCCCAGGACCGAAACCGACGGACCTGGACCCGCAAGCACGACGGCCGCGGCGCCCTCTCGCGAACCGGAAACGGCCAGTTCGCTAATCGACGTGTCAAGGTACTCCAGATGTCGTTATAAAAAGGGAGGGGGTCTGGACCCTCCAAGACAAGCCATTTCAGACCTCCCCCGTGGGAGAACTCTCCGAAACATCGTCCCCAGACCCCCCCAGGCCCTCCAAGATAGCCCTCCAAGGACGAAATCTGGAGTAAACAAGCGAGTTCGGAGGTGTGTCGGAGGCTGAAAGGACCTCCTCCTCCTCCAGATTTCGTAAGAAAGGGAGGGGGGGTCTCATTTTTTGGGGGGGTCTCTTCCAGGCTATCTTGGAGGGCCTGGGGGGGTCTGGGGACGATGTTGTGGAGGGTTCTCCCACGGGGGGGGGTCTGAAATGGCACGTCTTGGAGGGTCCAGAGCCCCTCCCTTTTATTACGACATCTGGAGTAAGCAAGCGGGCTCCACTGCTCGCAAAGGAACTACTCGCCGATGGCCTGGTTCCCCGCGGAGGGTCTACGATACATTACATCAGAGCAGACAAGTGTTTTTTGTCGGAGGTTTGCGAGTGGGCACTTTTTGCGAGTAGTGGAACGCGCTCGGCGATAAGGACGCAAGCGGGCCTGGGCCAGCGCACACGTTGCGCACGTGCGCTTGCACCATCGGGGAACGTGTCCTGCAGCTGCCGTGCCGTCGTACCGTTCTGAGGACGTGCTCGGCACACGCCTTCTGCAGCATGGGGCCCAGAAACCTCGCCAGGGGGGCCAGGAGATGTCCCCCCCCAGGCGTCCTCACCGAACCAGGCCCGGAACCTCCGCGCTCGCGGCCCACAGGTCGCCCACCGAAGCGACCGAGGCTCCTCGTGGCAGGAAGCGCTGCCGCACGCTCCGCCAGCGCTAGAAGCCGGCCCCCCTGTGGAAGCAGCTCCGGCGGACGCGCGAAAATGAAGGGGCCCCAGGACACACAAAGAAATACACACAAATAAACAGATTCCCCGTATTTTTCCATATCTTCTGGGTCTCTGTCTTCCCCCCCCCACTTCCCATATCTTCCCATATTTTCCTTGGACTCGACGATGAAGTGTGTCTGTGTGTCTTTTTCCCTCCTAAAAAAAGAGACGGCTCGACGATTAATTGTGTCTGTGTGCTTTTTTCCCTCCTCAGCAAGGAGACGGGCGGCGGCAGCAGGGCACGTCGCAGCGCGGGCGTCCCACCAGAAGCCCCCACACAGGCCGGCGGCACCAGGGGGGGCCTGGCGGCCACGCAGGCATCGAGGCCCCAGAGATGCCACGCCCCACGGCGCGGCGCGCAGGACACGCGCACGTTTCTCATTACTCGCGATAACGCCAGAGAACAACGCCAGCCCCCGCCCTCTGCCCCCCCTTGGTCACGTCACGATTCGTGCCGGCGCCGTGTGGCAATGAACAATCCCCAAGCATTCACGGACGGCGCCGGCGCGAATCGTAGTGTGGCCACCCACGCGCCTGGGAGGGTGCCCGGAACGGGGCAGCTGAAAAGTAGTAAGCCACGCGGGAGCTACAGAGCGCGCACACATGGAGGTCCCGCTCGGGACCCGACGCGCAGACGCTAGCATGCAACATCTAATATACACGTTCGTCGCCAAAGCGGGTCAAAGGCGTGCTAAGATCTGCGGCGAAAGTTTCATAAATTACTGTAAATTAAAACTTCACGTGCGCAGGGTGGCCCATGTGGGTCCCCGGGCTTAAACTACCCCAGCAATGACCCGGGAAACTCGAGTGAGATATTGCGATTCTGGCGGCGGCCTCCAAGACCCCCAGGACAGCTTCAGGATCCCCCCAAGGGAACTCTAGCCGAGCCTAAGACTGGCCATGAACGGGGATAAATGGGAGGCAGGCCCCAAAATGGCCCCGACGTGGCCCAAAATAGTTTCAGACGGCCGCATCTGAACCCCCCGGAAGCCAAAATCACAAGAACCTCTTCAGTTTTCCAATGGCTGCGGTTTCTGTACAGTTATGATGCGCGTGGGATTTTCAGGCTCAAGATGGACGCGCGATCTGAAGCGTCAACATGGCTCCAACATCGCTCAATATGGTTCCTAAGTGGGGTTGGAAGGAAGGGCTCAAAGAGGGCGCAGAAGAAACCCAGAATCACTCATGGAGAAGCCCAAGATAACTCGAAAAGAGCCCAACCGCGGCCCAGGAGAATAATGAATGGGTAGCAGGCCGCAAGGTGACCCCAAGACATCGCCAAGAGGCCCCAAGATATATCCGAGCTACCCCAAGACAAACCTCAAGAGGCCCCTAGCAGGCCTCATGCTCTGAAGGCGTGCGCCAGATGGTCAGAAGATCCTGACAGTATGACTCGTAGATGATTTAACCATCGTCAATTGATATACTGTCTCAGCGGCTTGGATTTTCACGGGCACGGACATCATGTACACGTGTGTCAGCTAAGCGAAGACTACTAGTACAGTCGGGGCGTTGACCTAAGGAACCCAAAATAAGGAACGAGGTCCCGTTTCCACAAGTTATACTTCGATTTCCTATCGGAAACATAAGGAAAACCTGAGGCGAGCTGTGAAACACTTAAGGAACGCGGAGCCCCTCCCCAACGAAAAGGGTTCCTTCTGCAGGGCCCCGACTGTAACTGAGATGGTGGTGCAAGCGCGCGGAAGGGGATCGCGCGCGCCCCGCTTTTCCACCCGCTCGCACCCCAGCGCAGCTGCGGCACGCGCGATGGCCAATGTCAGTGTTCATTGGCGGCGGCGGCGGCAGCGGCGACGGCAAGGACGGAGCCAGGTTGCCTCCCCCCGCGGCAGCATGCGCAGGCCTAGCCACAACTCACCTCGGAGTTGCCAGACCTCGCGCAATCCATAGGAACGTCGCCCCCACCCCAGCGCCACCCCCGAATGCGTTTTTACGGCGCGCGGGGCGGCTACTCCCGGCAAATCCTCGAAGCGGGCCAGAGCAGACTGGCGTATCCCACACATGATACAGCGCGCCAAATCATCGCAATGTCCTTGGTCAGACACTTTGTCTTGGTCTCCAACACATGTAGTCCCTGGGCAATGCGAGGCCGAGATCACGCGTTCATATCCAAAGCAACGCGCCGCACGCACGTTCCGAAAGTAATCAGCAGTCGATGAATCATCTTCATCCAGCAACAGATAGCAGAGCTGCATGTGCAGCACCTTGTTTCTCTTACAAGTTCCTGTTGTGGGGGAGAACTTGTAGTTGCAATCACGCACACTCTACCACTGCCATTTGCGATTGCACTGACGGTCTACCCACCACCCTTTTCCGACCCAGTACTACTGATCAGTAGTGCTGATCAGTATCCCAATTCCCAGTCTCAAAATTGTCGCGCTCCCTCTGGATGATGCGACCTCTCTGCTTCATCACCCGGGATGCCGCGCAAACCGTGGCCATTGACGGCCCGTCCACAAGAAACGTAACGTCACCGACACGGAACATCTGTGCTTCTAGCCTCAGGTGGCGGCCAACCTCCGGCGCCCCTGGGGGGCAGGTCTCATCGGGGGCGACGGTCCAGACGAGCGGCGATCAGGCGGTGGCGGAAGAAAAGGAACCATATCTCCCCATCGGGGGCGGCTACCGTTTGAACCGGCAGCCGCACCGGGGGGCACCGTCCGCCTGCATTGCAGCATCCGAGCCCGGAGCAACAACTGATATACGGTCTCAGTGGCCTGGATCTTCACGGACTCGGCCATTATGTAAAAGCATGTCCGTTAAGCAGGGACTACTAGTATAAGTGAGACGGTGGTGTAAGCGCGCGGAGGGGATACCGCGCGCTCTCTTTTCCACCTACTCGCAGCCCACCACAACTGCGGCAGACACGATGACCAATATCAATGTTCAATGGCGGCGGCGGCGGCAGCGGGCGACGGCAGGGACGGAGCCAGATTAACTTCTAAACGTCGCTTGTACTTCAATGATCTGGGTTGTATCGCATGGTTGCTTCCTCTCTGCTTGTCAGGCCTCAGGATGGCCCAGACATCGCCCGAGAGGGTCCCGAGCTGGGGCTGGAGAGGCCCCGGGAGTGGGGCTCCGAAAGCCCCCCGAGAGAGCACCCGGAGAGCTTCCCCCCTGCCACAGAACTGGGCAAGACTGGGGATTTGAAGATGGCGGGCCCCACGGTACCCCCGAGACAGCACACGCAGGCCCCAAGACGGCCCCAGTGTGGCCCAGGGTGGTCCAAGCAGCCCGCAGGACTCCAGACGCAGCCCGCGGACTCAGATCACGTAAACAGCTAAACTTGTCCGGTGAGTTTGGATGTCTCCCCCTCTCAGTTCCCATAGGCTCACGCAGCTTCAGGGTGGCTCCAACATCGCCCACGGCAGCTCCAAGAGTGGCCCAGAGGAGCTGGAGGAGAGAACTCCCGCAGAGATCCGACAGCGCGCCGAACAAGACACGAACGCTAAAAGGCCCACGCAAGGCTCCAAAGCCCCAGAGGCACCTGCAATGAGCCGCTGGACACATCCCAAAGACTTCCATGAATACCCCACGTAATCATCGCCAATGCAAGTTTAAGTCATGCCTTCATAGAAATGCACGCTCCTTTCCGCGTGCACCTGTTTGACCCCTCGTGGCAGTGCCCCTCACCCATGGCACGCCCCCAACCTACCCACATGCCAACAGTGAGACAGCATGGGCCAGCGGAAGGGGGGGCGAACCGAGCAAATAGGCTCTGCAAGGAGACGCATATACAACACATTGCTGTTCGTGTACGCACTGCCCTTCGCAATCAACTGCGAGGCGGGGATTTATCCAGATCACCGCGTGGGAACCGACGTCCTGGTGCCCCAGCGGGCGGTGGATATGGATATATTTCAGCCCCCGGGGGCCCGAATATGTCCATATCCACTGCCTGCCGAGGCTCCGAGAACTGACCCTCCGGGCGGTGGTCATGTATAAATTCCCGCCTCGGGTCCACCGACCGGTGGCTCCGGCATACGAGCACGCCGCGACGCAGCAGAGCGCTCGTCACCACGGCGCCCGCCGAAGGCCTGGCCCCGCCGAAGGCCTCGGCCCCGCCCGTGGGGCACGAGCACTCCTCTTGCCCGTCTCGGCTCCGCTTGCCGAGCTCCGTCGGGAGAGGCTGCCCCCTCGCGGGGGAGGAGGAGGAGGAGGAGGAGGAGGAGGAGGAGGAGGACCCGTCGACTCACCGCCGCCCTCAGCAACATGGCGTGGCCGCCCGAAGCAGGGCCAGGGTTAGGTCGGGCCTGTCCCCCCGCAGGGGGATTTCTGGCGAAAAATTCACAAAAGACTCAAACTATTCGAGCAGGATCGAAAAATACTACAGAAATCGTCCCCAGACTGTTTTTTTTTTTGACTATTTTCGAATATTCCCCCTGTAGAGGGACAAGCCTGGCTTAATGCTGGAGAGTGGGGGGGCGTGCCTTGGCGAGGCGAGGGCCGTCCGTGCTCGCCTTCTTGAGCGCCTTCGCGGCCTCGCAGGCGCGGGGGCGCAAGGAGGCAAGACAGGGCTGGATCGGAGGCGGCAACGGCACTGGACGGCGGCGAGTTGGCCTCGCAACGGCCCGGGTCCGCGTCCCACTGCTCCGCTCGTCCTGTCTTCGTCGTCGTCCTCCTCATCCTCTTCATCCCCATCATCCTCCTCACCCTGGTTCAACTCAGGCGTACCCGAATATCTCCTCTTGCATCATCACCACCTCCGCCTTCCACCTTCTCGTCATAATCCTCAGCAGCAGAATCACTGGTGAGAAGCTCGTTCGACCCCCTGTGTTCTTGCACGCGCACGACAAAAGGATCGAGGCCGAACCAGCATGCCAATGATCAGCACTATGTCTTTCCCGCTGTCTTTCTCCCTCTCTTTCTTCATCATGTCTCTCTCTCTCTCTCTCCCACCTCAGTTAGCCCTATACGACCACCCTTCGGGTGATAATGAGGTTGTGGGGGGGGAGAGGGGGGGAACCACCATCTGACTCAATCGATCTCACTATCGATCTCACTCAACGGGACACCACTGGACACCACGGGACACTTGTCGATCTCACTATCGATCTCACCATCGATCTCACTGAACGGGACACCACGGGACACCACGGGACACCGCGGGACACCTCTCGATCTCACTATCGGTCTCACTATCGATCTCCCTATCGATATCACTCGATCTCACAATCGATATCACTAGTCATCTCCCTATTGATCTCACTATCGATCTCACGATCGATCTAACTATCGGTCTCACTATCGATCTCACTATCGATCTCACAATCGATTTCGTCATCGGTCCCACTATCGTTCTCGCACCAGCGGGACACCGGGACACCGGCGGGAGGAGGAGGAGTGACCCTCAAAACCTCATCCTCACCCCGTCCATGGTCATCATCACCATCATCATCATCATCATCATCATCATCATCATCATCATCATCATCATCCATCATCATCATCATCATCATCATCATCATCATCATCATCATCATCCATCATCCGCGTCAGCATCATGTCACTCCGTCCTATCCTCCTCCTCCTCATCCTCCTCCTCGTCATCAGCACCGCCTCCTCCCCCTGATCATCTTCATCATCATCATCATCATCATAATCATCAGCATCATCATCATAATCAGCATCATCATCAGATCATCATCATCAGCAGCAGCAGCCTCATCTTCGTCATCACCATAATCAACAGCATCAGCATCAGCAGCAGCAGCATCAGCAGCAGCGTCATCAACATCCGCATCATCGTCGGCATCAGTGCAATCATCAGCATCGCCATCAGCATCGTCATCATCATCAGCACCAGCAACACCAGCAGCACCATCATCAGCATAATCAGCACAATCGCCATCATCACCTCCACCTCCTCCTCCAACTCCTCCTCCTCCTCCTCATCATCATCAGCATCATCATCAGCAGCAGCACCGTCATCATCATCAGCATCAGCGTCAGCAGCATCATCAACATCATCAGCATCGTCATCAGCAGCATCATCTTCATCAACATCGCCATCATAAGCAGCATCATCATCCTCATCAGCAATATCCTCATCATCATCAGCATCATCAGCATCATCATCAGCAACATCATCAACAGCATCATATCAGCCTCCGCATCACCATCATCATTAACCGCATCAGCATCAGCATCGGCATCAGTGGGATAAGCAGCATCGCAGTCAGCATCATCAGTCGCATGGTCATCAGCATGATCAGCAGAACCACCATTGTCACCAGTATCGTCACAATCATCATCAGCAGCACCATCAGCATCATAAGTATCAGCATCAGCAGCATCATCATTATCAGCAGCATCATAATCATGATCGTCACCATCATCATCTATCAGCATCAACATCATCAGCATCATCAGGATCACCAGCATCGTCCTCAGCATCAGCATCATCATCCTCATCAGCATCATCCTCATCATCTTCAGCAGCAGCATCATCAATAGCATCAGAACCAGCATCAGCATTGACATCAGTGGAGTAATCAGTATCGCCGTCAGCATCGTCATCTGCATCATCGGCAGCCCAACCATCAGCATCATAAGCACCATCCAACAGCAACAGCATGACAATCGTTAGCATCAGCATCCTCATCATCAGCATCAACCTCAGCATCCTAATCAGCATCGTCGTCGTCACCCTCAGCAAAGTCATCCTCAGCAGCAGCAGCATCAGCCCCCCCCCGCCTCGCCCCGTCCAATAAGGCATGTGATGATAGACATGACTGACAAAGGGGGGAGGAGCGGGAGGAAGGTGACGAGGAGGCGAAGGATCGATGGTAGCAGGTGGTGGAGGTTGAAGAGGAAGGGGAGTTACTCGTAAACATCCTGATATTCCTCCTTCTCCTCCTCCTCATCATCATCAGCAGCAGCAGCATCCTCAACAGCATCAGCATCATCAGCATCACCAGCAGCATCATCACCATCATCGGCATCATCACCATCATCATCATCATCATCAGCATCGTCGTCAGGATCGTCACCATCATCATCATCAGCAGCAGCAGCAGCAGCAGCGACAACGTCCCGTCATTAGCAAACCATCCCCCCTCCAAGGCTATTACCATGCCACCACTCACACGCGCCGCCCCCAACTCCCCCTCCTACCCCACACAGAGAGGAGGGGGATGGACATGTATACGAGGGTGCCGAGCAGGGTCAAAAGGGAAGAGGAGAGTGAGCCATGAGGAACATGAGGAGGAGGTGGAGGAGGTGAGCCATCACCCTCCGCTCCTCCTGCTCCTCCTCCTCCTCCTGAACCTCCTCCTCTTACTACTCCTCCTCCTCCTTCTCCTCCTCCTCGAATCCCTCTGCTGCCTCCTCCTAACATGCCCCCTCCTCGTCGTCCCTCCCACCATGGAAGAGATACGGAGACGATGAGGATGATGCATACGAGGATGAACAGGAGGAGGACGGCCGATGGGAGTAGGAGGACGATGAGGAGTGGTTCCTCAGACTTCTCTTCCTCCTCTTCCTCCTCAGCTTGCTGGCCCTCCTCCACTGCCAATCGTGCCGCTCCTCCTCCTCGAGCTCCTCATCAGTGTATCAGTACTCCTCCTCCTCCTCCTCAACCTCCTCCTCCTGCTCCTCCTCCTCCTCCCCCGGTAAGAATGACAGAGGGAGGGTGACAGGGGATGGGAAGTAGGGAGGAGACATGAAAGTGGTAGGAGGGTGAGGAGGATGCGAGAGAAGAGTGATGTCATCAGTCATCCTGGTTCTCCGCCCCCGCATCCCCGTCCTCCGCCTGTTCCTTCTCCTGCGCCTCGTTTTCATCCTCCTCCTCCTCCTCCTCCTCCTCCTCGTCCTCCTCCTCCTTCTCTTGCTGCGGCTGCTCCTCCTCCCCCTCATCCTCCTACTCCGTCCTCCTCCTCCTCCTCCTCCGCCTCCTCCTCCATCTCGTCCCAATAATGATCCCCTATACGGAGCATAATCAAACAAAACCGTAGGAGAAAACAAACCAAACAAAACAAGAAACTCGCACTAACCTGGGGGTGTTGGGGGGGAAGGGAAGGAGTCCTTCAGGAGTGATGTTGGTTGCGTGTGTTGGTGCTGTTGTTGGTGGTGGTAGTGCTGGTGTTAATGCCGCATTTTTTGTTGGTGCTGCATTTGTTGGTGCTGCTGTTGGTGCAGTTGGTGGTGGTGGTGGTGGCGCTATTGTTGGTGGTGTTGTTGCCGTTGTTGTTCACAGTGCCGGAGTTGTTGTTGGTAATCCGTGCTGCTTTCGCTTGATTGGGAGAAAGAGGAGGAGGAGGAGGAGGAGGGGAAGGAGAAGGAGGGAAAGAGAGAGAGGGAAGGAACGGAGGAGCGAAACGGAGGTGAAAGAGGCCATGCTGTGGTTTTCCTAAAAACGCAGGGGGGGCCAAACGAGCCCGAAACCGAACCACCTTCACAACCACGATCAATAGGCTGGCCATCATCATCATCATCATCAGCATCATCATCATCATCATCATCATCAGCATCATCATCATCATCAGCATCATCAGCATAATCATCATCAGCATCAGCAGCATCAGCAGCAGCAGCAGCAGCATCAGCATCGTCATCGTCATCATCATCATCATCATCATCATCATCATCATCATCATCATCATCAGCATCAGCATCATCATCATCATCATCGACATCATCAGCAGCATCAGCATCCTTACCATCGTCGTTATCGTCATCATCACCATCATCATCATCGCCATCATCAACATCATCATCATCATCAGCAGCAGCACCACTATCATTGCCAGCATCACCATCAGCATCATCACTATCAGCATCAGCAGCATCATCAGCAGCAGCATCACCATCATCATAATCAGCAACAACATCATCATGGTCAGCATCATCAGTATCATCATCATCATCATCATCATCATCATCATCATCAGCATCATCATCATCATCAGTATCGTCATCATAATCGTCATCAACATCATCATTGATCCTCCAGCTTCTCGCTCCTCATTGCTTCTCCTCGCTCATCGCTTCCCTCGCTCCTCTTTCCTCTTCCTGTTCCTCCTCCTCCTCCTCCGCCTCCTCTTCCTCCTCCTCATGCTGCGTCTACAGCCTCTCAAACACAATTTCCTGCCTACTCCTGCGTATGGTCCTAATCACGTTACCGTTCCATCCTCCTCCTCCGTCTATTCCTCCTCCTGCTCGTACTCTCTCCCCCATGCATGCATCGTGTTCGAACGACGCCCCCCTCCCTCCTCGGCCTCCAGCGCTGACGTCACCACCTTCGATGTCTTGCACCGCCAGCCTGCCCGACGGCGCGCTCCGTCGCGGATGCCCACACCGATGGGCGCCCGCCTGCACGACCAGCCTTAAGCAACCGAGCTGCTCCTCGCGACAGTGCTGGCGCCCCTGCTGCAGTCTCCTCTCCTCCTCCTCCTCCTCCCTCCTCCTCCTCCTCCTCCTCCTTCTCCTCCTCCTCCTCCTCCACCACATCCACCTCCTCCTCCTCCACCTCCTCCTCCTCCTCCTCCTCCTACCCCGCTCGCTGCCCACGACCCCCTCCGAGCGCCCCCCCTGCGGCCCACCCCGCCAGCCTTGTCGTAGATCTTCGACAGCGCCTTGCACTTCGTGTCGCCAGGGCTCTCGAACTGGACGGCGGAGGGAGACGAAGAGAACCACAGGAGGAGGAGCAGACGACCAGCAACGTGCACTGCTCATGCCCCTCTGAACACAGCCTTTCCCTCTGGCTCGACCTGTGAACCCAGCCAGACTCAACCGCCCCCCTGGATCACCAACCAACGTGGGGCTGCGGATTCCACCCGCTCCTCCCTGGGGTAGAGATGGTGGGCAAGCACGCAAGCTTGCCGCAGGCGCCAACGATCCCTCCTGCCCGACTGCATGCAAACAATGCTTGCCGATATTTGCAGGAGAACCCTCAAGGCATCGCGACAGACCCAAACTTGGGTCTCAGATGCAACTGCGAGTGCAATTTCGCATGCGCTGGCCTGTGGCACTCTCTGGAGAATGAACACACCCACCAGACCTCTGAGCGTAGGTGGTTTGGGGGACTACTTCGCCCGACTCCTTCTCCCCCTTCCCCCTTGCCAGAAGACGTCACCCCATCGCCGAGCGCAGCCTCCTGGGAAGCGGTCGCAAGGTCTCCCAGAAGCCTCCCGTGGGCATCTTGGGGCCATCCTGGGGGCCTCTTGGGAGCACTTGGGCGCCTGATAGGGGCCGTTCTGGGTGCCGAGGACGCTTGGCGCTGTTCCTCTTCCATGGGAGCAGCTTGGGGCCCCCTTGATTGAGAGGCCCTCTTTAGACCCTTGGGTCCTTTGCTGGGGCCATCTAGGGTCCAGGGCCCCTTCAAGGCCCGTCTTGAGCTCTTTGGGCGTGGACGCGGGGAAGCGTGGAAAAGAGACGACACCATCTCACTTGGGAGCCACGGCCGTCCAAAGGAAGCCCGCCCCCGACCGTCCCCGAAGTCACTGCGTGGGGGGCGGCCCCTCCACGCTGCTGTGCAGATCGGCCTCCCCCGGCCGATCCCCCAGCCCGGAGGGCGGCTCCCATCCGCCTCCGCCTGAAAAACGAACTGCCCCCCCACCCCCAGGTGGTGACGGAGGGCGGGCGGGCGAGCGGGCTGGCTGACAGGCGGGCTGGATGACTGGGTTGACTCGGCTGGCTAACGGGATCGCCAGGGAACTGAGGCCACTGCTACAACCTGCCTGGTTCCCCTTCTTGACGCGGCAATATTAATTGGCCGCTTCCACCGGCGCCGGGCCCGGGGCGTTTGGGGTGAACCGAATGCCAGAAATTACTATCATTCGCCGCCCCCTTTGGCACTGGCCAGGCAAGCGCAGAAGGCGGCTGCGGATGGGTGCCCACCACGGCCCCATGAAGCTAACGCCGTCCCCGCCGGCGCTGGCCTGGCATACGAAAAAGGCGGCTGTCAATGCTGGGCAAAACCTCGGCAAACCCCACGCCGGCCCCACCGCTCTGGCCCGGCACGCGCGAGAAGCGGCCGTGGATGCCGAGCGTGGGCCCGCGGGGGCATTGCCGAGTGCAGGGAGTCCCGCCCGCCTGGTCCTCGTCGGCTGCGGCTTCCAATCGTCAGACTCGTTGTAGGTTGCGCTGGAGGTTGCGCACACAGAGCACCATTCGTGGCGCAGCAGGAGGGCCGTAGGTGATCTCGAACATCACACGGCAGATCGACGCGATACGTCCTGCACCCTCAGCACGGGGACCTTGAAAACCATCGGTCACTGCACTGCGCGCCTTCCGAACACCGCATTGGGTCGTGGGCGCCGCCAGCCCTGCGCGGCGCCGGAAAACTTCTCGCGCCTGGTCGGCAAGAAACCTCGCGCTGCACATCGGCACATCGGCGCGGCGCCGACCTGGCGCTCCGAACCCACGCGCCCAACCAACTAAACAAGCCAGCGGCCACACATGTTTCGATCCACGTTTCCTCGCCACGCATGCGCGGGGCGTCCAGTAATGGCACAGGAAAGGAGGTAGCGGGGGAAAGCCAGAGGAAGCGGAGTGACGGCGACGATGGTCTGGCGGCGGTGTCCGGGCGCTGGCCATCGTGCCGCGTTATTACTGCGGCGCCGCTGCACTGTGCGAGTATTCGAGCCAGGCCAGGTGAATGGCGCGCTGTCAGCCAAGCGGCCCCGTTGGCGTAGCCCAACGCCTTGACCAAGTGCTGCGTTTGCTCGGGCACGACCACGCCCTTAAGTCAAGGTGTCGAGGGTCGCGCGGCGGCAAGTGTGCCGCGACGTTGGATGCGCCTGGCCGCCCTGGTGCCCAGCCGGCGCGGGCTCCCGCGTGCGCCATGGCCACGTGCTCGACCGAAGGTTCGGGCAGCTTCTCCGCGCACTTGGGGCACACCCGCCAGTGGCGCTGCAACGGCCCCAAGCGGTTATCACACCGCAGGGGCGCAGGAAGTTCGGCAGGTTCATAACCTCTCGACTTCGCTCACACGGTCTCCGCTGTCAGGGTTGGCAAAGTTGGCGGCGTTGCCCCTAACGTTCTTGGGGGACCAGGGCGACATGCCCACAGACGACCAACCCATGAGGATGCTCTCCTGAGAAAGCGCGTGAGCCAGGCCATTGCAAATGGCTCGGAGAGCGTTGAACTTCGTGACCTTGAAACCACGAGGCGCTTTCGCAGAGCGTGAAAGCCCTGGGCGAGCTTGACCTCGTGGGCGGCCATCCAGCACGGCCACCACGGAGCAGAGCTCACGCCCGCCAGCGTCGCAGAGCCGATCCTCCAGGCAGGGAGGTCCGCACAATGTCCGCACAAGGCACGCACGAAGGCCCGCGCAAGACGTTCGGGCCACCTGGCACCCCTCAAAGAATCGCTGACGCCCTACCTTAGTTACCCGGGCCACTTGCGCGACTTCTCGCGAAGCGCTTACGCGGAGGTCAAGCGGGCAGCTCGAGCCCAGGCTTGCGTGCAGGATTGCGCGGGCACCCTGCTGGCGAAGGCTCGGGCAGTGGAGTCACGATTTGCCCCGCCCACCTTGGGCTGCGCATGGGGGGGCCTGGTCTGGGTGTCCCAAAACCGTGTGGTGACAGACCCGGCGGTGACCACCTCACCGCAAGGTCCGTCACCACACGGCTTTGGGACCCTGGAGGCTCCAGTCGCCCGAGACATCCTCGGAGAACGACCCAAGTCCCAAAACCGTGCGGTGACCCCGAATCCCCACCGACTCACCACACGGTGTGGTCACCACCCCGTTTGGGAGCCCCCGACTGGTCCAGGGCAGAGAGGGGCGGCGCCATGCACCGCGGGAGGCACAGAAGCACGATGCCGCGCGTCTTGGGGCACTGGCACAGCACGAATCCCAGGTAGAGCGTATGCGGTGGCTCTCCCTGGGCCTGCGGGCCGCCCGAGTCGAGGAGGAGCCGGCCCAGCGGCGCGCGGCAGTCGGCGGGAGGTGGCCTCGAAGGCGGCCGCTGGGGCCCACCCCTCTCCTTTGCCGCCCCTGGAGGCGGCAAAGTTGGCTCTTAAAACGACGCGAAGATCGGGACAAAATCGGATCGGGATAACTCGAAATCTCGGAGAAGCGGCGGGTTTGGAGGATGTGTTGAGCGCCGCGGCCGCTCCAGAGCGTCTTATCCCGATCCTTGCCCTGTTTTAGCTCTGGCCCCAGTCCCGCGCACTCTTGCTCTGGCCTGGGGCCCGGCGGCGCTGGCCCCGCTGGCTGGGGGGGCGGCGCGGCCGTGAGCGGCGCGGGGGTTGCTGCCCCACCTGCTGCTGCCCCCGCAGGGCTCCAGGGCCGGGGCAAGCGCCGGAGGGGCAGCGGCGCCCGCGCCGCAGAGCCGGAGCCGTCTGCACCGACACCCGTCGCACAAGGTGCCAGGCGCGCACACCTGGGAGAGGTCACGGCACGGTGTCCGGCCCCGGCCGCACCCGCGCGCACACAGCCCTGCGGCCATGGTTCTCGCGAGGCGTCGCGAGGCGAGCCTTGCGCGGTGGCTGGCTTGAGTCTGGGTGTCGAAGTGGCCACCGCGCTTGAGCAAAAAAGGGCACGGTGAGAGGTAAATGCTGGGGACATTTTTTTTGGAGAAGGAGGGGGCACAACCACAAAGCTTCACCCGACTCGGCCTCGACCGCTGTGTGAATCAAAAGGTCGCCAGGCAAACAGAGAACACCTCACGAGCCGACCTGCGATAGGCAATCACCTGTGCTGAACTGTGGCCTGAAGGTTGAGGGAGCGTGGAGCATACGAAACGAGAGCAAGGCACGAAGAAGAGAGCGCAAGGGAGAGAATGAGGGAAAAAGAAGCGAGATGCCTAATGGGGCCGAACGGCGGCTGGCACTAGACACGAGCTGTTCAAGCTGAGCCATGCACGCACGAGCAGGAAAACAATACAAAATCCACAAGCAGCTCCAGCAGGGCGGGCAGGGCGGACGGAAGCCGAGGCTTGCCACGGCCACGCACCTCAGCCACACGCATCGACGCTGGCCAAGCATCTGAGTCTTCACCCCTGGCACCGGGCGAACTGCACTACTGTCAAGCCACCGCGCTAATGAGATGCGGCCCTGCACTGCGGCGAGAGCACCATTGCATTTCAAGGATGTGGCGCGCGGCGCGGCGAGAACATTGTTCTCACTGATGGATGTGACCGGCGTTGCGGCAAGAGCGCCGAAGCCACTCAGAGGTACGGCTGGCGCTCAAGCCACGACATGAATCATTCGCCAGACCCCTCCCAGAGTCCAACCACACAAGTTCTCCTGGATGCGTCCAGCCCTAGCGACGAGAAGGGCCCCGAGAGCCAAAAAGTCTGAAACCTTCAGCCTCGAGGTCCGAGGATCGACCCTCGACGCGACGATAAACACGAAGACTCCGACCGTGTCCCGTCCAGCCTCGTCCAGCCGAGGCTGCGAGAACACCCAGAAACGCCCCAACAAACAATAGACGAAACAACGCCGTCCACGTCGTCGGCGTCATCGTCGCCCTGCGGCGTCTCTGGAGGCTCGGGACCGTTTCGCCGGGACGGTGGGTCGCAAGGCCTCGGGGACTGCGCACGCCAGCGGCCCCTGCGGCACCCGCGGGGGTCGCCGCACCCGCGGCTGGTCCGAAGGAGCCAGGAGGAGGAGAGGAACTGGAGGTGCGCTCGCGTCAGATCTGACGTCCTGCCCCTCCCTCACATCCCTCACCATGGCGTAGATCCCCTCTCTATTCGCACGGTCGGGTGTCGCGGCATGGCAAAGCATTGCATGGCAAAGCATGGTGTCGAGGATCAAAGCGTAGCATGACATGGCATGGCGCGGCGACGCCCCAAACTGAAGGGGGGTCTTCTGAGGCCCCAAGAAATCAACGAATCGGCACCGAATGTGTAATCACTTCCGATGGTTATTTCAGGGAATCATTTCCTAGATTGTGGAGCCGATTTGGAAGAACCGAAAACAATGCCGTGGCACGGCGCTGGAAGTAATGATGCCAGCGCTGCAGCGGGAGCACGATTCGAAACGAGCGGAAGCGCGGAAATGAAGCCAGCGCTTCAGCGATAGCACCTTTTTGAAAACCACAACAAAAATAAAAAAAACACAAAAACAAAAAAAAACAAAAAACGAGCGCGGAAACGAAAAAATGAGGACGCCTAGCCTGATATAGCATGGCGTGGCGACGCCCCGAAGTGGGGGGGGACTTCTGCGGCCGCAAAAAATCAACGAATCGACACCGAATGTGAAATCATATCCGATGGCTTTTTCGGGGAGGCATTTTTCAAATGTTGGGGCCGATTTGGAAGAACCGAAAACAATGCCGTGGCATGTCGCTGGAAATAATGACGCCAGCGCTACAGCGGGAGCACGATTCGGAATGACCGGAAGCGCGGAAATGAGGCCAGCGCTGCAGCGGGAGCACAATTCGGAACGAACAGTAAACCGAAAATGAAGCCAGCGCTTCAGCGAGAGCAGCATTATGAAAAATAAAGAAAAACACGTTGCTCCGGAAAATTCCTGTGCAGAAAATCAGTACGCGGAGGGGGGCGTGATGTTTCCCGGACGCCACCAGGGGAGAAACAAAATGGTTTTCATATTGTGCATTGTACAGAGGAGAAGAAGGAGGAGGAGGAAGAGGACCAGTGTACACCCGAGGATTATCAGCGATGTTGGAATAAACACTCCCTCCGAGCTCCCTCTCCATAGGCCCCTATAACGGTTCAGTTCCACTGAGGGAAATGCCTCGTTGGAAGACAACCGTATGAAGACCCTGAAGCATGCCCGAACACTGTTCTCGGGATTCCAACGCCACGGATTAACCTGACGATTGCGTCTCGACGAATGGATTAACCTGACTATTGCGTCTTGACGACCCTGAATCGTGCCAGGACGTCATTCCTGGGACTTCAACACCGCGAATCACCGTAACTGGTGCACCCTCAGAACCCTAAATCACACACACTAAGGGAAAAAACACACACACAACACTTTGTGGGAAAACACACACACACACACACTGTGGGAAACAAAAACACACACACACAAAAACACACACGTGGGGGGAAAAAACACACACACACTATGTTTTTTTTTCCCACGGGCTGTGTGTTTTCTCCAGAACACCATTTTTGATACGTTGATGGTGGGCATCCGTGGAACTTGGGAACCCCCAAACCGGGTGGTGAGATACCAGGTGGCGACCTGGAATCCCCAAAAAGGTCACCGCTGGGTTTGGGGACGCGGGGTCACCGCCGGATTTTGTGACTCCTGGACCCACCAGCGTTCGGGACATCCCCGGAAAACCGCACGGGTCCCCAAACCGGGTGGTGACACCAAATCGCCCGAGACTCACCGCCAGGTGTTGTCACCACCACGTTTGGGGACTACCAAGGAACTCCTGCAAATGTTCAAGACGAGTGTGCGCGGCGCTCCGGCGAGGGCCATAGTTTGAACGCCGCCCGGCCTCGATCCGCGGAACTCCTGCAGATGCTCCGGCGAGGGCCACACTCTGAATGCCGCCCGTCCTCGATCCGTGAAACTCTGAAGGGGCCCCAGGACACACAAATAAATACACACAAATAAAAAGATGCCCCATAGTTTCCCATATTTTCTGGGTTTCTGTCTTCCCCCCCACTTCCCATATTTCCCCATATTTTCTGGGGAATCAAAGATTAATTGTGTCTGTGTGTTTCTGTTCCTCCTGAAACTCTTGCAACTGTTTAAAACGAATGTGCGCGGAGCTCAAGCGAGAGCCACATGTTGAGAACCACCCGCCTCAATTGACGAAGGAACAACCCGCACCCATACCCATAGGGAGGTCGTTGGGAGGAGGACCGGCTATGGGCATGGGTGCGGGTTGTCGGACCCTGGGGAACGCTCCCGTTCGAGCGGGGAACCCCATCCGACAACACGCACCCATAGCCCTCTCCGATCCCCCTATGGGTATGGGTGTGTGTTGTTGGTTCGTCATCAATCCGTGAAACTCTTGCAAATGTTTAAAACGAATGTGCGCAGCGCTAGAGCGAGGGCCACAATTTGAAAACCGACCGCCCTCAATCCGCGAAACTCTTGCAGAATTTTGAAACGAATATGCGCGGCGCTTAGGCGCGAGCCACATTTTGAAAACGACCTGCCCTCAATTAGTGAAACTGTTGCCAATGTTAAGCTTCAGTGTCAAAAATGTTGAGGAAGTCTGAGGCGAAATGCCCGGCCCGCCCTGGAAATTGGCCTCAGGGTGCGACAAGGAGAAGTTATTCATAAGGAAAAGAATGGAGGAGGAGGAGGAAGAGACAGCAGGAGGTGGAGGGGAGGGAGGGAGAGATGAGGAGGGAGAGAGAATGAGGATAAGAGAGAGACGAGGGAGAGAGAATGAGGACGAGAGAGCGGGAGTCGCTCAGGGAGGTGGCTGGCGCTGCGGCCAAGGCGCGGTCCTCGCTAAGGGATGCGGCTGGTTTGTGATGAGAACGCCACCCTCACAGTGCGGCCAGCGCTGAGGCCACAGCACCAAGCCGGAGATACGGCCGCCGCTCAATAATGTGGCTGGCGCCACGGCGAGAGCGCCGCTCTCGCTCAGGGGTGGCAGGCGGAACGCCGACAACACGGTCCTCACTCAGGGATTGAGTATCGCTTAACCGATCCCCATCCCCAGCGGCGTGGCCTGGGCCCAACT
>CAUYUJ010019495.1:176004-178849 GCA_963575745.1 Prorocentrum cordatum
ACAAGCTGGATCGATGGTAACTCGAAAGATGGGGTCGAGCTCACGCACAGGCGACCACCTGAGGCAGATCGCGCGACTCTTGCCGTCCACTCGGGCCTCCGAGCAACGGAAGGCAGACGAACACGTAGACTGAAGGTCGGCGTCGCTGGGCCCCGTGCAATTCACACTGTACGCAAAAACCTGCCTCGAGGTCCTGCTTGGCGATTCGGGCAGCGTTAGTACGTCGACCTCCATTCACCAAAAGTCGCCGTACTCTAGGTACCCGTCGCTCTGCTGCACGAAGGCGCGCTCGTCGCACCTGTCGCCCAGTTGCACGCCCTTGAGCGAAGTCAGTGCCGTCGAACTGAGCGCCATCGGACGTGGGCCTGACTGGCCGATGCGGCCCAAACTCCCAATCATGAAGGACCTCGGCGCTGGCCACGGTGAAGTGCCTGGTCACGACGCAACAATCACTGACCTTCTCCGAGGGCCTGTGCGTGCCCGGGGACGGCTCCACGACGCGCCCACAACACCTCTCGAGAACGGAGGGCAGCATGGGAAGGGCTGGCTCCCTCTTGAAGTCGCCACTAAAGATGAAAGGGCGCACAAGGAACTGCAGCATGGTGGATACCTTGTGCCGAATGCTCTCGTACGATCGCGAGATCCCATCGGCCGTGTGCAGGTAAACCGTGACCAGCACCATGCCCCCCCCGAGCCAGATTGATGAACGAAGGTCGCACGCCCGTCGCCGATGATCGACCTGCCGACCTCCTCGAACTGCTCCATGCCGTGCACCCGCTGCGCCATCAGGGGGAGGCCTCCATGCCCTGGAAACCCAGACCCCGACCCTTCCGCAGGGGCTTCATGCGCATGCCAGCCGAGCTTGGCCAGCCTCGCCGACATCACATGGCTGCGCCCCACCGTGAGGTGCGTGTCTTGGACGGCAACAAAGTCTGCCCAACGGATCTCCGTGCGGTCCAAAACGGTCTCAAAAGAGTAGGCGTTGGCGTTCACCGTGAGACCACCCTAGGAACGCCTCTGCCGTGGACCTCTACAGGCCCATTCTCCTCCGCTTGGCCTCTGCACGGAGGATCTCGAGCGCCTCCAGGAGCCGCTTGCGTTCGTCGGCACTGGAGGCCCCCGCCAGCAGCCCACCAGGATCGTCCCCATCAAGATGGTCACTGACATCGCTGCGATCATCACCCTCCATGGCAGCATCGCCGTCCGCCCCCGCGGCAGGCGCTGCGCCACCGTCGGCACATGGCGCGCCGCCGCCGTGGGCGCCGCCGCCTGGTGCTGAAGCCGCAGCTGGGGAAGCTGCAGTGTGCTGCTTCTGGGCGAACTCGGTGACGGCTTGAGTGATCCTTCCGAAGATGTCCTCAGCTGTGTCACCTTGGCTTGAGCAGGGCTGCAACTGCTTGAGCTGCTCGAGCAAAGGGCTGATGTGGAGCTTGGGCGGCGCTGTGGAGGCTCCCAGAGCCTTGGCTGCTTCCTCCTTGGCCGCGGCGAGCTCCTTCTCCAGAGAAGCAACGGCCATCTGCTGCTCCTGCAGGGCGACCATTGCCTTGGCAGCGCTCTCCTTTGCCGTCTGCAGCTTCTGCTGCCCCGCGAGCAAGGATTTCGCAGCCCTCTCCACATTGTTGTTCTGAGAGATACCTGGGGTCCATCCTGCCGCTGCCGCCGTTCTCGCATACTGAACACGATCGAAGCTGGACTGTGACAGAGTGGACTTGGCCAGATCCCAGACTTCTTGATTAAGCTCCACATACGATTTGACACCAGCGTCATCAAGTGTAGCACCTGCAGCACCCCGCCGACGAGGCGGCTTGGCAGGCTTGATTTGCGGAGCGCCTTGAGCCCACTTGCCACCTGCGGAGTGCCACGGACGCGGAGCGGGTCCAGGGCCTGGCCGAACTCCGCTCCACCCCGACTGGGCACACTTGAACTTGCTGATCGGATTGAACTTCGGACAACACGGACATTTCCAATGCGTCCCGACATTCGACATTGCTGCGCCCTCACGGGCAAGAGAAGCAATCTGCAAACGAGCCACTTCGACTCGGTACAGCAAAAAGCCGCTCTGAATGTTTGCTGCACCAAGCCCACCTGCGCCAGAACGGCTGTGCGAGTGTGTGCGTGTGTGCGTGTGTGCGTGTGTGCGTGTGTGTGGGTGTGTGTGTGCGCGTGTGTGCGCGTGTGGGAACGCGTGCGTGTGCGTATGCGTATGCGTGTGCGTGTGCGTGTGCGTGTGCGTGCTCGTGCGCGTGCGCGCGTGTGTGCGTGTGCGTGTGTGCGTGTGTGTGTGTGTGTGTGTGTGTGTGTGTGTGTGTGTGTGTGCGTGTGTGCGTGTGCGTGTGCGTGTGCGTGTGTGCGTGTGCGTGTGCGTGTGCGTGTGTGTGTGTGTGTGTGGTGTGTGTGTGGTGTGTGTGTGCGTTTTTGCGTGGCGTGTGTGTGTGCGTGTGTGCGTGTACGTGTGCGTGTGTGCGTGTGTGCGTGGTATGCGTGTGACGTGTGCGTGTGGTGCTTTGTGTTGTGTGGTGCGTGTGCGGGTGCGTGTGTGCGTAGGTGTGTGTGTGTGCGTGTGCTATGTGCGTGTGCGTGCGTGTGCGCGTGTGCGTGTGTGCGTGTGGCGTGTGCGTGTGCGTGTGCGTGTGCGTGTGTGGTGTGTGTGTGTGGTGTGTGTGCGTAGGTGCGTGTATTGCGCGGGCGCGCGGGCGTGTGCGTGTGGCGTGTGCGTGTGCGTGGTGCGTGGTGCGTGGTGCGTGGTGCGTGGTGCGTGGTGCGTGTGGGCGTGTGGGCGTGTGCGTGTGCGTGTGGCGTGTGGCGTGTGCGTGTGCGTGGTGCGTGGTGCGTGGTGCGTGTGCTA
>CAUYUJ010019496.1:0-30000 GCA_963575745.1 Prorocentrum cordatum
CCCTCGGCTACCTCGGGCGCTGCCCTGCGGCGCCGAGCTGCCCGCCCTGCCCGAGCTGCAGCCTCTCCTGCGCGCGCGTCGCGTGCCCAGCCGCGCCGCCGTGCCCGGCTTGCCCCGCGGGGGCCTACTCAGCGGCCGCGCCCCAGGAGGCGCCAGCCGCTCCGCGGGGCCCTCAGGCGCCGCCCACCGGGCCGTGCCTGGAGCCAGCGCCCTGCGCGGGCGGGTCAGGAGGCTGGTGGATCTTCCTGCTGGGCCTCATCGTCGGCGTGCTCCTGAGCGTGCTGGCCTGTGCAGCCTGGCGAGCGGCGGTGGCAGCCGCCCGTGCCCTGGTCGCCCCTCGGGCGAGGCCTGACGCCCCCGCCCTGGCGGACGAGCTGCCCGCCCCCGCCGCCATCCCAGGCGGTCCCTCAGAGGCGACACCATCGACCTTGAGGAGGCGGCATGGCCCGCGCGCTAGACGTTCCAGAGCGGCAGATCTTAGTAGATTTTTTCGACGACCCCAACGGGTTTCGATGGCATAGGCGATTGCTCGTCCTGGCCACGCCCAACCCTGGGCAGTGGATATGTTCGACGCCAGACCTGAGCATTCAGTTCATCGGCGTCACCACCCACAGGGTGATCCCCCTCACGCGGGACTCGGAGTTCCCGCGGCGGGTCAGAGGCGAGGTCGACGCCTTCGATCCGTTGACCCCCGAGGAGCTCCAGCAGGTCCGCCGAGAGGTCAAGGAGCTGCTGGCCGTCTACGGGCTCACGAGGGGCGCGGACGCGCAGCCCGAGGGTGGGCGCTGGCTGATCGCCGACCCCGCGCGCCCGGGCTTCGGCGACGCGCTCCCCGCCGCAGCCCTTGCCGATGCCGACAGCCTCATCGTCCGAGGCGACCGCGGCCTCGCCTGTGTGGACGAGGACTGGCTCGCCGTGGAGAGGGTGCTGGACGAGGACCTGGACAACTGGAGGTTGCTCAAGTCGACGGGCGCGGGCCGCGACAGGCGGATCCTCGGCGACGAGCGCGTGGACGGGGTGCCCGTGCTCTCTCTCGCCGCCGCGGCGAGGGCCAGCAGCAAGGCCCTTTGGCCTGGCTGGCCCTTCCGCGGCGACGCCTGCGCCCCGGAGCTGGTCATGGCGCTCGTCGCGGCGGGGATCGTGTTCATCGCCCACCACCTGGGCTGGAGAACGAAGCTGGGGGTCAGTGCTACGTCGGGGGTGTGCCGGACGCACCGCCGCATCTGCGAAGGCCTCGACCAGGCCATCTGCTACGACCAACTCGACTTCGCCAACTGTGCGGTCGTCGAGCACCTCGCCCGCTGGCTCTACGAGGTGGAGTCGGCGGTCAGGAGGAACCCGAAGGTGCCAGACTTCACGAACCTGGGCGGCATCTTCGCGGCTCCCATGGCCGAGGACGGGCGGATGCAGCTGCCGACCTTCTCCAAGTGGGTCTCCTCGCTCCGCCGCGACGAGGCTCAGATCATGAAGCAGGGGCGGCTCCGGAGCGAAGAGCACGGCATCGACCGCGCCAAGCACGAGGGCCAGGACGGCAAGGGGCCAGGCCGCGACGGCGGCAAGGGCCCCAACCCCTCTGCCGAGTAGGGGCCCTCGGCCCCTGGGCGCCCGGGTCAACGGGGCAGGTCCTCTGGCGACGCCTGCTTCGACAGCGCCTGCTGCCCGGGCGCCCCCCTCGTCGCCATCTCTGTGCTGACGCTCCTCGTGGACGTCCCCTTGGTCGGTGGAGGCCCCGACGTGAGCTACGGCACAGACGAGCTTGGCGGCCCGATGATGCGGGAGATGGCCCTCGACCTGACCCCGCCGAGGACTACCGCACCATCCAGGGTCACAGTCACGGAGACCCCTTCCCCTCCCGCTGTCTGGGGAGGTGCTCGCGCGCGGCGGCCATGCTGGGCCTGCTTCGCGGTCGCGAGTGCGACGCGCGCGCGAGGCGATCTGGTCTCTGAACGCCCTCGACGCCCCATCGCGCGCCCTTCGGGCGCACCAGCCTTCTTCGGGCTGTCGCCTCACGGAGGCGCGGCGCTCGATCATCTCGCGCGTCAGCCGGCGCATCGAGAGCTACGGGGAACGACCCGACATCCTGCCCGCCACCGCCTACGCCGACCTCATCAAGAGTCACGACTTGTACTCGGGGCAGCCGATGAACCTGAAGCCGCGCGACCCCAGCCTTCTCAAGGTGCTCCACCGCGACCGACGCCCCCAGGAGCTCCGCGGCTGCCTGGGCACCGAGGGTCGCAGGTACCTTGACCGCGCCGGCGAGCTTATCTTCAGGGCTGAGGCCGAGCTTGACGTCCTCCTGGAGAGCGAGCTGATCCAGCCCATCACGCCGCATTGGGGCCCGATCCTGAAGAACAACCGCCGCGCCAGGATAGACTTCATCAAGCGCCTCGCCTCCGCAGGCCTCGTCGGGTTCAGGCTCTCCATCCGCGGCCGCATCGGCGCCTTCTGCGTGGGCAAGAAGGACGGATCCCTCGGCCTCGTCCTCGACGGGCGTGAGCCCTCGTCGCTCCACAGGAGGCCGCCCCACGCCGCCTTGGGATCCGCCGGGGCCCTCGCAGGGCTCGATCTCTCCGACCAGGCCCTGCGGCCCCAGGGCGTCGATCCCCAGGCGGCCGACGTCCGCGCGGCGGGCCTGGACCTGAAGGATGGGTTCTACCAGTTCGCGAACGACGACCTCGCGGACTGGTTCGGGTTCAACTGCCCCGAGGCCGCGTCCGACTTCGGCGACCCGCTGGTGCACATCCCTGCCGACGGCCGCTTCGTCCAGGTGTCGAGCGACACTCGGATCTTCGCGGTCTTTCGGGGTCTGCTGATGGGTTGGTCGTGGTCCCTCTTCTTCTGCCAGGATCTCTTGGAGGAGGCCCAGTGCAAGGGGCTTCTGAGCTTGGGATGTGAAGGCGGAGGCCGCTTGGTGCACGAGAGGTGCCCCGCGCCCATGCTGGCGCCCGGCTGTCTCCTGTCCCAGCCCTACGTGGACAACGCCAACGTCATCGGCCTCAGCCGCCGGGGCGCCGAGCACGCGCCTCGCGGCATCCAGCACGTCCTGGACTACTTAGGCATCGACTACCACGACCTGGTGGAGCCCACGAAGCTGTGCGCCGCGGTGGGCGTCGTGCTCGACACGGCTGCGCGCCGCCTTCTCCGCGCGGGGGCTCGCGCCTGGCGCCTGTACCTTGGTGTGGAGCATCTGCTTCGTGTGCGTCGTGCATCTGGCCGTGCCCTTCGAGTCGTGTGCGGCCACCTGGTCAACCACTTCATGATCACGCGGCCAGCGCTCGCGGCGCTGGACGAGGGGTACCGCTTCATCGCGCAGCATGGGTCTCGTGGGAGACCTGTCGGGGGCGTCCTGGAGGCAGTTTTTCTTGGGGTTTCCTGGGGGCCTCGTGGAGGGTTTTCGGAACCCTCTCGGAGTTCCCAGGGTGCTTTTTGGGGCAACCTGGGGGCATCTTGGGGCCGAAGGCTCGAAATGTCCGTTCGGGTTCCCTCTTCGGGGCCCCTTTTTAGGGCCATCCTGGGGCCCTCTTGGGCCGTCTTGGTTTTTGTTTTGTCCTTTTTTGGGCCCTCGTGGGCCGTCTTGGAGCCTTGTTGGGGGCCGCGTGGCCGTTTTGGGGGCGCTTCTGGAGGCCTCTTGGGCCATCGTGGTCGCTGTGAAAACCCAAAGAGCGAACGTGCTAAAACTAGACGTATTCCTAAAAGGGAATGGGAATAGGTTTGCTTCTCATGGCCCTCTTGGGGGGCCTTTTGGAGGCCTTTGGGAGCGTGTTGTCCGCATCGTGGGCCGTCTGGATGCCATCTTGGGCGTCTTGGCTCGATCTTTCGGCGATTCGGGGCCCGTTTGGATCGCGTTGGGGGGCCCTTGGGGCCATCTTGGCCCATTGTGAGGCCCTCCGTCCCCCGTGGCGCGCCCGCCATGGGGTCGTCCCGGGCTCGGGGGGGGGGTCGAACTCGCAGTTTGGGGCCTCTGGGGGGGTTCTGGGTGGGAACAATCTCACACGCCCAGAGGCCCACAAGGGGTCGGCGGGCTGCAGAGAGGGTCCAGGCGGGGGCCTCGAACGGACAGTCGAGCCCTCCGCCCAGGTCCCCCGGAAGCCCCGAGAGGCTCCCAAGAAGCCCCCAAGAGGCCTGAAGATGCTTTCGAGAGGCGTCCAGGAGGCCCCCACGAGGCCTCCACGAGGCCCCCCAAACAGCAATCAAACAAACAGCAAGTTTTGAAGGATTTTCGCGTTCAGGCCTTTACAGCCTTCCGACGGTCCAAGGCGAACCAGGGGCCTCCAAGATGGCACCAACACTGCCCAAGATGCTCCCAAGGGCGCCCCAACCCACCTCAAGAGTCCCCAAGAGAGCCCCAAAGGCCTTCCAGGAGGACCCTTGCACGGCCAAAGGCGGCTTCCAAAACCATGTGCTTCTATGCGAACCTCGTCTCTGGGGCGCGGTCTCTGTGAGAGGTGTGCCTGCATGGGCGGGGGACCCTAAACCACGCCTGTCTTCGGGGCCTCACGTGGAGCCCCGTGAGTTGCACGATCCGTGTGACAATATATGCCTTCCGATGCTTAACGCCTTGGTCCACAACTGGAGCCTGCTAGAACTTAAGCGAGTGAAGTGCGCGCGTGGTTCTAGTCAAATATCGCTGCGGTTCTCACGCCGCCTCGTGCAATATGTCCACGTACTCATCGACCCACGCCCCCGAGTCCAAGGTTTAGGAGAGAGCCTCCAAAGTGTCCTGGTCCCCACTTATGCCATATTGCTTGGTTTCGCGCAACCCCGTGCGAAGTCCTTTTCGGACTGAAGACGGGGAGGAGGTGAGAAGATGATGAAGCAGAAGGGAGTGTATGCTGATACGACATGTGCTGGGTACTTGTCACTATGCATGGATTCTGCTCTTGAGTTGTTACGCGGGTTACACTGCGACCGCGCCAGCTACCCTAACCTGTTGTCCAAGGTGACCCTCGCAAGAATTACATCCTCGTTGGCAGGTGGCTCATCGTAAACGTCACATGCTCAGAGAATGTGTATCACATCAGCTGTGCCACTGTTTTGGCAGAGGCGTCGTAGGAAGGGATCAATATCTTCCCGCGGCGGGATGAGTTACGGCGTCTGCATCGCCATTCCAAATAAGGCTGCCGTGCCACTTGGATGGAAGCCACTTGAACACATGCGTGGCTAGCTTGCCGCGCCACCGCATCTCCAAGGCAACTGAGGAGACCATCGTACTCGGGCGCGCAGTTGGTGCCTATGCCTCGGGATCTCCCCCAGGTTGCCGACGGATCGAAGCGAATCGCAAGAAGGAGGAGGAGGCAGAGGAGATTATGGGAGGGGTGCGTGGTGGGAGTGTGTATGGGGAGTTGGGTGATGACGATGAGGAGGAGGAGGAGGAGGAGGAGGAGGAGGAGGGAGGAGGAGAGGAGGAGGAGGGGGAGGAGGAGGAGGAGGAGGAGGAGGAGGAGGAGGGTTTTCGAGCCAAGGGGGCGCTTGGGCTTTGACCCTCATCGCGGCGCGGGCGAGGTGGGCGTGGCTTCTGGTGCTGGGTCGCGAGAGAGCCGCTGGCTCGGAAGCACCTAGGCGCCCCCCGTTTCTTCTCTCTCTGTCTCGCTCTCCGTCTCCCCCCTCGCTCTTGATCACCATCTGTCTCCGCCTCTCGCCATCGCTTCCCTCCACCACCTTCCCTTCCTTTCCTCCCTCCTTCGTTCACCGGGACAGAGGATTCGAAGAGGCCTGATAACACTCTACTCAGTGTTGTGGCACGGTGGTGGGCCTGCAGAGATTCTGGAAGCGCAGGCGCCCACTGGAGGTTGTGGCGGTGATGCGTGTACGACGGGGAGGTGCCTCGTTGCAGCGGCTTCGCTTGGTGTGAAAATCTTGTGGTTGCTCGCGCGCTGCCGATCACCCCCCCCAGCCAGCTGTCGCGCAAGAGGGTTCGTGCGGAGGGCAGCTGGACAGCGTATGTGCAGCAGGTGCAGACACCTTTGCATCCAGCAAGTGCAGACCCTTTCGGTCTTCATGAACCGGCGGTGCCATGGCACTGGAGACTGATCGACCTTGCGCGCGCCCGGTGGGGCCGGTGGACGTCCGGAAGAAAGGAAGAACGGCACAGCGTCTCTGCGTGGACAGCCTCGGCGTTCTTGGCTGGAGGGCGCGCCTCGGCGGGCGGGGCGCGCCCCGACGGGCCTCGGAGCGTTTCGCCGTGGCCCCGCCCTGCCCAGGCCCAGGCCCGGGCATCCACGGGACCCAGCCCCCAGCTTGCGGAGCCCAGCCCGAGCCCACGCCCAAGCCCAAGCCCTCAGGAGGAGGTCGAGGAGGAGGAGGAGGAGGAGGAGGAGGAGGAGGAGGAGGTCGAGGAGGTCGAGGAGGTCCAGGAGTTGGTCGAGGAGGAGGAGGAGAGGTCGAGGAGGAGCCCGAGTCTGAGCCCGAACCCGAGCCCGAGCCCGAACCCAAGCCCGAGCCCAAGGCTCGAGCCTGGCCCAGGCATCCACGGGGCCGAGCTCGAAGCTCTGGCCTGCAGGAGCAAGCCTGCGCCGGCATGCCGCCTCGGAGAGCCCGAGGAGATTGGCCGCGCACTGCCGCCCGGGTGTCGGGCTCTGGGGCCCTCCCGGAGGCAGGGTGCGACAGGCTCGTGGCGTGTACAGTGAAGACGCTGAGATAATGTAGGACCGCTTTGGGTAAGGCCGGTCAGTATCGCTTAACCGATCCCTATCCCCATCCCCGTTCCCATCCCGAGGCCCACCATCCGACCACCCCAGGTCGGGATACGCCCCTCGAGACCCGAGGGGAACAGCCTGTGTCCCCATCTGGGAGGGGAAATCGGCCAGTGGAGCCCAGGCCACGCTGGTAGGTTCGTCGGGGAACAAACAATGACATATGTAAACCCATGAACTCACAGGTTTGCGCGGACTCCTCGGATGGGCGCTGGGGGCCCCTGACGGCGTCAGAGGCGTCGCCCCTGGCGCGCTCCGCGCGCCAGGGAGGGGGGTCCAGCACCGATCCGAGAAATCCTCGCGGACCTCCGAGTTTTATGCTTATGTCGTTATTCGTTCCCCCAGTTCTTGCCGTGTACAGGCAAGACGCTGAGACAAGGACCGCTTTGGGTTCAGGAGAGGCTCTGGTTTTCGGGCCGTTCCTTAGGCCGACGGTCTAGGTCGTGGAGCCTACTCGTGGCCGAGGCTTGCCGTGGCCAAACATAGTCCTTCCCCCCTCCCCCTCCCCCTCCTCCTCCTCCTCCTCCTCCTCTTCCTCCTCCTCCTCCTCCTCCTCCTCCTCTTCCGTCCTCCTCCTTCCTCCCCTTCCACACTCCTCCTCCTCACTCCCACTCCTCTCCTCCTCCCATCCTGGCAGGAGAACCTTTGTCTCCACCACTGGCTGTCGAAGCCCAGGCGCCCGTCTTCGCACCGGCGAGGGGCAGGGCACCAGTCTCGTGGTGCAGGAGCTGGGGGGCATGCGGCCCTCCACGCACCGAACGCGTTCCACTGCTCGCAAAGTGCCCACTCGCAAACGTCCGAAAAACACATGTCACATGTTTGCCTCGATGCAGCACATCGTAAATCCCCCGCGGCGGATTCTGGCTATTTGCGAGGAGGTCCTGTGCGAGTAGTGGAACGCGCTTGGTCACTCACTCTTCATCTCTCCTTCCCCCTCGTTAGCTGGCCCCCTTCCTTTCTCCCACCGTGGAGCAACTCGGGGAGGCCCTCCAGTGATCGAGGAGGAAAGCATGCTCACAGGCTGGTGGCGTCGTATACATTGAGCTCGCGATTGTTCCTTGAACACTACAGACATCCCGCATAGTCAGGATGAGCGACTTTCCACGGCTACCCTTGCATCCTTGTCCCTTCGGCCCATCCTTGGTAGCTTTCGCTAGCCGCGCCCCACCTGCAGAGTGTCGACATGGCCTTCCAAGGCCCTTTGCATCCTTATCGTGCGTCCTTGTAGTACGGGTTGACTGTACCTTCAGTCGCAATCGCGTGCTGTTTTTTGTCCCAGCCGTCCCGTGTTGGGTCCTCGTTGCTCGTCGCGGTGGTCTGGGCGCTGCTGGTCGTGGCTCGTCACGCGGGCTCAGTCTTCGCCTGCACCCTCGCCTGCGCCCTCGCCGACGGATTTGCCTCCGCTATCGCTTCCGCCCTCGCCAACGCCGTCGCCATCGCCTACGCCATCGCCTGCGTCTTCGCCGCCCTCGCCGACGGCCTCGCCCACGTCCTCGCCTCGCCCTCGCCTGCAGCGTCGCCTCCCCGCGCCGCCCGCCGGGCGGTGGGAGATCACGGTGGTGGGGGGCGCGTCGACGGCCTCGTGGGGGAGGGCGGGGCCGCTGGGGTGAGGCCGCCGTCGAACTCGTGTGTTCGATCCGCTCCTGGCGCGGGCCGCGTTCCTGCCACTGCCGCGTGCAGGCTTCCGGGCAGAGGCGCACGGGACGCGGCGCCCCGTGGAGTAGCAGCCCTTCTGGCTTCTTCCGAGCCAGAATCCAGCAGGGCCGATGCTTCCTGTGGGCCAGAGGCCAGAGAAAGGGTTCACGCTGCTCACGAGCCAGAGGCCATAGGGGGCCACATGCGGACCCCACCCTTACCCCTACCCCCCACGATCTTTGAGGGGGAGGGTGGGGTTCGCTTCGCTCGTGACCTCCCGAATGAAGTGAACCCCACCCTCCGCCTCAGAAATCGTGGGGGGTAGGGGTAGGGTTCGCATGTGGCCCTCTAAGCCAGAAGCCAGAAGAGAGCATCAGCCCCTCTGGCTCCTCACTGAGCGGCAAGCCCAACAAAGAGTCAGCCCGTCCGGCTCGTTGATCCCACGCGCCAGCAGCCGGAGTCTCCCAGGCTTCGGGAGCGCGGCGCCTCCGCCGCGCGCTGCCCCTCGCCGTGCCCTCCCGCCCTGCCTGGGCGCCGTCCTCCCCTGCCCTCGGCAGCACGTCTCCGTGCCTCCCAGCTGGGATCGGAGCAGATCGGGGGTGGACAGACCTCCTGCCCTGACGCGTCGAGTAAGGAATTGGCCGTGTTCGGTTCGCGAGAGGGCGCCGCGGCCGTCATTTTCGCGGCTCCAGGTCCGTCGGTTTCGGTCCCAGGCCGTTTTCACTAAGGGGAGGTGTGCTAAAGGGAGGTTTGTCCACCGCCGAGTAGATGGGGTCGGAGGATCGCGCCACATCGCCGATGCCTCGCCAGTGCGGCTCGATCTGGAGCCCGATTTGCTTCACGCCGACGTCGCCGATGCATCGCCGACGTCGACGACGCATCGCCGGTGCACCGCCGAGGCATCGCCGACGTATCGGCGACGCGACCCATTGAGGAGGCCTCAAAAATCGTGGGAGCCTTGGTGTGCCCCCGTAGTTCCATCGTCAGAGTGTTCTCGCGTCGATTTAGCGTCTGGTAGCCGATGAGATAGCGCCGACTTAGCGTGCACGAGCGTCGAACAGCGTCGATTTAGCGCCGAGTCGCGTCGACCAGCGTCGACTAGCGTCGATTTCGCAAGAGCCAAGAAAATATGCGATGGGAGGCTCCCGTGCGTTGCCGCAAAACCTTCCCTCGTTTGGCGGGCTCTTCCGGCTTCGGAATAGCGGACTGCGAGCGACTATCGTGCAATTTGAAGGGATCGTGGCTTCGGGGGCGCGAGTCTCAAGTTTTTATACATGTCCCACGGCCCCGCAGGAATTCTGAGCAAGTGATTCGGGGACGCTAGAATGCTGGTTTGGGGCTTCCCCGCTTGCGCGGTCAGTAACAATTTACAGTAGGAAGTAGAAAGTAGGATTATACACTGGCAGACTTCAAACTGAAACTGGAACAGGGAGCAGGAAGCCTAATCCGCGCAGCCTGATGTCCATGCAATACGGCTGGCGGATTTGCAGGGGAGTGGCCCTCACCCAAATTCTATGAGACGCCGCTGGGAGTTGTTTCACAGCGTACCGTTCGGTGCAGCTGTGGATTGGCCAGCGTGCAGTTTCAGCCCAGTTTCAACAGCTCGCGCAAAACAGAAGAAGATGTCAAACATATCTTCCTTTGGCTCTCATTGTCTCCAAGGCAGTCCCAAAAGATGTGTGATCTGCTAGGAGCCGTTGGTCATGCAAGCAGTTGGGAGTGCACTTCATGAGTGCAAGTGCAACCGCTCGCTGCTCCAGGACCTGCCAACACTTAGTGCCACGCTGCTCAACGTCCAGTATTGCCCAGGGCAAGCCACGCACTTGTGTCTTTCTGAGCACTTTGCGGACTGCAAGCCTAGTAGCGCTGGAGTACGTTCTTACCGGCCGCGCACGTGTACAGCTACGGATGCCAGTACACTCCGTCGGCTCCCGCCTTTGCATCCGTTTAGTCGGCGAGGTTTCATCTGCCGTTCTCTCGCCTCTGGCCGCAGAGAGCATAGGTCGGTTCCCCACAAGTCGGGCAGTTGCGGCCGCTTCAGGTTGTCGATGCAGCGTCAGTCTCCGCAGTAATGGGAGTAGGTTCGCGCCTGCTAAGATTCGTGTTTATCGACTCCAGGCCAGGACACGCTGCACCCGCGCCCGTGCCACTTTACCGGAGCCGGGCCAGGACATCCTGCGCCCGCGCGAGTTTCCTTTCACCAGAACCTGCTGCCACGCGTCATCATCAAAGATATGGCCGGGCGTCTCCAGGCCCCTCGTCGCTCGTCTGGGGCCCGGGGGGGGGTCAAATCGCCGGTTTGGGGTCCCTGGGGGGGGACTCTTGGGGGGGGAACTATCTCACACGCCTCGAGACCCACAAGGGGTCGGCGGATATGGCCGGGCGTCTCCAGGCGCCTCCTTGCCTCCAGGATCGGAGGCGGCGCCCGCAGGACGGAGAAGCGCTGCGTGCACGCGGGGGGTTGCGCAGTGGGTCACGGTCAATGGGTCCTCGCCGCCCTTCCTCCGTCTGCGCTCCTCGCTCCTCTCTCCCTTCTCTTCCTGCCTTCCTCCCCCCTCCCTCCCTCCCTCGTCGTCGGAGCACGCCCAGCGCAAAGACATCTCCCTCGTCCTCGCCACTCCTTGTTTCCTCTTCTCCTTACCCTCCCTCCCTCCCTCCTTTCCTCCCCTCTCTCTCTCTCTGCCCCTGTCGCTCTCCCCATCCATCTGACTCCCTCTGTTTACCCTCGCGCACATCGCGGGCTGGACCTCCCGTCGTCTGCGAGCTCGGTCCTGCAGTTGCCCCTGGCCCCCCTCATCCTGCGAGCTGCTCCTCCCCGCTCGGAGGAGGGAGGGAGGGATGGAGGGAGGGAGGGAGGGAGGGAGGGAGGGAGGGAGGGAGGGGGAAGGGTGGAGGAAAGAGGAGAAGGAGGAGGAGGAGGGAGGAGAGGCGGAGGAGGAGGAGGAGGAGGAGGAGGAAGGAGGAGCAGGAGGAGGAGGAGGCGGAGGCGGAGGCCGAGGAGGCGGCGGAGGCGGAGGAGGCGGCGGAGGCGGCGGAGGCGGAGGCGAGGGAGGCCGGAGGCGGAGGCGGAGGCGGAGGCGAGGCGGAGGAGGCAGTGGCGTCGGTGGCGCAGGCCTCGGATGATGATGATGATTGATGATGATGATGATGATGATGATGATGATGATGATGATGATGATGAGGATGAGGTGATGATGAGGATGAGGATGAGGATGAGGATGAGGATGAGGATTGATGATGATGATGATGCTGATTATGATGTGATGATTATGATGATGATGCTGATGATTGATGATGATGATGATGAGGATGATGAGATGAGGATGGGGATGAGGATGAGGCTGATGATGCTGATGATGTGATGATGATGATGATGCTGCTGAGCTGCTGATGATGATGATGCTTGCTGCTGATGAATGATACTAATGGGGATCTTCTGATATTAACCTGCTAACATTAGTAGTAAACTTACTGTTAAGACACGAATGGTGGCATTATAGGTAGTAATCGTACTGCTAGGACTACTACAACTACTGTTACTATTACTATTATTATTACTACTACTGCTACTACTACCTCACTACTACTACTACTACTACTACCTACTACTACTACTACTACTACTAGCTACTACTACTACTACTACTACTACAACGACAACAACTACTACTACTAATAGTCCACTACTACACTTCTACGACTGTTACTTAATACTGCTACTACTACTATTGCTGACTACTACTACTACTACCACACTATTACCTTTACTACTACTGCTACTACTACTACTACTGCTGCTACTACTACTACTACTACTACACCTACTACTACTTCTACTACTACTACCACTACTACTACTACTGCTGCTGCTGCTGCTACCACTACTACAATACTAATAACTAGTGCTCAGACAAACGATAAGAGTAGTAACACTATCAGCAATAGCAACACTACCATCAATAGTAATACGACCCGCGGTAGTACGACTAGCAGTAATAGTGGTGATACTTCCAATGTTAATGTTGTTGCTAAATGTTGTTCTACATAATATCAACAGTAATACGACGAATATTTCTAGTGGGACAAATAACGATCAGAATAGCAACACTAATAGCAGTATACATAACACGATACTAATCGTCAGAGGAATACTGATAGGAAGAAGAAGAGGAGGATGACGAGGAATAGGAGGAGGAGGACGACTGCGAGGAGGAGGAGGAGGCATCGTCGCCCTCTCGACGCGCCTCGCTCTGGGCTCGCCCTTCGCTTTGCCGTGCCGGCCGCCGCCTGCTGCGGTTGTGTCGGCCATGCTTCGCTCACACTTCTCGAGCGTTGCTCACCTTCGCTCACCATTACCGAACCACCCCAACGCAACCCGAAGGCCAAATGTACCTTCCATTTCCAGTGGGGAGGGTGTTGGTGAACATTGAACATAACACGTGTGGAACCCGAACCCCCCCAAAATCGAAATTTGGGTCTTCGGGCCAGGTTTGGGTGGTCTCGTATGTAGTCATACCCTACCTGCGCTGAGACGCCCTGTCAGCCACTCGGCCCGCTTGTCCTATCCCATCGGCTCCCCTCCTGCTCTCCCTTTCCTCCTGCTCATCTTGCTCCTCCTCCCCCCCACTCCTTCGCCCGTCATCCTGCCGTTCCCGCTCCTGCCTGCCAGCATTGCCGTCGCTTCCCGTGTCTGCCTACCCTCTTGTCATCTTGCTCCTGGCCATCGTGCCAGTCGTCACTTCCGCCAAATGGCACCTGCCCCGCCTCCATCCTTTCGGACGCCAGGCAGCCATGTCGTTCATGCTACCGCATCTCCACTCGGGCTGGGCCGTAGACCAGGCGGCGATGCTCCTTGCAAGGGCGATGAGTAATGAGGAAGGAGGAGGAGAAGAGGATTATGACGAGGACGAGGAGGAGAAGGGTTGAGGAGGAGGAGAGCCCAGGATAGTAGAAGTAGAAGGGAGGATGATGAGGTAGGAGGAAAGGAAGGAATGGAGGGATGAGGGAAGAAGAGAGAGGAGAGGGTACTCTCCTGTCCTTTCGTCTCCTCCCCTCCCATCCTCCCTTCCCTCCCATCCCCCTTTTCCCTGCCCTCCCATGTGCTGGTCCTCTTCGTGCTCATCCTCTTTGTACTCCTCGCCCTCGCTCCTCCAACTTCCTTCCTCCCCCTCCTCCTCATCCGTCATGCCTCCTCTTCATCCGTTATCCTTTCCCCTTCGTCCTCGTCCTCGTACTAGTCCCCTTCCTCTCCATCCTCCTTTCCTCTCTCCTTCACCTGCTTCCCCCTCCCTTCTCCCTTCTCCCTTATTCCGCCTCCCTTATCTCTCACCTCTCGTCTCTCACCTCTCTTCATCCCTCTCCCTACCTTCCGCCCTTCCCTCCTCCTGCCTCCTCCCTACCCTCTCGCAGTCTTCGTTTTTGTCCTCGATCTAACCGTGGCCTCGCTCGTCCACCCAAACTTGCCACGAGCCACCCACAGGCCATCCTGAGTGAAGAAGAGCGTCTGGTGTGCATCCGCTTCGGGCACGACTACGATCCGGAGAGAGGGGACCCGGGCGGATGCGAGCCGGGGGTAGCGAGGATGTCCAGAAGGACGCCTCCTGACGGCCGCTAAGCGAAGGGCGGAAGGAGCTACCATGAAGAGAAGGGGTGCTGAGGCAAGGTGGTCCTGAGTCTGTTTCGCCACGTTTGGACTCTCTGGGCCCTTTTCGAGGCCCCAGGAAACGTCAAGAAGCAGCACAGGATGAGCTGGTCTCAGAGAAAGCCCCTGGTCCAGGAGCAGTTTCCCTCAGAACCCCTTTCCTTCATGCGAACTGAACTGCAGGAATCGAAAACTGGGGGGATCCTGGCGGACTTCGAATGTGTTCGGAGCTTTTCAAGATCTCGGGGTGTTTGCTTGCATTCTCGGGTCTCTACTTTTGTACAAATTCCTCGAATATTATATAAGCGGGAGGAGGAAGCGAGGAGGGAGGAATGAGGAGTGAGGAGGGATACCACGGGAGTAAAAGGGAAGAGGGGATGGTCGAGGACGGGTGAAGGGAGGAAAGGCACCTCTGATTGAGATGGGGTACATGGAGGAAGGTTGAGGTAGGCAGGAGGCAAGAGGGAGATGCCAGGAGGAGAAAGCAGGGAGGCGGAAACAGGGAAGAGGGAGTTGGGCGGAGTGGACGAGAGGGAGGAGGAAGAGAAGGAGAGAGAGAGAGGGAGAACGGATACCTACATACATTATATATACGTAGATGCGTGTATATATATATATATTTTTTTTTTTTTTTTTTTTTTTTTTTTTTTTTGTTTTTTTTTTTTTCACGCTTCGCGTATCCCCACCAGCCCATCTCAAAACAGCAACTCTAGCGAAGCATGCCGACAGTCGTGTTTTTCAGGCGTGTTTCCGCCTGCCCCCGCATATCTCCCCTGTTCCTCCTTCCTCCCGCCTCCTTGTACATCCTCCTTGTGGTGGGAGCGGGAGAAGGACGAGGCGGAGGAGGAGGGAGAGAAAGCGCTCCTCGTGGTTTGAGTCGTTTGGGGTTTCTCGTCCTGGTGTGAGTCGTTCGGGCCCTTCTTCCTGGTGTGAGTCGTTCGGGCTCTTCGTGGTGTGAGTCGTTCGGGCTCTTCGTCCTGGTGTGAGTCGTTCGGGCTTCTCGTGGTGTGAGTTGTTCGGGCCCCTCGTCCTGGTGTGAGTCGTTCGGGCCCCTCCTCCTGCCCGTCCAGAAACGACGCCCAGGCGAGTAGAGGGTCGTCCTGATGGGCTTTTCGGCGTCTTGGGTGCCTCGGGGGGGCCTCTTTGGGCCGTTTGGGATCCTCTTGGGGGCCTCCTGGGGGCCTCTTGGGGCCATCTTGGGGCCTCTTGGTGCCTCCTGGGCGCTTCTCGGGGCCATCTTGGAGGAAATCGATCAAAGAAGAGGGGAGCTTTAATTAGCTAGCGTTGCCCCCTCAGAAGGCCAAACTGGGGCTACAACCTTAGTAAAATCAATGATTTTGGCTTGAAAGAAGAGGGGAGCTTTAATTAGCGCTGCCCCCTCAGAAGGCCAAAATGGGGCCAAAACCGTAGTAAAATCAATGATTTTGGCTTCAAAGAAGAGGAGAGGTTTTTTTCTGCCTCCCCCCGTCGGGGCCAGAATCCTCGTGAGGGGTGACGTTTTTTGACCCTCCCAGGAGTCGAAAAAGACCCCTCCGGCCACCCGCGAAAGGACCTCTCCAGGCCCAGGGGGAGGGGGTAGGGGGAGGGGTAAACCCCTCCCCGAAGGGGAAGAAGGGGGGTTGAGAACAGAGAGAGCTCCCAAAACCACTCACGCCCAAAGGGCTGGTGGGATTCAGAGAGAGAGAGAGAGAGAGAGAGAGAGAGACATGCACACACACACACACACTATGTATGTATGTATGTATGCATGCATGCATGCATGTATGCATGTATGCATGTATGCATGTATGTATGTATGTATGTATGCATGAATGTACATGGATATCTATATATATATACTCATATATATAGATATATCTATACACATAAAATGGGTAGGGGGTCTGGGGCTCCCCAAAGTGCACTCATTTATCTTCCGGCCGTTTCGGGCCCGGCGGGGGGCCCCAACAAGTGTCAAAGGGGGCCGAGAGACGTTCAAGTGGGCGCCAAGATGGCCCAAGAGCGCTCAAGAGCCCAAGACCGCACAAGAGCGTTTCAACATTGGTCCAACATGGCTTGAAGACAGCCCAAGAGGGCTTCAAGACGGCCAACATGCTCTCAGAAGGGTTCCCACGAGGCGCTCAGGAGGCTGAACAAGTGGTTTGGTTCGAGTTGTTTTGAAGGTTCTTCGTGTTCGCGCTGTTTCGTGCTTCCCGCGGTCCAAACAGCCCACGAGGCCCCAGCAATCAGCTCAATACGGCCCAAGATGTACCCAAAGAGGGCGCCCCGACGGCGCAACAGAGCCCCAAGATGGCCCAAGAGCGACCCAAGAGCTCCTCCCGGGCGTGCTCATCCCCCGACTTGGTCTCCTCCAGGGCCCTGATGGTGCGCTTGCTTCTCGAGTGTTTCCGTTTAAGGGTCAATCGCGTTCTTTGGTTGCCCCGTTTGGACAGTGCGGGTGGTCACCTCCTCAGCAGATAGCGCGATCGCCAACAGCTTCTCTGAGGTGTAGACGGCGGTTCGGCCAAGAGCAATGGAAGGCGTCGAGTATGGACGTGCCAGAAGGGATTAATACGCTTCACGTGCCGAAGCTCACCGTCCCCGCGTCTTCCATGGTATTGACAGGCAACTTGACACGGAAAGTCGCCTAGGGCCGTCCCTGCCAACCGAGCGCGATCGGGTGCCGCCTCAGGAAGCCTGCAGCAACCTGCCTGCCTGCGGCACATCGACCACGTCATTGGCGTGCCTGCCGATCTGGTCGCACGGCTCCCACTGGCCAGGATGCCGCGCGATCCCCTCTCATACGACGCCACGTGTTTCTCGTGACGCGGGTCCCTGGACCGCCCGACCCCATCCGCGGGGAGCATTTTTTTAAGGGTATGTATATATATATATATATATATATATATATATATATAAAAATCAATTGAAAAATCCGGGCCGACCTCTTGTGGTCCCCGAGAGGGGTCCCCGGAGGGCAAGGTCAGCAAGCTGGCCGTGCCGGCTCCCTCGCGTCGCCAGAGCTTCGCGAGGGCCTGGCCCCCTGCGTTGCGTGGCGCCGATCACTTGTGCCCCTCTCGCTTTGATCCTGCCTCCCGTCGGCGTCACCCCAACAGATACTATATGTGCGTCGCCCCCCCAGGGGCGGCGCGCGCACCGAGAAATCTTGTAGTATATGTGTCGCGGCGGGCGCTTTCTCGCCACACCGCTCGGGAAAGGATACGCTACAAGATGGGTATACTATATGTTCGGGTTGGACGCGCGCCTCCAAGGAGAACAACATCAGGAGGGGGAAAAACACACAGACACAATTAATCGTCGACTCCCCAGAAAATCTGGGAAAATATGGGAAATGGGGGGAAGACAAAAACCCAGAAGTTTTGCGGAAATATGGGGAATCCTGTTTTTTTTTGTGTTTATTTATTTGTGTGTCTCAGTGCCCCTTCCATATAGTACTAGTATGTCTCTGTTCGTCCCATCCCGAGTTTGTGAGCAGGCGGGGGCCGCTGCCGACGCCCATCCGCAGCAGGGGTCGCTCCTGAGCCTGTGGCCGCGGCACGTCCCAGAGCTCAGCCCGTCACTTGGCGCACCTGAGTCAAGTAGGGCCTGTCCCTCTACAGGGGGAAGATTCAAAAATAGTCAAAAATAGTCAGGGGACTATTTTTTTAATATTTTCTGACTATTTGGGAGTACTTTTTTGGTACTTTTGATTTTTCGTCGAAAATCTCCCTGTAGGGGGACCCGACTTAACACCTGAGCCCAAATGGTTGCGCGTTCCTCCCTGCTCTCCCGGCTCGCTCCTCGTCCTCTTTCTCTTACTTCTCTTCCTCTCCCTTTGTTCCTCCTGCTGCTCCCTCTACTGCTTCCCCCCTCTTCCCTCCCCACCCTTCTTTCCACTGCTGCCGAGATTCCTGCTGCGTCTTCTTCTATGCCATCTCCTCTTCCCGCCCTTTCCACGGCAGTCTCGGATTGGAGAGCCATTCATTTTACCGTTGCGCCAGCTGCTTCAGCGACAGGAGTGCATGAAGATGGACGAGGTGCTCTATTCGGTAGCCGAGGTGCGGTTCTTTTTCCCTGTCATTGTTTTATCGGTCGTTGTGCACTTCAAGTGGGTTCCTCATCCTATCTCGACCACTGTATTTGTATTGATTCAAGTGGCTTACGCTATTCAACCCCTTGGGGTGCATCTGGGGGACTTTGCGGGGCTTCTTGAGAGCCTCGTGGATGCCTCTTGGGGCCTCTTGGGGGCGCCTCGGGGGCCTCAGGGGGTCTCTTAGGGCCATCTTGGGGGGAAAGGGTCGAAATGTCAATTGTTGACCTTGGGGAGCTGGCCCCCAGTCGCCGTCAATACTGGGCACGCTGTCCCCGCTGGGGCTGGACGCGACGTGTCTGATGGCCCTGGCCGTCACAGTGCTGTTTTCATCCTTGCCTTTGCTCGGACCCTGCCACGGCCTGGCGCGGTTATCCTGGCTCCGGTCCTTTCGTGACATCCTCGACTCACGCGTCCTGACCAGTACCGGCGCGAGTGCTTGCACTTCCCTGGCACTGGTCCCCAGACACCGCCTTGCCTGGCCGTGTCTGGCTCCCACTCTGCCACTGGCGCCGGGCTCCGTTCCCCTCAGCCCCCGGTGGGGGCGCCCGTCCCCTGGCCTCTGGCTCTCTCTCTATTCCGTGGAGCCGAGTGAGCCCTGGCGTTCAGGTGTCGCACGTTTTGACCAGTTCCGGCACGAGGGCTTGCACTTCCCTGGCTCTGGTTGTCAGCTGGCCACTGGCCCGCCGTGTCTTTCAGGAGTGGTTCAGCCTTCCTGTACGGCCTGGCGTGTCACCTGTCGGTCTGCTGCCCGGTCCTCTGGCGCCAGGTGGCGACAAGGCCTAATTCGCGTGCCTGGTGATTCAGCTCCCATGGTACTCTCACGTTGCAGCATCTTGGCAGCCTCCGCAGCTGGCAGTCCTCTCCCCAGGCGCAGCTCAGCCCCGGCGCGGCTGTTTCCTTCGGCGGTAGGTATTGCCCTGCTCGGCGCCCGCTCCGGCAATGAGGTTGTTCGTAGCCCGAGCCAACTCTGCTCACGCTGTTGGCGCCTTCGCCCGGCGCCGCGACGAAAAAGTATCCCCACCAGAATTAGTTCTGCTCGTAGCCCGAGCCGACCTGTGACGCTACCGGCGCCCTCGCCTGCGGTTGCGACAAAAGTATCCCCACCAGCTTTTTCCCTTCCTGGTCCTCCGCGGTTTCTGAGCCGCAGCGTAGTTCGCTCCTGTGCGCTAGGTGCGTAATTCAGGCCGTTGTATTGTTGCTTCGTTCTGACGGCGCGCGGCTGTACCGTTTGCGCTCGCGACAAAAATCCCCACCATCCGTTAGTCTTCCGCGTTTTTTGAGCCGCAGCGTAGTTCGCTCCTGTGCGCTCGGTGCGTAATTCAGGCCGTTGCATTGTTGCTTCGTTCTGACGGCGCGCGGCTGTACCGGTTGCGTTTGCGACACAAAAAGTATCCCCACAAACCCATCCAGCGACGATGGCCCAAACACAAGAACAAGGGGCGTGTGAAACCGTCCGACACCCCAGGAGGGGAGGACGGTAGAGGAGAAGGAAAAGGAGGAAAAGGAGGAGGAGGAGCAGGGCAAAGAGGAAGGATGATGAGACAGTGGACAAGGAGGAGGAGGAGGAGGAGGAGGAGGAGGAGGAGGAGGAGGAGGAGGAGGAGGAGGAGGAGAGAGGAGGAGGAGGAGGAGGAGGGAGGAGGAGGAGGAGGAGGAGGAGGAGGAGGAGGAGGAGGAGGAGGAGAGGAGGAGGAGGAGGAGGAGGAGGAGGAGGAGGAGGAGGAGGAGGAGGAGGAGGAGGAGGAGGAGGAGGAGGAGGAGGAGGAGGAGGAGGCGGAGGAGGAGGAGGAGGAGGAGGAGGAGGAGGAGGAGGAGGAGGAGGAGGAGGAGGAGGAGGAGGAGGAGGAGGAGGAGGAGGAGGAGGAGGAGGAGGAGGAGGAGGAGGAGGAGGAGGAGGAGGAGGAGGAGGAGGAGGAGGAGGAGGAGGAGGAGGAGGAGGAGGAGGAGGAGGAGGAGGAGGAGGAGGAGGAGGAGGGAGGAGGAGGAGGAGGAGGAGGAGGAGGAGGAGGAGGAGGAGGGGAGGGAGGAGGAGGAGGAGGAGGAGGAGGAGGAGAGAGGAGGAGGAGGAGGAGGAGGAGGAGGAGGAGGAGGAGGAGGAGGAGGAGGAGGAGGAGGAGGAGGAGCGGAGGAGGAGGAGGAGGAGGAGGAGGAGGAGGAGGAGGAGGAGGAGGAGGGAGGAGGAGGAGGAGGAGGAGGAGGAGGAGGAGGAGGAGGAGGAGGAGGAGGAGGAGGAGGAGGAGGAGGAGGAGGAGGAGGAGGAGGGAGGAGGGAGGAGGAGGAGGAGGAGGAGGAGGAGGAGGAGGAGGAGGAGGAGGACGAGGAGGACGAGGAGGAGGAGGAGGAGGAGGAGGAGGAGGAGGAGGGGGAGGAAAAGGGGCACCTTGGCGAACCCAGGGTCGTCTTTGAGCGTCTTGGGTGCTTCGGGCATCCTCTTGAGGCCTCTTGGGGGTCTCATTGGGGGCTTCTTGGAGGCTTCCTGGACGCCTGTTGGGGGGGTCTGGGCACCTTTTGGGGCCCTCTTGGGAGCTTGATGGGGCGCTCTTGAAGCCATTTTGGAAGACATCGATCAAAAAAGAGGGAAGCTCCAATTAGCCTCCCCCTTCGGGCGCCCCAAAAGTCGTCTCTTGGCGCGCTCTTGGAGCGTTCTTGGGTCTTTGGGCTCTCTTGGGCCTCTCCTGGGGCCCTCTTGGGCCATCTTGGGGCCATTTTGAGGCCTCCGATGGCTTTTGGAAGCGAAGAGGCGATAAAGCAAAAGCCATGCTCCTAAGGTGTTTGAAGGATTGTGGCCTCTCGGGGAGTACTCGGAGGTCTCGGAGGCCTCTGGGAGCCGCCTTGGAGCGTTCTTGGGGCTTCTTGGAGCATCTTGAAAGCCATCTTGAGGCATCTTGGGCTCCCTGCGGCTGTCGTGTGGGAGCACTCGTGGGCCCTATCCGAGGCAACGTGGGCCGCCTTCAGGTCATCTCGGACTGTCGTGGGGCCACCCTTGGCTGGCTCGACGCTCTGGGACTATTTCCCCGCTTTGTTTGGGGCGTCTTGGGGCTTGTCGGGGGCTTCTCGATTCCCTGCGCAGGCGTTGACGGGCTCGGCTTTCCCCCCAAGCGGCATTTTAGACAGCAGGGGAGGGTGAAACGGGCTTGTCACCCCCGGCAAGCGGGGGTCGGCGACTTCTTCATCTGACAATTGAGGTGGGACACGTCGCGACGTCGCGCCAATCGGTCAGCGTGATGATAAGCTAGATGGCACAGGTCTTGGCTTTTCGCGTCGTCATTGGTTTGTCGTTAGAAGGCACGTGGGGGAGCATGCGTGAAGCAACTCTCGACGGCATCAGCCAAGCCAAAATCGGCGATCCGTCCAAGCAGGTCGTCGAGGCAGCGAAGTTGCGCTGATATTCAGCAGCGCAGCGTATGCTCCGCAGGCAGTCCCGTCGCCCGGGCCTGCTCACCCCCTCGGCCTCCGCGGCCGCTCTCTGCTTTGCCGCCAGCTCTGGCGTGAACAGTGCCCGTCGCGGCCCGCTGGCTCTGCAGACGCGCTCGCGTCCGCCAGCGCTGCCGACCAACAGTTCCCTGGACAGTGCTTGCAGCACTCTTGGCCTTCTCGCTCGCTTCGGAAAGGACCGATGTGCCCCTTGCGATTTCCTGGTCTGCCGCCCATGGGGTCCCCCCTTGTCCCGCCTGCCTTAGTCATCACGACCTCCTGGCTGCCGCCCACGTGCGTGGTGCCCACCGGGTGCCGACCGGTTGGTGCCCACAGGGTTGGTGTCCACGTGGGTGCCCCCCCGGGTGAGTGCGTTTGTGCTTGGTGCCTTTTGGTGCCATACGGCTTGTGCCCCGGGTCGAAGAACTACGGCTTCAGGCCTCCAGGACCCAGGCGGGAAGAACATGCAGAGACACAAAGAAGCGTCGATTCCTGGGGGGATATGCGAAATAGGGAAGTGGAGGGGCAGACGAAAGGCCAGAAATCATGTAAACTATGGTGAAGCAATGTATTTCTTTGTATTTATATGTGTCTCCCTGGACCGATTCAAGATGGGGTCCGAGTAGATGGGGTCCAATGATCGAATCGCGTCGCCGATGCATCGGCAATGCGGCTCGATGCGGGGCGTGAATTTCCTCCACGCCGACGTCGCCGATGCATCGGCGATGCGACGCGATCCTCTCACCCCATCCACTCGGACCGCATTTGAGAGGCTTCTAATGATGCCCTGTGGTTGGTGCCGCTAGTGTCCCGTTGGCTTTCGTTGTTTGATGCCCTATGGTCGGTGCTCTATGGCTGGTGGCCCATGGTTGGTGCCCGATGCTTGCCCTGTGGTTGACATCGGGAATGCTAGGGCCAACTGTTTGGGGCCTACGCGTGCGATAATACTTTGATTTTGGCTTAGCTTTAGCTTAGAGGTGCCGTAGTTTTTTTTTTGTTTTTTTTTTTTTGTTTTTTGTTTTTTTTTGTCGGTGTTGTTTTTTTGCAACAGGTCGGAGGTTCGTGTGAGGCATATCGGCTTTGCTTCGTTTAGCTTGGCTTCAGCTCCCTTTGCGCACTAGATGGCCAAGTTGAGCCCCACTTTGGTAGGCTTGTTGGCCTTTTACAGATCTTCTCGGGCTTTCGATCAGCCTTTATGGACTTATGGGAGCCTTGGTGGCCGTCTTGGGACCATGGCTAAGAGGCTAAGACAATCGACCAAAGAGAGGCAACCCGCACACCAGTTCAATCAATCATCACTCCGCTACTGATTGTCCGCGATGCTTTTCAGTGTTTCGACCCGTACTCCACTTTGGAACGCATGTGTGTGGACCTCTCTGCCCGTGTTCTTACCAGGAGATCAAGAGCTTTTGCATTATCTACCTCGTAGATGTGAAAGAGGTGCCAGATTTCAACACCATGTACGAGCTGTACGACCCAGTGACTGGCAGTGGGGAACTCGCAAAGACATGTCCATGCGGGCCCAGCTTCCTTCTCCTTTTCGTTACCGAACAGACCGCGCCCTCTTCTGCTCACATTCCCAGTCCCCGCCTCCACGCGATCCGCCCACGCGACCCAACGCGGTACATGTCCGAATCTGCTTTTTGCTCTACTGCCTTTGGGCACAATCGCGCCGCGGCCACACACACGTGACCCCCGCATGGTAGAGTGAGAGAGCGTACGGCGCTCCTCCTCCCGACTCCCTCCGCCTTCGGCTCCTCCGCTCCCATCTTCCCCCTCTCATCCCTCCCTCTTCATTCCTCACCTCTCCCTCCTGGTTCCTTCCCCCACATTCCCCGTTCCCTCCCTCCCTTACTCTCTTACACACTCCGCATCCTCCGTCCTTCCCGGCCCTCCCTTCTCTGCGAAATGTGGGCGCACCAGTGTGCTGCATTGCCGCCGTAATTGGGAGGTGACCGTGATGTTCTTCTTCCGGAATAAGCACATGATGATCGACTTGGGGACGGGCAATAACAATAAGGTGACGCTGCGTACACATCTCTGGCCTGCATGCTAGCATCGTTGGCTCCCATTGTTTGCATGCTCGTTTTTCCGTGCGGCCACCTCGTCGACTCGGGTGGGAGCGCAGGGTTGTTTGGCCAGGTGAACTGGGCAATGAACGACAAGCAGGAGTTCATTGACATCCTGGAGGGGCGAAGCGGGGCAAGGGAGACGGGAGGGGGGTGGGGGCATCGCAATGGTATGAAGGGGACGGAAAGGGGGACGGGAGGGGATGGAACGGGAACCGGTGAGGTGGGAGCGGAGGGTTGAGGGTGCAATGGGGGGATGGCAATGGAGGGGAGCGGGGTGGGGGAAGGTGGGAAGGGAAATGAGGTGGTGGGAGGGTGTGGGGGGATGGAGGGGACAGGAGAGGAGAGATGGCAAGCTAGGTGCGCTCGTGTCATATTTGGCATCCTACCCCTCCCACCCATCCCTTCCCATTGCGCTGTTTTCCTGGCAAGGGCTCCCGCCCAGGGTTCTCTTTCAGTCTGCGGGCCACGGGCCCTCCAACAGAAGGGTGTCGAGCAGCAGGCTTTGGAATTTGACACGTAAAAATGCGTGTGCGGAGGGGGCGGTCTCCAACATGGAGGAGGAGGAGGAGGAGGAGGAGGAGGAGGAGGAGGAGGAGGAGGAGGAGGAGGAGGAGGAGGAGGAGGGGGAGGAGGAGGAGCAAGAGGAAGGGGGGGGGGTCTCGACATGAGTCTCAGCGCGCGTGCGTTCGGCATGTGCTGTTGCATTCTGGCCACGAGGGTGGCCGAGGCGAGGGGCCCACCCCAGCCCCGCCAGATCCTCTGCACGTGGGAACACGTGCTCGGAGGGCGGGGGGGGGATTGCAAAAACGAAGGATTGCAAAAACAAAAAACCAACGATTGCAAAAAAAACCCAGGATTGCAAAAGAAACCAACGATGGCAAACAAAAAACCAAAGTTTTTTTGTTTTGCAATCCAACACGAGTCTCGGCGCGCGTGCGCTCGAGAATTGGAGCCGCATGCGCCAGGGCCTCTTTCCGTCGTGGGGCGGGGCCCTCCGCCGCGGCCTCGAGGCTCCGCGGGGCCCGCGTGGTGGCCCCTGCTCTGCGGCGGTTGCGCGCTGCGAAGGATTGCAAAAACACCGAAGAATTGCAAAAAACACCCTCGTTCAACCGAAGGGTGTTCTTGCAATCCTTTGCAATCCTTCTTCTGTTCAGCGGCGGTTGCGCGCTGCTGGGTCGGCATGGGCGGCTTCGGATCCCTCCCCGCCCTTGGTGGGGCCCCCACGCCTCTCGCTCTTCGGCGAGAGTGTAGGGGGGGGGCAGGGGACGCTTTCCTTCTTCGGATTGCGCGCTGGGATCCGGGCTGCGCCTTCCCACATTTTGTTGTTGTTGTTGGTGTTGTTGTTGCTGTTGTTGCTGTTGTTGTTGTTGTTGTTGTTGTTGTTGTTGTTGTTGTTGTTGTTGTTGTTGTTGTCGTCGTCGTTGTTGCTGTTGCTGTTGCTGTTGTTGTTGTTGTTGTTGTTGTTGTTGTTGTTGTTGTTGTTGTTGTTGTTGTTGTTGTTGTTGTTGTTGTTGTTGTTGTTGTTGTTGTTGTTGTTGTTGTTGTTGCTGTTGTTGTTGTTGTTGTTGTTGTTGTTGTTGTTGTTGTTGTTGTTGTTGTTGTTGTGGTTGTTGATGTTGTTGTTGTTGTTGTTGTTGTTGTTGTTGTTGTGTTCTCTCTCTCTCTCGCACGGCGTGCTTGCCAACACGTTCCAACGTGGCCCATATTTATGTCTTTCCTTGTTGTATCCCTCTCTAGCTCTGTCTTTCTGCTTCCCCATTTGTCGCAGTCTTTCATGCTTGCTTTATATACCTCTCTCTCTCTCTCTTCCTTTCCTTCACGCATTCTTGGTTGTTGCATTTTTTCCCCAACCATCCTGTGGTGTTGGGTCCTCGTTTTGAAGAGACAGCGCTCCCCGTCCCGCATCCTCTTCTCCTCCTCCTCCCCCTCCTCCCTCCTCCTCCTCCTCCGCCTCCTCCTCCTCTCCTCCTGCTCCTGCTCCTCCTCCTCCTCCTTCTCCTCTCCTCCTCCTCCCTCCCCCCCCTCCAGCCTCCAGCCTCCATCCTCCATCCTCCATCCTCATCACCATCACCGTCACCATCACCATCACCATCACCACCATCATCATCATCATCATCATCATCATCATCATCATCATCATCATCATCCTCATCCTCATCATCAACATCATCATCATCAGCATCATCAGCATCAGCATCAGCATCAGCATCATCATCATCACCATCACCATCACCATCATCATCATCATCGTCATCATCATCATCATCATCACCATCACCATCACCATCACCATCACCATCACCATCACCATTACCATCACCATCACCATCACCACCATCATCATCACCTTCACCATCACCATCACCATCACCATCACCATCACCACCACCATCATCATCATCATCATCATCATCATCGTCATCGTCATCGTCATCATCATCGTCATCATCATCATCATCGTCGTCGTCATCATCATCATCAGCATCATCATCACCACCACCATCATCATCATCATCATCATCATCATCATCATCATCATCATCATCATCATCATCATCATGATCATCATCATCATCATCATCATCATCATCATCATCATCATCATCATTATCATTATCATCATTATCATCATTATCATCATTATCATCATTATCATCATCATCATCACCTGCAGCCATTTTGGCTCAAGCTGCTTCTCCACATCTCTCGCAGGCGCCCACGCGCAGCGGTCAGCGGCGCGCGATTTGGAGATGAGCAGTGGCGACGGGGGGCTGCCCGCTGGCGCGAGGGCGGGGCGGCCCATCAGGCGTGGCAGTGCGCTGCGCCGGAAGGAGAAGGGGACGAGTTTGGCGCTTCGGCGGCCCGCCGACGAGCTCGGGCACGGCGCCTCCTTGCTGCCGTGGCGGCGGCTGGCAAGGCGGCCAGCGGCGGTCCAGGTTCTTGTCAGGACCGTGAGGCTGCTGCGCGCCCTGCCCTGCGCCTGGCCGCCTCGGGATGCCGTGTCCCAGGCGCGACGCGGCGGCGGCGGAACGCCGCGTAGCATGCGCTGCTGGCCCCTGTGGGCGGATTCGCGCGCGCGCGCACGTCCGCAGAGGGCATCTCTCGGGCCGCGGCAGGCCCCCGTCTGGGACGGCAGCCAGGGAACCCCGTGGTGCTCGGCAAGGCGCCCGGCCACGCGGAGGACGGGATCGTCGACGACGAGGAGCCGGCCGACCCCTTCCAGGCGAGGATGGCCGCTGCGCGCACGGCTCGCTTAGCGGCGGGGCTCGTCGCGCAGCTGCAGGCCCTGCGCGAGCAGTCGCGCCCGCGGCGGCGCGCCGCCTGTCCACCACCCTTCACCCCCACGCTGGAGGTCATCAGCGAGGATGTCGGTGAGACCGTGGGCGAGGAACTCGGGTCCGAGGAGGAGGAGGAGGATGCGCTGTACGTTGCGTTCCCTGGCTTCAACGCGCACGCCGATGCGGGCCCAGCGGCCAGCCCCGACGGCGTCCCCGCGCTCGCCGAGGCCGCAACGGAGCTCGTGTAGCACGAGGGTTTGGTGGCGTACAGGACGTGGGTCAGCTTCCCCATAGACGCCTTCAGGGTCCTGTGCAAGTCGCGGACGGCCTTCGGGAGGTCGCCGACGCATCTTGTGCGGCGGCGAGTTCAGATCACGGCCGCTGGCCGCGACGAGTTCGACGACGAGGTGCCGCTGGCGGGGCTGGGCTTCGTCGTGGAAGGGCGCGTGGAGGTTGGCCCTTACTTGGAGCCGAGTGCTGCCAGCCAAACGGCGCCGCGCGGCCCATTGGTGTCATTCTGTTCGCCAGGCGGGTCCAAGGTCAAGAATGCCTGCGGCGAGCGTGCTGGCCCACTCTTGGGTTCGGCGCGGCACTCGGTCTTAATGAAGCTGTGGCACTTTGCGGCTCGGGACCCTAGGTCTGCCGAGCGCGGCGCCGTGCGGTCGTTGCGCCGGGCGAGTCCGAGGATCACGAATGCCTGCGACGAGCGTCTGGCTCGGCCCTCGGAAGGGGGAGGGATCCCGTGGCGTAGGCTGTACCTCGCGAGGCTCGACACGCGCCGGGGTTCACTCCCTCCCGCCCCTCTCAGGCTTGCTGTGCTCGTGGCGCCAGGCGGGTCCGAGGATCACGAATGCCTGCGACGAGCGTCTGGCCCTCGGAGGGGGAGGGGCCCCGTGGCGTAGGCTGCGCCCCGCGGGGCTCGGCGCACGCCGGGGTTCACTCCCTCTCGCCCCTCGCGGGCTCGTTTTGCATCATTGCTCTGCAGCTTGCTGCGTGCCAGCCCGCCTTTCGTGCGCATGCTTCTGTGGCGGGCTGAGGTCTCTGTCTGCCTGGATATGTCGATCGTCTGCTTCGGCCGAGGCGTCTGCCAGCTCTGGGCGCTCGTGAGAATCTGCGTGTGTGCGCCAACGCGCGCGTGACTGGGCGTTGCCTCCGCAGGGCCAAAGGGAGACGCCTCGGTCGGAGAGGCAGTACGAGCTAGGACCTTCTGACCCCTTCAGTCGCGGGGATCATCATCATCATCATCATCATCATCATCATCATCATCATCGTCATCATCATCATCATCATCATCACCGTCATCATCATCACCATCTTCATCACCATCACCATCGCCGTCGTCATCACCGTCACCATCACCATCTTCATCACCATCATCATCATCGTCATCATCACCATCATCATCGGCATCATCATCATCGTCGTCATCACCACCACCATCATCATCGTCATCTTCGTCATGATCATCATTATCATCACGCGCGTCCGTGTCATCCATGTCGGTGCGCCCCTGACACGTTTCATGGCCCCATGAGAAGATCAACCGAAGGCCACGATGACAGGGTTTGCATGGCACCGCCGCCTCCATTTCGGCACACCGCTCACAAGGTTCGTGGCCCCATATGGAGCTCCACCGAATGCCCCACTGGCAGGGTTGACGTGTGTCCTCCCCGCTCATGTTGGCACACCCCTCACACGGTTCGCGGCCCACCGAGGGCCCCAGTGGCAGGGTTTTGTTGCGTCCCTTCGACTCATGGCGGCACACCCTTCACACGGTTCGTGGCCCCATAGGGAGCTCCACCGAAGGCCCCAGTGGCAGGGTTTACATGTGTCACCGTGATTCATTTTGGAACACCCCTCTTACGGTTCGTGGCCCCATAGGAAACTCCACCCACGCTCCCGTTGGCCAGGTTTAAATGCGCCCCCGCGACTCATGTCGGGACACCCCTCGCACGAATCGTGGCCTCATAGGGAGCTCCACCGAATGCCCCATTGGCAGGGTTGACGTGCGTCCCCGCGATTCATGTCGGCATACCCTTCACACGGTTCGTGGCCCCAAAGGGAGCTCCACCGAAGGCCGCACTGGCAGGGTTTACATGCGTCCCCGCGGGTCATGTCGGCACACCGCTCACAGGGTTCATGGCCCCAGAGCGAGCTCCACCGAAGGCCCCAGTGGCAGGGTTTGTATGCGTCCCCGCGACTCATGTTTGCACAATCCTCCCACGGTTCGTGGCCCCATATAGAACTCCACCGAATGCCCCAATGGCAGCGTTTACATGCGTCCCCGTGATTCATTTCGGCTCACCCCTCATACGGTTCGTGGCCCCATAGGGAGCTCCACGCAAAGCCGCAACGGCAGGGTTTAGATGCGTCCCCACGATTCATTTCGAGGAAAACGCGTTTGGGCGAGGCCCCTGTAACTGTTTACGGCGCGAGGCACGGGGCTTTGGGCACCGCGGCCCACCCTCCTCCGTCTCATCGCCATCGCGGCACTCGCAGTGCATGTGGTTGGGTTTTTCGTCAGGCTAATTTTTCCCAACCAACCTGTGGTGTTGGGTCCTCGTTCCGAAGAGAGAGCGTCCCGCGTCCCACCTCCTCCTCTCTCTTCCCCCCTCCTCCTCTCCTCCTTCCTCCCTCCTCCTCCTCTCCTCCTCTCCTCCTCCTCTCCTCCTCCTCCTCCTCCTCTTCCTCCTCCCATTATCTTCCTTCCTCATCCTCATCATCACCATCACCATTGTACTCATCACCATCATCATCCCATGCGTCCGTGCCATCCATGTCGGGACACCCCTCGAACGTTTCATGGCCCCACGGGAAGCTCTGTCGAAGGCCCCAATGCCAGGGTTCGCATGACACCGCCGCCTCCATTTCGGCACACCCCTCCCACGATTCGTGGCCCCATAGTGAACTCCACCGACGGCCCCAGTGGCTGGGTTTACGTGCGTCCCCGCGACTCATGTCGGCACACCCCTCACACGGTTCGTGGCCCCATAGGGAGCTCCACCGAAGGCCCAGGGTTTACCTGCGTCCCCGCGGCTCATTTCGGCGCATCCCTCACGCGGTTTGTGGCCCCATAGGGAGCTCCACCGACGGCCCCAATGCAGGGTTTACATGCGTCCCCGTGATTAATTTCGGCACACCCCTCACACGGTTCGTGGCCCCATATGGAGCTCCACCGAAGGCCCCAATGGCAGAG
>CAUYUJ010019496.1:32500-47293 GCA_963575745.1 Prorocentrum cordatum
CGGCACGCCCCTCACAACAACAGGTTTCGTGGCCCCATAGGGAGCTCCACCGAAGGCCCCAGTGGCACCGCCCGCATGCGTCACCACCCGCACCCAATTCGGCACACCCCTCACACGTTTCGTGGCCTCATAGGGAGCTGCACCGAAGGCCCCAGTGGCGGCGCCCACATGCGTCCCCGCCACACATCCCAGTACACCCCTCACGCGCTTCGTGGCCCTATCATAGGGAGCTCCACCGAAGGCCCCAGTAGCGGCGCTTACATGCGTCTCCGCCACCCATCCTGGCACCCCCCCCGCAGCAGCATCATGTTTCGGGGACCCAAAGGGAGCTCCACTGGTGGCCCCAGCGGCGGCCCTCACATGCGTTTCCGCCACCCATGTCGGCACGCCCCGCGCGTTTTTCATGTCCCCATAGGGAGCTTCACCGAGTGCCCCAGTGGCACCCATCTCGGCACACCCCTCACACGTTCCGTGGTCCTATGGGGAGTTCCACTGAAGATGAAACCCGCAGCTGCGGTACTGACAACTGCATATGGTTGGGTCCTTCGCCAGGCTAATTTTTTTCTACCATCGTGCGCGGTGCCCCTCTTCTTCTCCCCCTCATCCTTATCCCCCCTTCTCCACATCCTCTAGGATTGTCCTCAGCCTGTCCCTGGTTGGAAGAAGGGGGGACGCATTTCTATCTCCCCGTGCCCTCAAGCAGGGTGCAGCGAGATGTGCTCTGCCCTCGCCGTACCTCGCCGTAGCCATTCTGGCCCATGCAGCCATGATTGCTCAAGTGACCATGCACTGGCGGCCCAGCAGTCAGTGAGACCCCGAGGCGCCATATCACCCTGGAAGGAATGGGAAGCCGCTGCCAAGTCTGAAGTGGCATCGCAGTATCGCCGTGAGAGGCGCAAGAGGGCAGACGGTACCTCCGAGAGCATGTACACTCTAAATGGAGCAGCATCTCGGCATATTGACCCGTTTGACAGCAAGATCAGCGAGATCAGTGCTATAACAAGCGCGTTGACTATCACTTCCGAACACCGCCCCAGCTGTGGCATGGTCGCAGTCCAGCATGGCGTGTTCTCCGGCTTGGTGCATCCCGATGACGGTTTGACGGTTATGCTGATATTTGAGGGTAGTTGGTTAATATTATGATTTGATGCCTGGTGAGGAATGATGATATATGATTATCTTATGATGACGGGCGCTTGATGTTTGGTAATAACTGATGGTTGCGCCCACCGCGCCTCGAGCTCATCCGCCTTCCACCAGGGCTGGACCTAAACGCTGTTTTGCTGGACTTTGTTTTTTTCCCAACCAGCCTGTGTTGTTGGGTCCTCGTTTTGAAGAGACGGTCCCCGCGATCCCTCCTTCTTTCCTTTCTTCCTTCTTTCCTCCTCCTTCCACCTCCTCCTCCTCCTCCTCCCGTTCCTCATTCATTTCGTGGCCCCATAGGGAACTCCACAGAAGGCTCCAGTGTGACCGCCCGCATGCGTCATCCACCACCCAGCATAGCATTTCGTGGCCCCATAGAGAGCTCCACCGAAGGCCCCAATGGGACCGCCCGCATGCGTCATCCACCACCCAGCACAGCGTTTCGTGGCCCCATAGGGGGGCTCCACCGAGGGCCCCAGTGGGACCGCCCGCATGCGTCATCCACCACCTAGCACAGCATTTCGTGGCCCCATAAAAAAGGGAGCTCCACCGAAGGCCCCAGTGGGCCGCCCGCATGCGTTATTCACTACCCAACACAACATTTCGTGGCTACATAGGGAACCCCGCCGAAGGCTCCAGTGGGACCGCCCGCATGCGTCATCCACCACCCAGTACAGCGTTTCGTGGCCCCATAAGGGGGCTCCACCGAAGGCCCCAGTGGGACCGCCCGCATGCGTCATCCACCATTCAGCACAGCGTTTCGTGGCCCCATAAAGGGGGCTCCACCAAAGGCCCCAGTGGGTCTTCCGCATGCGTCATCCACCACCCAGTACAGCGTTTCGTGACCCCATAGGGAGCTCCACCGAAGGCCCCAGTGGGACCGCTCGCATGCGTCATCCACCACCCAGTACAGCGTTTCGTGGCCCCATGAAAGGAGCTCCACCCAAGGCCCCAGTGGGACCGCCCGCGTGCGTCATCCACCACCCAGTACAGCGGTTCGTGGCCCCATAGGGAGCTCCACCGAAAGCCCTCGTTGGACCGCCCGCGTGCGTCATCCACCACCCAGCGCAGCATTTCGTGGCCCCATAGGGAGCTCCACCGAAGGCCCCAGTGGGACCGCCCGCATGCGTCATCCACCACCCAGTACAGCGGTTCGTGGCCCCAGAAGGGGGCTCCACCAAAGGCCCCAGTGGGTCTTCCGCATGCGTCATCCACACCCAGTACAGCGTTTCGTGACCCCATAGGGAGCTCCAGCGAAGGCCCCAGTGGGACCGCTCGCATGCGTCATCCACCACCCAGTACAGCGTTTCGTGGCCCCATAGAGAGCTCCACCGAAGGCCCCAGTGGGACCGCCCGCGTGCGTCATCCACCACCCAGTACAGCGGTTCGTGGCCCGATAGGGAGCTCCACCGAAAGCTCTCGTTGGACCGCCCGCGTGCGTCATCCACCACCCAGCGCAGCACTTCGCGGCCCCATAGGGAGTTCCACCGAAGGCCCCAGTGGGACCGCCCGCGTGCGTCATCCACCACCCAGTACAGCGTTTCGTGGCCCCATAGGGGGCCCCACCGAGGGCCCCAGTGGGACCGCCCGCATGCGTCATCCACACCCAGTACAGCGTTTCGTGGCCCCATAGGGGGCCCCACCGAAGGCCCCAGTGGGACCGCCCGTATGCGTCATCCACCACCCAGTACAGCGTTTCGTGTCCCCACATGGAGCTCCACCGAAGGTCTCCTTGGCGGAACTCGCATGGCGACCCAGTGGCGGAGTTCGCATGGCGGCGGGTTTCGATTTCTGGAGGGTTTTCGTCGTATTCGACGTGTTGAGGCCGCTTTCGGGCCGTGCATCCCGGACGGCAGCCAGCCTACTCGTTCTCTCTGCTCCGCGCAGCGGACGACCCGCGCGCGTCGCCGGGACCCCTTCGGGGCGACCAGCGCGCGTCGCGGGGATTCCGTGCGGCGCGCGCCCGCAGCCTTTGACGTGGCCGTGCACGGGGAAACAGGGAAAAGAAACACGGGAAGGCAGCGGGCGCGATCCTGGGCGTCGACATTTATGCACGTAGACTCACGCGCGCGCAGATTCATCCGCAATCAGACTCATTCGCTCTCAGTCTTTCGCACACAGAACTGTCGTCTTCGCTCGCGTTGTGTGCCCCGCCACGCATGTCGGCACGCTCCTCACACCTTCGTGGACCCATAGGGAGCGCGGGCGAATATTATATTCATAATTGCGGTATTCACAGCTGCGTATGGTTGGGTCTTTCGCCAGGCGAATTCTTCCTTTCGGTTTGGCAGAGAGTTGCACGAAAACAGGTAGACCAAAACGAAGTATCCGGGCGAAGGGCCCAACCATACGCAAGCGTGAGAACCGCAGGGCAGGTCGGACGACGAAGGGGGAATTCCCAATGGGGGCACGAACCGTGTGACGGGTGCGCCAAAATGGGGCGGGGCCGCCATGCGAACCCTGCCAGTGGGGCCTTCGGTGGAGCTCCCGTTGGGGCTTCGAACCGTGTGAGGGGTCCGCCACAATTGGGCTGGGCTGCCATGCGAACCCTGCCACTGTAGCCTTCGGTGGAGCTCCTTGTGGGGCCACGAACCGTGCGAGGAGTGCGCCAAAATGGGGCGGGGCCGCCCTGCGAACCCTGCCACTGGGGCTTTCGGTGGAGCTCCCTTCGGGGCAACGATCTGTGTGAGGGGTGCGCCCAAATGTCGCGGGGCCGCCATGCGAACCCTGCCAGTGGGGCCTTCGGTGGAACTCCCTGTGGGGCCACGAACCGTGTGAGAAGTGCGCCAAAATGGGGTGGGGCCGCCATGCGAACCCTGCCACTTCGGCCTTTGGTGGAACTCTTTATGGGGGCCACGTGCCGTGTGAGGGGTGCGCGGGGCCGCCATGCGAACCCTGCCATTGGGCCTTCGGTGGAGCTCCCTATAGCAAGATGGAGCGGGGCCGCCATGCGAGCCCTGCCAGTGGGGCCCTTGGTGGAGCTCCTTTTGAGGCCACGAACCGTGCGAGGGGAGCGCCCAACTGTGGCGGGGCCGCCATGTGAATCTTGCAACTGGGGCCTTCGGTGGAACTCCCAATGGGGCCACGAACCATGTGAGGTGTGCGCCAAGATGGGGCGGGGCCGAACCCTGCCACTGGGGCTATCGGTGGAGCTCCTTACGGGGCCACGAACCATGTGAGGGTATGCCGAAATAGAGGCATGCGTAGGGCAGAGGCAGTGAAAAAGGAGGGGGGAGGAGAGGGAGGAGGAGAGGAGGAGAAGAGGTGGGACGCGGGGCGCGGTCGCTTCAAAACGAGGACCCAACACCACAGGATGGTTGGGAAAAGCAGCGAAAACAAAACGAACACCAGCTTTTAGGTCCAGCCCTGCCACGGCGCAGCTCGCCGCGTCCCGAGGCTGTTCGCGTTCCCGTCGCGCTGCTCTCCGGTCCGGCCGTGCAGAACCCAGCCGACTGTCCGCACAAGGGGTTGTGCATTGCTTCCCCCCCTCCTCCCGCCGTCCATTCTCCCCGTTCCTCGCTCTTCGGCGCCCCCGTCTAGCTCTCTCGCTGGTGCGGCCAGCTCTGCCCCGCCGCCGAGGGAAACGTCCCTCCTCCCTGCCCCCTGCCCCCTCCTCCCTCTCCCTGCCCGCCAGTTTCTGGGCGCGAGCGCGGGGCACCCTTCCTGCCCCTTCCTCCCGGCGCCCGTGCCTGCTTCCTTCCTCTCCCACACTTTGTGAGGAGGAGGAGGAGGAGAAGGAGGAAGATGATGATGATGATGATGATGATGATGATGATGAGGAGGAGGAGGAGGAGGAGGAGGAGGAGGGGAGGAGGAGGAGGAGGAGGAGGGAGGAGGAGGAGGAGGAGGAGGAGGAGGAGGAGGAGGAGGGGTACGAGCCAGGAGGAAGAGGAGGAGGAGGAGGAGGAGAGGAGGAGGAGGAGGAGGAGGAGGAGGAGGAGGAGGAGGAGGAGGAGAGAAGAGGAGGACGAGAGGAGAGGAGGAGGAGGAGGAGGAGGAGGAGGAGGAGGAGGAGGAGGAGGAGGAGGTGGAGGTGGAGGTGGAGGACGAGGAGGAGGTGGATGCATGTGAGTTCTTCTTGCTTCTCTCTCCTGCAGGTGGCGGGGGAGTCGCCCGCGCCCTTTCCGCGGTCGGCGCGCAGGACTGCAATTGTTGTGTCGGTGTTTCCCACGTCTGTTTGTTGATGGGAGCGTTTTCGGTGCCTCAAGATGCTGCTGCCGCTACAGCATTGGCCTGATTCTAGGATCGGTGCTCTCGCCCCAGCGCGTGCTATTTTTTTCTGGATCCGAGTCCTTTCTCATCGTTGTCGCCCCGCTCATTTCCCCTCCTACGCCTAACCCTTGTCCTCCGGCTCCTCCCGCTCCTTCTACTCCAGCTCGTGCTGCTTGTGTTCGTCCTCGTCCACCTCCTTCCTCGTCCTGGTTTTCCTCTCTCTCTCATCCTCGTGCTCTTCCGCCATCTTTTCCTCCAATGCACGCAGCCCCCCTTGTCCGATTGTTCATATCACGATGGGTTCCCAGTTGAAACTCCAGGCCCGTTATGACACGCGTCCTGGGATAGAGAATAATTCAGCGCAACGGGAAGGAACGGGCGGAAGGGGCAGACTGTCAGATACGCCGCGAGCGCACCTAGCTTGACCTTCTCCCCCCTTTGCCCTCTCCCCTCCCTCATCCCTGCTCGTAGCCACTACCCCTCCCTCGTTTCTCCCTCTACCTGACTGCTTAATTCCTTTCATGCTGTGCAGAACGTCCTTCCTCAGGTTGATGAATGACACTGCGTACTTAGCCAAGCCAACACGTTCGCCTAGACAACAGGGCACCCGTCCAGGGGCAGTATGGCACATCGCAGGACATGTCTCGAGTTGCGAACCCGAAGCGGAAAATCCGCCTCAAGAACGAGCATTATAATATCCCCAAGCTCATGCCTCCTCACTCCTTCTCAGAAGCCCCTGGCGTACGGAGAAGTTTTCCGTGTCCTCGGGGAAGGCTTAGAAGATTTCTCAGAAGGCCCGCGGCCATCTGAGCCTTCTGAGAAGGCCCGCCCCTTCTCACTTCCCCTCCAGGCTCGTCGCCGACATGCTTCCTCACTCCTCCTTCCTCTCTCTGCCTGGCTGCTCTTCCTGCCATTCTCTCCCTCCCCCCCTCCGCTCTTCCCCTTGCCGCACTGCTGCCTTCCGCCCGTCGTCTTCCCTTCCCTTCACTGCCCCAGGGGCAGCTGAACGTCCTCCTCTGTCTTCCTCCTCCTCTTCCTCCTCCTCCTCCTCCTTCTCCCCCTCCCGCTCATCCTCTTCCTGCTCTTTTCTTGACGTTCTTACTCCTCGTTTTGCGGTCCTGGGGTGCGTTGGAGGATCAGCGCCTACTCCATTGCAGCGGGCACGCGTCTGGAGTATTCTCTGGCAGGCGCGACGGGGATACGGACAGGAGAGGGCGAATGGTTCAGTGTAAGCGTCACCAGCCTTCCGTAGACTCCATCGGGCGCGAGCCGAGGAGCGCATGTTTGAGGATCGCGCAGACTATGCCCAGCATGGCATTGCCATGTGAACACTGTCAACATAATGCCTCCGACTCCGTTACAACTTTGTTGTTCGGTTGTCGTGTGTTCGAATTACAGGACGACGCCTCAATACTCGCATTTGATGGGCGAATGGCTCGGTACGCTGTGCAATCCTTCGCTAGAGGCTCCTCCCTCGCCTGCTCCCGCTGCTCATTTTTTTGTTATCAATTCTTCCTCCTTGCCCTCGTCTTGTGGCTGTTCCTTCCCTCCTCCCCATATACCCGTCCGTGAAAATATCTTTCGCATCCTGCAGCTTCCTCCTGATCCTCTTCCTTCTACGCCTTTTTTGTCCTTGGACACGGCCCGACCTCAGCTCCGCGCCTACCCTTCAAGCCTAATTCTCCGGGGGAGCGCAGCTGGAGCGGAACGTGCGCCTCGCTGCAGGACAGACGTCGCTCTGCAGGCTGCCATGGGAGTGCCCAAGGCGAATACAGTGGGGGCCCATGCCAAGAAACACCCTGCTTGCCTCCAGGGTGGTGATCGTTTTTTTATTCAGTGTTTTGCCGATCGGCGCGGGCCCTCGCACCCCCCCTCCCCCCCTCCTTGGAGTACCTCTTGGCTGTTTTTGGCGCCCGTTTCAGGGAGATGGAGTCTCCCCCACAGGATGCACTGCTGCAAACAGTGGCACTAAGCAGATGTCCAGAGCCAGGCCCCCGCCCCTCCCCCCCCTTCCGCCCAATGTCGGAACGATGAATACGAAAACGCTCACGTGCCCTGGGTTTCTTGGGTTTCGATGGTTTTGCTGTGGAAGGCGTGACGTTCCCACGCCAGGAGTCCACAGACGTCCTGGGGTCTCAGGTTTGGGTTTCTTGTCGAAGGTTTCTTGTGGTCGGGCCTCCACTGTATACAGCATAGCCGAGAGCAGACGTCTCGATGACGTTCGCCACGTCAGAGTGCGCAAGGTCACGCGTCCCCCACTCTTCTTGTCCACAGTCCCTTCTTTCTCCCGTCCCCCCTCTCCGATCCCATTGCCCCAGCTCCCCGCCCCGTCCGCCTCCCCCTTCCCCAACCACACTGCACGCCCTCGTCCTCGTCCTACTGCTCCTCCTCCTCGGCGTCCGCGCGTCGGGGTGCTCCTTGCCAAGCTGGCCGACGAGGGCCCCGAGGCCCACATTGGACCCGGGCCGAGGTGCGAAGGGCCTCCAGGCAGGGTCGGGGCCCGCAGGAGTTCTTCGCCGGGCGCTCACAGCCTTATTCAGGGATCCAGAGCTCTCTCTGGAAGTCTCGGAGGTCTGTAGGTGCCCCTTCGAGGCCCGAAGCGGACCACATGTGTCCCCCAAAGTGTTCAGTCCTCGAACATCGGTTCTCGATCCTTCCCTAGGCATCTTCGCCGTGCGCCCACGGACTTGGGCGATGGTAGCGGTTTCGGTGCTAGCCCCTGCGAGTTTCGCGAGAATCATCTGAGTCCCGAGGCCTTGGGGCGGGCAGCTGAAGACCCAACTAGGGGCTCAGCTTCGCAAGACTGGGTGATATCAACCAGGGGTGTTGTCCTCTATCATTCTTGTTGCCCCTCCTTGTGCCGTCCCCCTGCTCCTCCTCGTCCTGCTGCTTCTGCTGCTGCTCCTCCTCAACCTCCCCCCTCCCTTTCTCCTTCTCGGACCGCGCACGACTCCGGCGTTTGCTTTGCTTCGCTTCGCTTCGCTTCGCTTCGCTTCCCTTTCTCCCCCTCTTGTCGTCGTGGCCGTCGTCGTCGTCGTCGTCGTCGTCGTCGTCGTCGTCGTCGTCGTCGTCGTCGTCGTCGTCGTCGTCTGCTCTCGACGATCCTGGCGCCCCCCGACGAGCGCCTGGCGAGCCCCGAGCGCTCTGCGAGGCGAGCACCGATGGGAGGGGCCCCAGCGCCTCGGGGCCGGGGCGGAGGCCTCCTGCAAGTCCTGGCGCCGCCCAAGCGCACGGGGGGCCCTTCCGAGGCACCTGGGCCGCTCGGGATGGGGATGAGCAGGCACAGGATGATGAGGGGGGGAGTGAGGAGGGGGAGGGCGAGGAGGAGGACGAGGAGGAGGACGACGAGGAGAGGACGACGAGAGGAGGACGAATGGGAGGACGATGACGAGGGGGGGGCGAGTAGGAGGAGGCGGAGGAAGAGGAGGAGGAGGAGGAGGAGGAAGAGGAGGAGGAGGAGGGATGAATTGGTCGTGGAAGGGATGGTGGTTTTGATGATGCTGATGCTGATACTGATGCTGCTGATGATGATGATGCTGATGATGCTGATGATGATGATGATGCTGATGATGATGATGGTAATTGTGGTGGTGGTGATGGTGGTGGTGGTGATGATGATGATGGTGACGACGACGATGCTGCTGCTGCTACTGCTGATGATGATGACGAGGAGGAGGAGGGGAGGAGATGAGGGGGAAGAAGCGGTGGTGGAGGTTCAGGCTGATTATGAGCAGGACTGTGGAGGAGCAGTTGAAGAATGGGGGAGAACCATGACGACGAGAGCTGGGAGGATGGCCAGGAGCAGAAAAGGGAAGAGTATGAGGGGGAGGAGTATAGCGATGCGGAAGACGAGGATAAAGAGGAGCGTGATTAAGGTAATGAGGATATGGGGTGATGATGAAGGGGAGGAGGAGGAGGAGGAGGAGGAGGAGGAGGAGGAGGAGGAGGAGGAGAAGGTGAAAAGGGAGGAGGGCGAGGAGGAAGAGGAGGACGACGAGAAAGACGAGGACGAGGACGACAAAGAGTGAGTGAGCTAATGACGAAGTCAGGGTATGACGAGCACTTCAAGAATGAGGACGAGGAGAAGGAGGAGAAGGAGGAGGTAAGAACCGAGGAGGAGGAGGAAGAGGAGGAGGAAGAGGAGCCGAGGGGTAAAGACGAGTAGATGGACGACGACGACGATGACGATGACGATGACGATGATGATGATGATGATGATGATGATGATGATGATGATGATGATGATGATGATGATGATGATGATGATGATGATGATGATGATGATGATGATGATGATTATGATGATGATGATGATGATGATGATGATGATGGTGGGTGGTGGTGGTGGTGGTGGTGGGGGGGGCGATGATAATGTTGAAGCTGATGCTGCTGATGATGACGATGAGATGCTGCTGCTGCTGATAAGGTTGACGTTAAGGATGTCGATGATGATGCACATGATGCTGATTTTGATGTTGATGCTGATGCCGCTGATTCGGATTTATGCTGCTGTTGTTGACATGATTGTCGCTGCTGCTGATGCTGATGACGCTGATGAAGATGATGTAATGATGATGCTGATGGTTGGGATGACGATGACGATGACGATGATGATGATGATGATGATGATGATGATGATGATGATGCTGATGATGATGATGATGATGATGATGGTGGTGGTGGTGGTGATGATGATGATGATGATGATGCTGTTGACGACGATGATGTTGATGAACCTGATGATGCAGATGTTGATGCTGCTGATGCTGATGATGCTGACTCAGAATGTGATGCTGATTCTGAAGATGCTGATGCCGATGACGATGAGGCTGATGATGATGAACATGCTGATGATGCTGCTGCTGATGCTGATGAGCATGATGATGACGATGATTGTGCTGATGATGACGATGATGATGATTACGACGATGACGATGGTGATGGAGTTGATGATGATGATGACGACGATGATGCCGACGAGGACGACGACGAGGATGACTCGGATAATGACTGTGACAAGGATTGCGACGATGATGGTGTTGCTGCTGCTGCTGCTAATGATGATGCTGCTGCTGATGATGATGGTGATGATGATGCTGATGATGATGGAGGTGGTGATGACGATGATGCTGATGATTACTCGGATACTGATTGTGATGAGGATGGCGACAATGATGGTGCTGCTGCTGATGATGTTGTTGATGATCATTATGATGCTGGCGATGACGACGATTATACAACGGATGGTTGAACATCTGAGGATGTTTTCGATGGTATTGGGAATGACTGCTGATGACGATGCTGTTGATGATGATGATGCTGATGACGATGACAATGATGATGGTGAGGGTAATGCTGCTGCTGATGATGATGACGATGATGCTGGTTATGATGATGATGCTGCTGTTGCTGATGATGATGATGCTGCTGCTGCTGAGGATGGGTCTCATGATAACAGTTGTGATTACGATTCTGATTCTGTAGCTGATGATGATGATGATGATGATGATGATGAGGATGATGATGTTGATGCTGCTAATGCTGGTGATGACGATGATGGTGATGGTGTTGTCCTAGTTTATTATCGTTTTCGTCGTTGTCGTTATGTTTGCTGCTGGTGCTGATGCTGATGGTGATGACAGACATGACCATGACCATGACCATGATGATTCTGATGATGATTCTGATGATGATGATGATGCTGATGCTGATGCTGATGCTGATGCTGATGCTGATGCTGATGCTGCTGAAGATGATGATGCTGTTTATTCTGATGATTATGATGCTGCTGCTGATGATGATGCTGATGATGCTGCTGATGATGCTGCTGCTGATGATGATGATGGTGATGATGATGTTGATGATGATGCTGCTGATGCTGATGCTGATGCTGATGCTGATGCTGCTGCTGCTGCTGATGATGATGATGATGCTGGTGTAGTTGATGATGATGATGATGATGATGATGATGATGATGATGATGATGATGATGATGATGATGATGATGATGATGATGATGATCAGGAGGATTGTCAAATCAAGTCAATTCCTCCGGACGCTGATGGTAAGAGAAGCGCCTTCCCGTGGGGACCACACCCTGCCCAGCACGACGCAGCGTGCGTCCCCCCGAAGGTGAACTGGGGGCACACGAGGTGGAGGAAAACGGAGCAGGTGAGAGGGGCCCGAGAGCCAGAGCTGGCCACCGAGAGCCCGACCCGACTCCCACTACGGTAGGTTCGCCTTGTGTCGGCGGGAGGCCACCCCGCCGCTGGCGTCCAACGTTGAACGCCGCCAGCGACCCAGAATCGGTTGACGTTGAACGATCCGACGTCTCGGAAACGGCCGATCGTTCAAGGCTGAACGATCCCCGCGGTGTTAGCAACCCACGCCGAAGTCGACACGACGCGAGGCTGCCGCACCCCCGTCCCCCATCCTTCGGCCTCCACCCTGCGTGTCACGCCTGCTCGTTTCTCCGTGCTTTCTCTCGGCCGCTCCCGTGTCAGCTTGTCTTCCCGCGAGGGCTTCAGCCTTGACCACTCGTGGAGGCAGAGTCTCACCATCACCCATCCAGTGGAGACCCATGCCAAGAGACATCCTGCTTGCCTCCAGGGTGCCCTGGGTTTCTTGCGCTTCGATGGTTTTGCTGTGGAAAGCGCGACGCTACCACAGCAAAAATCAATGGACATCCTGGTATCTCAGGGTCGGGTTTGTTGTGGAAGGTGTCTTGTGGTCGGGCCTCCACTGTATCTCGGCCGCTCCCGTGTAAGATTATCTTCCCGCGAGGGCTTCAGCCCTGACCACTCGTGGAGGCAGAGCCTCATCGTCTCCCATCGCAGAAGGGGCATCGTCCAGGCTGCCTCGACGGCCCGCTCTGCGATTGGGGCGCCCGCGGGCTCCGCCGAGAGCGCTGGTCTGCTGGGCGGCCCGAGCAGGACGACCCCCCGGTGGGGGCCTGTCAGCACCTGCCGGCCGAGAGCTCTGCCGAAGAGGCCGAGGAACGCTGCCGATGAGGCCGAAGCGCTGCACATCGACGCTGCACACCCTCCGTCCGTCCTCCGTCCTCCGCCCCCTCCACCCCCTCCCCGAGGGGCCCCCATGGGCATGTCCTCCACGCCCTGCCCTGCCCCCCCCCACCCCCTCCCCTAGGGGCCCCAACGGGCATGTCCTCCACGCCATGCCCCGCCCCGCCCCTTCTCCTAGGGGCCCCAATGTGCATGTCCTCCACGCCATGCCCTGATGGGCTCCACGACCGAGGCCACGGCCTCCACGCCACGTCCTGCTGGGCACGGGCGGGCTCCCCGGAGGAGCGCGCACGGCTCGCACGACTCCGGCGTTCGCTTCGCTTCCCCTTCCCTTTCCCCCCTTGGGAGACCTGGGGCCGTTGGCCGTCCCTCGGGCGACGTCGCCTCCGTGCGCCGAGCCGAGCCGGGCTCCCCGCCGCCGCCTCTGCATCGAAGCAAGCGCAGTCTTGAGTCGGGTAAATCCTTCTACAGGAGGAAAATTCAAGAGCAGTCAAAACATCGTACGTGGACGATTTTTGTGGTTGACTTTTGGCTATTTTTCGTCCGAAATCCGCCGGTAGGGGGGCAGGCCCGACCTGAGCGCAGTCCTCGCTCTCGCTCGCCTGGCGTGGTCGAGCCATTCGAGCGTCTCGCCCACGCTCTGGCGGACAACTCGGAGGCGCATCCGCAGCCTCGAGGTTGTCTCCGCGTGAGCGTCCAGCACGTCCACGGGCGTCAGCGTGCGTGGGCTTCAGCAGCTGGATCTCGACGGGCATGTCGTACAGTGGAGGCCCATGCCAAGAGACACTATGCTTGCCTCCAGGGTGCCCTGGATTTCTTGGGTTTCGGGGCTTCGATGGTTTTGCTATGGAAAGCGCGACGTTCCCACATAAAAAATCAATAGACGTCCTGGGGTCTCAGGGTTGGTTTCCTTGTAGAAGGCTTCTTGTTGAAGGGCCCCTACTGTACACGTCCACCTAGTTTGGCGTGGCTGGCTTTGAGGGCCGCGGCCGGGGCGTCCCACTCGTCCGTGGCACGCCTGCCTCCTCCGCCATCTCCACCAGAGTCTGGAATGTGCCCTGGTGTACTTCGGCGGCGAGCCCAGCGGGGAAGGCGGAGGGGGCGGGCCTTCTCAGAAGCCTCGGAAGGCCTCCCGCTCTCCGAGAAGTTGTCCAAGCCTTCTCCGAAAGACAGAGAGACGGCTTCTTAGTTAGAAGGCCAGGGGGCCTCCGAGAAGCCCCGCCGCCTTCGAGAAGGCCTGCCCCCTCTCACCTTCCCGTTGGGCTCGCCGCTGACCTTCTGAATCCCAGTTTTGGTTGCCTCGCTGTCGTGCTGAGCGCTGTCGTGCTGAGCACGTAGGCCTCGTGTCGTGTCGCTTACCCCCGGGCGCCCCGCGGAATGCTCGTTCAGCCTGCCCTCGCCCTGCCGCAGCTTGGCAGATCGGCCGTCGAGAAATCAGTGATCTTGCCCTCCACCGCCAGCAAGCGCAGAGAAAGTCGATGAGACAAACTCCCAATAGTTTCTATCGAGCCAGCCAAACATCGTATACACACTTTTGAAGCTTCACGCAGATATCTCGGATCTGCGCTTGACCCTTTTTTGGTGCGCTCCGCGCGCCAGGGAGGGGATCCAGCGCCGATCCAAACAATCTGTGCGGACTTTCAACAGTTTATGCTTACGCCGCTGGGTCTTTCTCCATTTTAGTCACCTCGCGTAACCTCACCATTCCATCTAGAAACGATGCTCAGGCGAGTTGCCCTGATCAGGGATGTGGAGGAACATGCAGTTTAATAGAGGGCTGGGGAAGCCATCATTCCCCAAGAAGGGGGAGGATGGAGGAGGAATCGGAGGATGATGATGAGGAGAAGGAGGATGGGGATGGAGGAGAAGGAAGGATGTAGGGAGGAGGAGGATGAGGAGGAGAAGGAGGAGGAGAAGGGAGGAAAAGGGGGGAAGAGGAGGCATGAGGGAGGAGGAAAAATAGGCGGATGAGGAAGAGGATGAGGATGATGATAATAATGATGCTGATGATGCTGATGATGCTGATGATGATGACGTTGATGATGATGATGATGCTGATGCTGATGCTGATACCGATGCTGATGCCGATGCTGATGATGATGCTGCTGATGATGATGATGACGATGACGATGACGATGACGATGATGATGATGCTGATGATGATGATGATGATGATGATGACGATGATGATGCTGATGATGATGATGCTGATGATGATGATGATGATGATGACGTTGATGATGATGATGATGCTGATGCTGATGCTGATGCCGATGCTGATGCCGATGCTGATGATGATGCTGCTGATGATGATGACGATGACGATGATGATGATGATGATGATGATGATGATGATGATGATGATGATGATGATGATGATGATGTGATGATGATGATGATGATGATGATGATGATG